>CM075808.1:59067487-59633394 GCA_037975025.1 Excoecaria agallocha
CAAGTATTGGTAAAAAGGCTTATGTATTTGTATTAGTGGCTGATTATACAAGATTCACTTAGACACTATTTTTTGCTCATAAAAGTGAAGCATTCAAAGCATTTGAAAAATTTAGCAAGAAAATACAAAATGAGAAAAGGTATATGATATCAAATATAAGAAGTGATAATGGAGGAGAATTTGAAAATAAGTGTTTTGAGGAGTATTGCAACAATTCTAGAATTCATCATAGTTTTACAACTCCTAGAACACCTCAGCGAAATGGTGTAGTAGAGAGGAAGAATAGAACTCTTTAAAAGATGGCCAGAGCAATGATAAATCAAAATGATATACCAAATTACTTCTGGGCAGAAGCAGAGAATACTACTTGTTATATTTTGAGTAGAATAGTTCTAAACAAAACTCCATATGAGCTCTAGAAGGATAGAAAACCCAACATTAGCTACTTTCAACCTTTAGGTTGTAAGTGTTTCATTTTCAATGATAAAATAATTTAGGTAAATTTGATGCTAAGTCTGATGAAGGTATTTTTCTTGGTTATTCATTATAGTAAAGCTTATAGAGTTTTTAATATAAGAACTTTAGAAGTATAAGAGTCCATAAATGTAAAATTTGATTTTACTAACATGAACTCTAGAGGATGGAGTTATTCTAATGATGATGATACATATAGAGAGAAATGAACTAAGAAAAAAGAATGAAGAAAATAATCAGATAGAAAACTCACCAGATTAGGATGACAGATTTGGAAATTCATCTAGTCAACTAGAAGTTGTTCAGCCAGTAGAAATGCAAGCAGATCAATCTTCAGAAAACCAAATAGAATAGTATACAAAAAATCTAGCAAAATAACTAATTACAGAACAACCAACAAAACTGCCAAAAGACCGAAAATTTCACATATATCAACCGAAGGAAAACTTATTGATAGAACCATAAAAAAGAATGATGACTGGAAGACCAATGAGAGAGTACTGTGGTAATGTTGCTTTTGTTTCTAAACTAGAACCCAAAAATTTTATGGATGCTCAAAATGATGAAAATTAGATTCTTGCCATGTAAGAAGAATTGAATCAATTTGAGAGAAATACTATTTAGAATCTAGTTCCTAAACTTTTAAATTGTTTTATTATTGGTACTAAATGGGTGTTTAGAAATAAACTTGATGAGTAAGGTAATGTGGTGAGAAACAAAGCAATATTAGTTGCTCAAGGCTACAAGCAAGAGGAAGGTATCGATTTCGAAGAAACCTTTGCACAGTTAGCTAGATTAGAAGCAATTAGATTCTTATATGCATATGCATGTTTTAGAAACTTTAAGGGCTTGTTCACTTATAGAAAACTGCTCCAGTTTTCCAGAAAAATTTTCATAGAAATTTCTATAAGAAAATGTGAAAATAGCAAAGGAAATTTCTATAAGAAAAATGTGTATTTCTGCATTTGGTTTTGAGAAAATTTTTTATTAAAGAAAATTTTTTATTTCTTTCCTCTTTCTATCATGATACTTGTGTGCATCATGTCACATATTTTTGTTGCTAACAAGCACTTTGAAACTCTCATATAATTGTGTTGTGGGCTATTATTCATGGCTGTTTGCTTTAGACAGAATAATTTTTAAAAAATATCTTAAGGTTTGGCAATTGATCAAATCATGTTTTGCACATTGTAAATTCTTGAATGAAAGGGAAAAAAGAATTAATAGAATCATTACAAATGCATCTGAAGTGAATCCATTAAAGAAATTAATTCCAATTCATGAATGTGATTATCTAAAGAATGTATAATCATATAGAATCTCATTCAAAGAAATAATTTACAACCATATCCATTCATTTGAAATCTTTCCATGAAAACACTATAAAGTTTTTAATTAAGTTGAAATTAGATTCTTTTTTTTCATTTAGAATGCTATTGATATATTTTAATCCATTAAATGCTTACACTAATTTATACCTTCTTAGATTGTTTTTTATTATAGGCTGTCTGTTGATCTTTCATGTGGTCATGAATTACATTCATTTTAATGAAGCTCAATGCTCTACTTTTGACAATTTTACTGATTATATGGTTTTCATGTCTTAATTTATATGGATGTCCTCTTGATATATTTATGTTTTTTCTTAATTTGGAGCTTAAACCTTGTCTTTACAATCTAAGTGAAATGAATACCTGCTAAATACTATTATATGTCACTGTATTCTTTTCACATGGCTAATACTTGATATTTCCAGTTTCGTGCTCTGTCATACCAATTTTATCTGACTTTCAAGCACCATGAATTTGTGAGATAGCAAGTTGTATATCAGGCTAGCCATTCTTTTTACCCAAAATTCAGTTACTTAATTAAGTAGAATTTCACCAACAATATTGCTATGGACTTGTGTTACCATGAATTATCAGCTTAAGTCTTATCCTGAGACATATGAAGGTTATGTTCCTATAGCTTATGGCGACTATTTGGAGAAGATGTCCAAGTAGCTTTCTGCTCCTTTTTAATGACTAATAATATTCTTTGGAGTAAAAATTGATGTTGCTCTTGCCATAATGTGTATGAAAATCGGAGTGGTGAATGGGGTAATCATGTCACTTTGCAGGCTGCTACAGACTCGATATATTTTAAAAACCTATACAATAGACTTTTTGCCCTTCATGATTTGCTTATTGCTATGTGATCTTTCTAAATGTCAGAATTCCAGCAGCTGAACATTGTTATCATTGCTCTTTATTCTGCCAGGCACTAGAACTACAGAGAAAACATGCCTTTTTGACTAGTTGAGGGATTACCTGATTCAGCAATATATTTTTTTAAATGACTGTGAAGAGTATATTACTCATAAAAGGGGGAAAAAGTAATGAGTTACTGACTTAAATGACTTAACTTATAAGTGACATGGCTTGGCATGCTGCCATAGTTTGATGGATCAGTTCCTTGCTTTAGGGCATGATTATTCAAAGGACTTTATTAAGTTTATTACATATCTCGCAAACCTTGGTTGACTGCTGATCTACTATAATAAGAATTAGAAATATTGGACATTTTAGATGGTATCCTAAATTTTCATATTTAAAGATATTTTCCCTCTTCTTTTCCCTATTTTAAGTGAAGATATGGATTGACATTAGTGGTCGAGAATGCAGTCGTAATAAATAGGGGATATTACAGCTACCTTATCTCAAGTTTATCAAGTGTGCTGAATTATAATCCGTAATAATGGTTAGAGTATGATGCAATTCTCTATGTATGGTTGAACATATCCTGAGGGTACAAATGCTTTCTTTTGGACATTTCTCCTATCTCATTTGATTGTTTGCACCAATTCAAGCTCATCATTCCTTAATTATAGTTTGCTAAATTTTGTAACTTTTATTTTCAGATGGATTGTTATATGCTTGTTCAGTGATGGAATAGTAATAATTTAGTGACGAAATAGTAAAAAAATTTTGTTGTAATTTTTTTATAATATTGGCTGAATTTAGCAATGAAAATTGATTTCGGTTGCTAAATATAGCAACGGAATTTCTATTCCGTTGCTAAAATTAGCAATGAAAAAGCAAGTATGTTGGTAATGTTGGCCAATTCACCGAAACATACATGGGTTGTATTTAGCAACGAAAATTGTTATTTGTTGCTAAATTTAGCAATAAAAAATAATTTTCTTTGCTAAAAATACCAACCGTCAAATTTGCAATTGAATGTTATGTTGCTATTTTCCATTGCTAATAAAAATTAGCAATGGAAATTCAACAAATTCGGTTGCTATTTTCCGTTGCTATTTGATAATTTTCTTGTAGTGAAAATAGAAAATAGAGATCATACTTATTTTGATCGATTTTCTAAAATAGAAAACAGAAAATGAATTTTTCAGCTTTCCAAAATAAAGAACAAAATAGAAAACTAAAAAAATATATTTTTCAAATTTTTTAAATAATCTTAATGCACACACACACACATATATACATGTATATGTATGTGTTTGTATGTGCATACATACATAAGTATATACATATGTATCTATATGTAGTACATACATACATATATATGGATATGTATATATATGTATGTACATACATACACATACATATGCATATACATTTGTATATGTATACATATATATATATATATATATATATTTTCATATATACACATATATATGTGTGTATGCACGCGCGCACGCACGCACACACACATATATACATGTATCTGTATGTGCTTGTATGTACATACATACATATATATACATATGGATATGTATATATATGTATATACATACATACATATACATATGTATGTATGTGCATATATGTGTGTGTGTGTGTATGGATATATATACATACGTATATATGTACATACATACATACATACATACATATATATATATATATATATATATAAAATACCACAGTTTTCAATTTTTTGATAAATGAACACGTTTTTAAATTTTCTACAGAGAATAAATACTTCTATTTTTTAAGAAAAAAGAAAACTATTTTCTGTAAGTAAACGTACCATAAACTTTTTCAAATAGATGTAAAAAGTGCTTTTCCAAATGGAATTTTGAATAAGGAAGTGTACGTAGCATAACCTCCTGGTTTTGAAAGTCAAGATCATCCAAATTATGTTTGCAAACTTAAAAAGGCTTTATATTGGTTAAAACAAGCTCAAAGAGCTTGGTATGAAAGATTGAGTTGCTTTCTTCTAACTCATGATTTTAATAGAGGAAAATTTGATAATACTCTCTTTACAAAATATCATTCATCTCATATTTTGATTGTACAAATTTATATTGATGATATTGTCTTTGGTTCAACTAATATTTCTATGTGTAAAGAGTTTGAATCTATTATGAAGTAGGAATTTGAAATTAGTTTGATGGTTGAACTCACATTCTTCTTGGGTCTACAAATTAAGCAATATAAAAGTGAAATTTTCATTAGTAAAACTAAATATACAAAGAAGTTGATCAAAAAAGTCAAGATGATGGATGCAAAATCAGTAAGTACTCCTATGAGCCCTTCAATTAAGCTGGAAAAATATAAAAAATGGAAAAAATATGGATGAAAAAATTACAGAGGCATGATCGGGTCTTTGCTCTACTTAACAGCAAGCAGACCAAATATACATTTCAGTGTGTGTCTATGTGCAAGGTTCCAATCTGCTCCGAAAGAGTCACATCTGTCTGTAGTAAAAATAATACTAAGATATTTAGTGGAAACTCTAGAAACGGAGTTATGGTATCTAAAAGGCAATTCTCTTGATCTAATAGGCTATTTTGATTCAAATTATGCTGGATGCAAAATTGATAAAAAAGTACTTCTAGTGCCTGTCATTTTCTTAGACATTCTCTAATTACTTAGTCCAGTAAAAAACAAAATTTAGTGGCTCTATCTAACACAGAAGCAAAATATATTGCAACTAGAGGAAGTGTTGCACTTATGTGGATAAGATTGTAGCTAAAGGATTATAGAATTGAGTTTGATCAAGTTCCAATTTTTTGTGACAACATAAGTGCAATTAACTTGACCAAAAATCCTATTCTACATTCCAGAACCAAACATGTAGTGATCAGACACCACTTCATTAGAGATCATGTTTAATGTGGTGATATTATGCTAGAATTTATTCCAATAGAACAACAACTAGCTGATATCTTCACAAAACCTCTAAGGGAAGATCAATTCTATCAAATTAGAAGAAAATTGAGCATGGGTACTATTGATGAGTAAGTCATCTGATGAGGTAACAACTCATTCTAATCAACTAGAATATTTGCGCTTTTCTAATGCATTCTATTATGTATTATAGTGCTCACTAGAAGAGTTGTGTATTCTATTTTGTTTTGAAATAGATAAGTTATTAATAAGTTCTAGTATGTGTTCTAATATTATTCAACTTTTTTTGATTACCTATCAGTGAATATCTTGCGTGTTTGACCATTTTATTTGCTTTTGGCTGAAAAGTTAAAATTATCCTAGTTTTATTTTTTTGTTATTTTAAATCTGACAAGGTCAAAATGGGTATTTCATTTATTTCCCTCTTTTCTCCTAAAAATTGGTTTCTCTTTTTTACACAGACTATAATTCTTTGGTTTTATGGAAACTGAATTTAATTAAATTTTAAAGAGTGTTAGTTATCTCTTCGGAAAGGAAAAAGTTTTTTAAAAGGTTGTGTATTATCACAATAGCTTTTCATTTAATGTAAACAACCCTTTTACTCTTTTAATTTAATTCAAAGCTCTCTCTCTTGGGAAGCGTCATCCCCTTGTAATCGATGTCCTCTTCTTCTTTATTTTCTTCCCCAAAATTTCCTATTTCTTTTTATTTCAAAACCCTAAGTCAAAAGCCCCTTTGAAATCATCCTAAAAATGGCTCAGGTGAAAACAATAGCAAAAAGACACCCACAAAGAGAGGTCTCACCTTAGGTTGCAGAGGAACAACCCCTAACGTCTACCACACCAAGCAACTCAAAAAGAAAATTATCTGTAAAAATCATTTCTCCAAACGCCAAAAGGAAGAGAACAAAGCAAAATAAGAGTTTGCAAAAAATGATTCTTCCTCCAAAGACCATTGATTGGGTAGCAGTTGAGAAATTTGTTTCAAACTTGGTGTAATGGCTAGAGGTGCAAAGATGGAAACTTTTTTTCACCTATACCAATGATGTGTTTTATCCAAAATTGGTACGTGAATTATATCTCTCTATTGATAATATTACTGATGATGGCTTTATTATGGTGGTGAAAAACTACAAATTTGATGTGACCCCTAAAATTATTAGCAAAGTATTCTCTCTTCCCTATGTCAATACTCTGATAGATAGGAAGTTGGGTACTTCTGTTATAAAAAAATCAATTGGATATATTTTTTAAGGGAAACAATTGATTTGGTGAGTCTACCCAAAGATTTCACTTCAACATGCATGGCTCTTAAATTCATAGCATTGCATAAGTTTATTTATGATAAGATTAGGGACCGTTAATTACATTTTTATCTTTAATAGATGACTGCATGATATGACATTTTTTACACAGCAAGCAAATACATTTGCCTCATTTATTGATGAAAAATATGATTGAGGACAAATCAAAAACTAGAATGCCATATGCTATACTGTTGAATAAATTCTTTGAGTATTGGAACTTGGATTTTAGTAAAGAGACAGGTCAAAGGTTGCAAAAATCCCATTGCATCTTAGATAAATTCTTTGAAGAATCAGCAGCCTGAACCAAAAAGACTGGAAAATGCAAAGTTAGAGCCTTTGTTAAGCAACCTTCTTTTAAAAAAATCGGTAGTCTCTATTGAGTCCTCAACTCCTACAACATCTGCCAACATACTGCTATCTATTTTCACTATTTTTCCTTCTCAAAAGGTAAATGCTTTGCTTCAACTATTATCTATTGATCTTGCCTCTCAAATAACCTAGCAAGTGTCCACAATCTTTAAGGAAGCTTAATCTGATCCAATGCTTTCTGAGAGTAAAAAGCAGATTTAGGAACCAATAGAAGAGGAAATGGAAACTAGTGATGAAATATATGGTTATGTATCATTTAGTTTTACTTTTGGAAGTGAGGACACTGAGTCAGACAATGAAAAGGTAGTTGATCCAGAACTAGTTGATGAAGCACCAGAGGAGGAGGCTGATGAATCTACAAAATCGAAGGATGAAGAAGTGGAAAAGTCTATTCAAGTGGCCAAGTCAGATGCAGAAGGCAACTCTGTACCCTCTAGAAATCAAGATGGAACTTTTATCACTGATATTGCTAAACCTGCCAAAGAGGATTTTTTTCCTATTGAACCAGTGAATGATGTTTCGATTCCTTCACTCTTCCAACAAAACAAGCAAATGACATTGACACTATACCAGTTCTCTCTATCAGATTCTCACCAAAACAACCTCCTATTTCTAATGATGTTATTCCACCAGTTGATCTCAATGTTGACCCCCAATATACTCATGCTACGCCTATGGTAGCCTTTGATCTTCTTTCGGCCTTAGCTCAACTCAATACTAAATTGGCATAATACTTTAGGGATTTATTGCAAGACTTGGCTCAAATTCACTCCACTCATGTCAAGATTGTTGATCTTCTTTGTAAGCATGTTGCATCTACTTTTTTACCACCTTCTTCTAAGCCTTAAACTTCTGAATTTCTACAAAAATTCTTTGGTGTTTTCGCTATGCTTGGTTATTATTGTTGAACATTAAGTACTACTTACAGGTGTTTTCTTCCCTCTTGCTGATGACAAAAGGGGGGAGAATGAACTTATCATATTTGTCTTTAATGTTGTGTTTGAACAATGATTTTTACTGTGATGAAATTATATGTTATGTTCTAATTTTGTTAAATCAGTGTTCTAATTTTGTTAAAATATAATCTTATTTCTATTATTATTACATTATCATTTTCTGATATATTTTTAGGTTGTAGTATATTGGATTGATAATCAAACTTGCTTTTTGATATATGATCTGATAGATAACAGAATTACTTTAGAACAATTCTATTCTACTTTTGTTTTGATATAATGGTATACTTGTGGATAGTTTTTATAGGGATTATATACATCCCCCGGGCATATAGTAAGGAAGAGCATACATATACTAACCCAGATAGACTTTTAACTAAGTTTATCGAGGTTTTGTCATCATAAAAAAGACGAGATTGTTGGCTCAATGCTACATCTCAGTTTTGATGATAATCAAATCTTGAATAAACTTTGTAAAAATTCAATTTAAACTTGTTTATGTTTCAGTTTATCTCCACTAAGTGTGCAAGAAAATTCTAGATGTTTCAAGCCTTATGCATAAAGGAACTTCAAGGTCTTCTATTCTATAGAAACTTTAAAAAACTAGGGTAATATTCATGTAAAATCTTTTGAGGAGTATCATATTCATAATCATGCATCATAGAACTCTTTTGGTGCATTAAATTTGGTTTTGATTTGATTTAGTCAAAAATTTCTCTTAAAAAGCCATTAGAAGAGTTTACCAGAACAGGTTCTAGAAAATATTTTTTTGTTCTAGTTTCGCCAAAGCAGTTCACCAGAACTATCAGATCTGTTTTTTAGAAAAAGATAAATTAACGGCTAGTTTTTTTTTTAGTAGTCTGTCTTTACTATAATGGCTAGTTCTTGATCTCTAACGGTTTTTTTTTTGTATTTTTGGCTATAAATACAAGTTGTTTTTTAGTCCTAAGAGATTAAAGAAGTTGGAAAATCATTTTATCTCTTAAGATACAAAGCTTACACATTTTCTAATCATTTTTTTCACATCTTGCATTTCATACATTATCATCCTCCTCAACTAGATTATAGCTTTTTGTTGTAATTCAATTGTGAGGAATCTTTGTGAAAGATGGTGAGAAGAGTTGTCTAGAACCTTAGAAAATTCTAGTAAGTTTTACATCTTTTTCTTGGAAAAAAGTTGTTGGTAGAATATACTAAGATTATATATTGGCTTTAACTATTGCCCATTAAAAAAGTTGTTTGTGGAGAGAAAATCTCAAGATGTTATCTTGGGGAGTGGATGTAGGCATATAGGCCGAACCACGATAAATTTTGGTGTTATTCTATTTCTACTGCTACTCTTTTCTCCATTCTATTTTTGAAATTGTTTTAACAGATCTGTTCTGCTAAGAAAAGTTTGCTAAAAACATTTTGTTAAAAATTGTTTTGGGCATATTTTGGATTCTGCAAGTTGATTTGGTTTGATAAAAGTTTTGAAAAATCAATTTTTGTTGTTCTTTGCATTTTGCATATTCATTTTACATTTTGACAAAATTTGCCCTACCAGAATACACCTCATTCTGTATTACCAAAACTTGTTTGAAAAAAATTGAGTGACACCCAATTCACCCCCTTTTGTGTGTCTTTGGGACCAACACACAATAGCCAACCTACAAAATCAAAGATTTAGAGCACAATGAGGATTATGTCTTGGAGTGATAAGGCTGCATTCCATATATAGAGAGATAAGGATGCACATAATCCTTCCTTAAAATCTGTTAGAGATATGGTTGGAGATTGAGTTTAATTCAATCGCAATCAAAGGGATAATTTTCTAATTCCTTTGCTTGTATCAGGTGCTATTTTCCAGCCTTTGTCTTCTACTGTTACGGTTGGCAATAGATGGGACTTTTGTATATATAGGCAAGGCTATTATTTTTCAGTGTAAAAGCGTGGCTCATGTTATCATTCAATAAAATCTTTTAAACTCTGTTTCTTGTTCTGTTTTTTCTATACATTCTTGTCTCAACTATCTCGCACAAAACTCCAGTGTGGATACGTTTTTATGGCTCGAATACTCTTAATTGAGTTAGGAATAAATATTTAGGTTGACCTTTCTCCCGAGTTCTTGGATTATTAGCTTAAATTTATTGGTCACTCGATATCATTGGTTTATTATCATAAATTACCGAAAATGACTTATATTTCAAACAGTTTAAAAATTGAACCATTTTTTTAATTGATTTGAATACGATTTTCATTTTATTTCTAAAATATAATTATCAAAAGAAAATTATTATAAAATATTATACCAGCAAAATTGTAGTGGTTGTAATCAATCGAGAGGCTCAATGTCCTTGAAAAAACCAAGAAGCAAGAAGTGTATTCATAAAATCTTGTGTATCGAATATAGCCAAAATGGACCACATCTACACCATATTGTTGATTGAGAAGCAATGTTTTCAGAAGCGGCTCGAAGATCGACTCGATCTGCCAACTGAGTCAAGAGTCAATTGGTTGGATCGGATTGACTCGAAATTTTTATTTTTATTAAATTTAATTATTTATAAAAAAATAAAAATATGATATGTCAAAATACATTGAAAACTTTATTAATTAATAAATATTGAGACCAACAAAGTTTCTTTTTTATATTAAGACCAACAAAATTTCTTTTTTATATTTAAATACTTAAAAAGAAAATGCTTTAATATTTTACTAACAAAATAAAATTAATTTATAAATTTAAGAAATTTTATTATCCAAAAATAATATCATTTTGTCCTTGTAAACTTATAAATAGGCTAATATCTTAAATGATCCCTTTTGTAATGAGCTGAATTGCCCATCAAAATTTTTGTTACTGTAAATCTCAAATTAAAATCTTTAGGTGATAAAAATAAAAATAAAGGTGAACCTGATTTTGACGTCTCTCCGATCACTTCAATTTTTTCTATTTGTTAATATGAAATGGATGTAGAGAAAAGGAAGAGAATTTAGGAATTTTGGGTTTTGTTTCTCAAAATGCAAAATTTTTTGGTTGAACCGAAATCCAATCTGAGTCATCGAGTTTCGAATTAATCCGATTTTTTTCGAGTCAATTCGAGTTTTTACACTTTTCGATTTTCATGTTGAATCGACTCGAATTGCTTATAGAGTTACGGTCCAACCGGTCTAACCGCCAGAAAAAAGTACTATGTGTTGGCGACCACTAAGAACAAATCATCAATAATTCCTAGGCAGGGTTACATACGTACCTTTCTTTTATTGTTAAAAAAAAAAAAAAAGGAAGAAGAAGAAATCGTGAAGCACATGTGATGTTCATCTTATGATTCATCATTGCACTATACGTTCCCACTATGTAAAGGTTGTCCTTTCATTGTTATACTGCCCACTAACAAAAATTTTGTCATTTGCATTCTTCTTATATTTTTCACACCTTTGGTCCCCCATGTATATAAATCTAATTGCATTTATATATATATTTTGAGAAAAGCCACTTTCAGCCCTCAAAAATATCTCATTCTTTTTTTTTATTAGTTTTTGTTCTGCTAAGTCCTAAATTTTTTCAGAATCTGTTGAATCAAATTTATTTAAATTAGTATCTGTCGAATCTAATTTACTAGATTTATATAAGGTATTAATAGTATTATTTGTGATCCACATCAAATTCTTTTGCCTCTAATGGGTGTAAAATGTTGGCTTAAAAGGCTACATACTCAATATAATACTCTTTTTATTTACAAATAAGTGTCCACCTTTTTATTTTGGTTATTCACAAATAAGCGTTTAAATCTCATTTTTCAAATAAACTTTTTGTACAATAAATATTAGTTCAAGTTTTAAAATACAAATAATAAATTAATTGTTCCTTTTTGATAAGGGTAAATTAGTATAAAATAGTAAATGAGTTTCTAATATTTGTACAAAAAAGAATTAAGGTGAACACTTATTTGTGAAAAAATTAAAGTGAATACTTATTTGTGAAGGGAAGGAGTATGATTTTAATATTTAATGAAACTTGTGTGATAAATTAATTTTGATGTTCTAAAGTATATTTGTAATTAGTTCTTTCGTAGAATCTTTTTCGCTTGGGCTCTCCAATGGTTAAATTGGAGATATTTAGAGAGAAGAGTAAATGAATATAGAGAATGAAATGATTGTTGATGGTGAATCCTAGCAAGACCGAGGGAGAGAACGATGTGCATATAGAAAATATATCTTTAGATACTCGATTTGAGTAAGAATGGTCTATTGAAGGGTGTATACATTGAGACCTTTTAAATTCACCATTGTGGGTACTATATTTTATCCTATATCAATTTGGATATACATTAAGCATCCTAATTATCACGTTTTGTTCTAATAATTATTAAATTCCAATTAAAATAAATATTTAGTGATAAAGAATAAAGTAGCTAGAGTAAATAAAAAAATTAATATAATTCAAGGACCTAGAAAGTTATTTTCATTTCTTTTTTTAAGAGTAGATTTTAATTGTTGGAATTGACCCGCATATTCTTTTTATAATTAGTTGTAATTAATTATAGATTTATAATTTATAATGAAATGAGGCTTTATTTTGTATTGAATGAAGAAGTCTCCATAAATGAGTAAAATAAAAAAAGGGTTACACCTAAACTAACTCTAATATCTAATAAATAAACTAGCTAAAGAACATGAAGATAAGCCCCATCAGTATATAATACAATATAAAAGTAAATGAATTAATAAATAAATCATCCTTGTTGAATATGTCTATGAGCTAACTTGTTTCAGGTTAGGAATGATCACGGGGCGGAGAATCCTAGAATTTTTCTCCCGTGGGGATGGGGACAGGGAAAAAAATTCCCGTTATAAAATCAGGGACGGCAACGGAGAATGGGGTATCCGCCCCGCGGGGATCCCCGCCCCGCAAAAAATATATATTTTTTAATTTTAAAATATAATATTTTATAAATAATTAAAATTAAAATTAAAATATAACTTAATTTTATAACTATTAAGTTTTAAATTATACTTAATTTTAAATTTATGAATGATTAAAATTTATATTAATTTAAATTATGATTGATTTTAAATTTTTTATTTATTAAATGTTATATTTTAATTTTAATTATTTATAAAATATTATATTTTAAAATTAAAAAAAATATTTGAGGGACGAGGATCCCCACGAGGGATGGGAATCACCGCAGGGTGGGGGATGGGGGGATTTTCTCTCCGTTCTAGAGTCGGGGGCAGGGAAGGAAAATCCTCAACGTCGGCGGAGCAGTGAGTGGGGATACAATCCCCGGTCCCACCCCGCCCCATGAGCATCCCTATTCCAGGTTATGGTTGTCAATGCCATATATATTAAAAAATTGTGAAATCATCCTATATTATTATAGCATTATTTTATATTATTAATTTATTATTATAGCAAGCTATGGTTGTTTTGCAATGAAATTAGATCAAATGCATTTTTTTCTTTCTTCCTTCCTTCAACTCCTCGTTATCTTTTATTTTTTATTTTTCATTTTTCTCAATGCCCCCAAAAAAAGTCATTCTATTGAGCCCTTTTTACTGATATGGCAGTCAAAATACTGAGCCCTCTAAGTCAACCTCCATAATAGTTACAGAAGGTTTAACAAAACTAAAATCTACACTTTGAATGGGCCAAGTTTAGCTAAAGATTCAAGTTAAGGTGTACTTTGGAAAAAAAAAATGAATACAGGGAGTTGAATGAAAAATTTTAATAGTGCAAGAATAATCTACCCATGTACTAAGCTATAAATGATAAACAAATACTTAATCCCTCAAGGGATCGCAATGTGTAAAATACCCACATAAACAATAATATCCATTTCCAAACCGTTTATTAGCTATCTTAATTCTATATGTTAAAAATTAGGATTAATTACTTCTGTGGCCATCGAAATTTTGAATTTATAACCAAATTTTAATAATAAAATAATTTATAACATACAAATTATCAAAATTCTATTTTATTTTAATTGAAGTAAAAATGATATGAAAATTAATTTTTTATATCACCAAAGTGAAATTTAAGGAGACCATATATGATTGTCATATCATTTTAATATTAATTAACTCTACAAATAAATCAATATTAGTTACTTGATTTTTTTTTTGTTTTCTCTACACATCATTTTTTCATGTTTACATTATGACATGAAACTTTTTTCATCTGATGGTTCAACTTATAAAGATTATTGGTCAAAAATGATGTGATAATCACATGTACCGTGCTTAACTATAATTCCGATGATATATAAAATTGATTTTCAGATCATTATTACTTCAATTGAAACAAAATAAAATTTTGATACTTTTTGTGTTATAAATTATTTTATTGTAACTATTTGGTTATAAGTCCAAAATTCGAATAACCACAAACGTAATTAACCCTTAAAAATTAATATCATACTACCCATATCCATGTCAAACGTGATTACTAGTACGTGTGTATACTATCTTATAATCATTTAAATATTCATTTATTAATATTCTTTTAAAAATAAATAAAAAAATAATAAAAAATAATAAAATACAAATAATAAAAGTACAATCAAATTTTGTCTATAAATATTAAAATAAATTAAATTAAATGCAACTTTCAAGATAAATTAAATTAAATTTCAATAATGACAAAAATTAATATCCATTAAAAAATAACTAGAAAACCACATATTTTATATACACTTGAGTTCAAATAAAGAATATCCAAAAATATAAAATCGAATTCTACCTATATCTGTCAATTTTACTAAAATTACTATAAAAATCACTCCAATTAAACTTGATATTTTTTAGAATATCGAAACAAGGGAAAGGATATGGACCTTACAATGAAGTGTTTCGTGTAACCTGCAAAAAAAGAAGGCATCCAATCGGATCGAGATAGGCTTCAATCGTTAAATCAAATGAGTGTCTATTTAGAGAGAGAAAATGAATAGATAAAGATTATAGAGACAGATTTGCATTACCAGGACTATTCGAGTTACCAATATTTATAGGATTTCGATAATGCATAGGCTGTTAGGCTTTTGAGCACCTAAAAGGATGATCTAATAATGGTGATGTGACTTGCTGTAATGACCTCAACACCAGATTAGCTGTGAACAGTGTGTATCCGACAGTGAATAGTATTTTTCGGGCTAAAAAGTACAATCGAAAGTGAAAAATATTTTATTGGACCATCAGAAAATATTGGTCATGGTGAGTCCATAGTTGAAATTTGAAGTGAAATTAAGGTCAAATGGACCTCCAAAAGTTAAAAATACAAAAAAGATAGCAAGTCAATTTCTATTATTAGGAAATTGACTCAACTTTGTATAAATATTTAAAAATAGCAAATGAACTCTGAAAATTATCAAAAATTACAATTAAGCCTAAAATAATATGTAGATTATTTTGACTACAAAAAAAAAAAAATTTTTGTAATACTGGTATTTTTGGATCTGACAGATTTAATTGAATCGGAACAAAAATGGACTCCAATTGAGCCAAAAAATTGCATGCAACCTATTTTTGGGGTGATAAAATTATGAAATCATTTTTTATGTGATTTGAAATTGGGAAATGAAAGAAATGAATTAAAATTTTTTATTGGGTAGTTAATGGGCTTAATCAATTAATCAAAGTCCATTAAACATAACCAAGCCTAAGCCCAATTAATGAAGTATATAAAGGGAAAGAAATTACTCCATTGTTCTAGATTTTTCACGTGTTCCAGCTGGGTTTCTTCTTCTTGGTGGCCGAATATCATTTGGTCTCTTTTCCCTCAAAATTCTTCATCTTTTCCCTTTAATCCAAACACCAAAAATATTTTTTAGCCTCTCTAGTTGTTAGATCTAAGCTCAAACTAGAGATTGAAGGAAGAAAAGCTAAGGAAAACAAGAATTAAAGGCATGGAGGTCAAAAATAGGTAAGTGAATTCTTGGGTTCAAATTTGATTTCATGGCACCTATAGCTAGATTTAGATGCATAGAGTATGCTTTTGTGGTTATTTTGAGCTAAAATGATGTTTATCTTGGTGAAAAATGAGGTGAAAATTTTGGCCATGGAAGTGAGATTTGAGGAAAAATGGTTTTCATGGGTTCAAGGCTAAGGAAATGAAGTTTGTGCAAGGTTAAAGGCAAGATTGAGGTTAGTGACAACTAAATCTTAGTATTTTCCATTTAATTTAATGATTTTCTTTAGGGTTTATTAAGGAAAAATTTGTATAATTGATTAAATTTGAAATTGATTATATAATGGTATAATTAGACCTTAATTAAGTGTGTTAGAATGTTTAATTTGAATGAAAAAAATTTATAGAAAATTTTATTGAAGTGGCCAAATTTCATAAGGAAGAAAAAAAATTTGCATGTTAAGTATTTTAGTAAATTAAAGCCTTAATTTAATAGTATATATGAAATAATGCATGTACAATTTTTTTTGTGGAATTTATAGAATTTATGTAAATATTTTTAGAATATTTATTGAATATGCAAATAAGGAAAAATCAGAAAAATATATGTATATTGCAATTACCCTTAATATAATGCAATTGAACCTTAATTAAGCTTAAATATAAGCATAATTAAATTGAAATAAATTTTTAAGGAGAAATTTCTTAAGAGTTGAAATCCATCGATAAAGAAAAAGAATGTGTACACTAAGCAATTTGATGAAATTAAGCCATAAAATAAGGTAAAACATGAAATATAATGTCCATGAATTTTTAAAAAATTTATAGAATTTATTCGAGAATTTTGAAGTTAAAGACAAATATAAGTGTATGATGTAAATGATGAATTATGGTAAAATAATTCATAAAATGAGTAAAAATGATAATAATTGAAGAATAATGTTCACATAAATTTCTGTAGAATTTATGTGATTTATGAGACTATTTTTGAAAAATAAATATTGAATATGCTTAAGTGAAAATATTGAATTATTGAAAAATAATTCAATAAACAAGCAAAAGTTAGTGAATTAATGTAAATTAATTTATATTCCCTATAAATAAAATGAAAAAGTCAAATGACAAATTTAAGGAAAATAAAAAGTATAGTAAGTTAAGTAACCATATTGAATTATTACAAAATAATTCATAATTCGAATAAAATAGTGAATTATTATAAATAATTCACAATCCGTATAAAGTATTGCAATTTTCGAATAATCGCAAATTCAGATCGAAAAATAAGAGATTAGCTAAAAGTCAAAAAGTAAATAAAATAACTGTAAAAGTAAATTTTTGAATTATAAAAAAATTAATTCAATAAGTACCAAGAAAGAAAATGAGTGAATTATCCTAACATAATTCACAAAATATGAAAAAAATATTAAGAAAATAATTAACTAAAAATCGCAAGAATAATAAATATTTATAATAAATTATTGTAAAATAATTCATGCAAAAGTGATTGGAAAGAAAAAGAAATTGAAAGAAAAAGTTATTGTATAGTCAATAGCACTAAAAAGAGTGTGATTGGCGAATATGTATTATTTAAAGAAAATGAAAGAAATTAAAAAAAATTATTGAAGTGTGAAAATTATTCTAAAAAATTAATTGATTGTTTTTGCCCTTAGCAATAGCCAAGTAGTGATTTTCTTATGCAGGATATAATTGGCTAGCCATAAGGATACCCTATACAACGGTACAAGTCATGGCAACTTGCTTTGCTATGGGTAGGATCTCTTATCTCCATAGCTTCAGTGTAAAAGTGAAAGTGTTAGTGTAGTGCTTTTTGGAGAAAGGGCCCCTTGGAGGTCATTTCTCTATCAGTGGGGCCTTTGGGTCCATATCCCGCATATCCTATTTGAGAGTCCTAACATATTGCACTAGGGGCATAAAGAAAGTATAGTGCTAAAAATGTAAAAAGATAATGAAAATTAATAATTAATTGTGGAAAAAAAAGACTAAAGTGAAAAAAATATAAATTCAAGGGCAAAATAGTAATTTTCCTAAAAAAGTGTAAACAATGAGAAAATTAATTAAGAAATGCTTATAAAAGGGTAAAATAGTCATTTGATAGTTAAACTGTTTACAAATGAAGTTTTACGTCCAGTATGGATTAAAATATAATTTTCCATAAAAATGATAAAATAAGTGTAAATTGATGTAATGTACATCAACTGTTAGCTTAAAAAAAAGTAAAATAAGTTTATTAAGAATAAATTAGTCATTTTACAATAAATAAAGTCATAAATGAAATTTTACATGAAATAGTTATAAGGAGAACCAATTGGTATATTGTATACCAATTACTTTTTTAAAAATGAAAATTTGTAAAATAAAGCTAAAGTTGTAATAAAAGTCCAAAAATGACAATTTTGCAAATAATAAGTAGAAATGACGATTCTTGCAATAAGTAAATTAAACAGTACCATTTTGTAATGAAATAAGGAAATAAAGAGTTAATTACAAAGTTGTTAAGCAATAATATTACTGGACATTAAATGTTAAAGTGTTAATGATTGTCTTTTGATAAATAAATCAAAAGGCCAAAGTGATATAAAGAAATAAACAACAGAAATTGTAAGGTTGCTATTAAAAAGAATAAATTGTGACTAATGAAGAAATCAAGTATTGAATATAAAATTTGCCATTACAGTGGCAAATAATAATGTAAATCATCAAAGAACTAATATTTGTATTGACTTGATTAAATAAGAACTTGAATAGAAAAAGTTAAAGTTAAGTCAAGTAAGAGCAATAGTAAAAGTAAGAAAAGAAACGTAACTTTTACAATTGAAATTACAAAAGAAAATATTTTAAAGTAGATGGAACTGTTTAGAATCAAAGTAACAAGCCTGCCAAAAATGTTGATAATGAACTGAAAAGACTGTCAAAATTATTAAAAGGAATGTTGGTAAGACAAAATAAGAATTGACAAGTTAACGTAAAAATTAGCATAAATATGATAATTATGCTTAACTTGGAAATTCTAGGATTGGTAGTCACCACTGAGCATATCTAGTACTCAGCACGTAGTTTTTACTGCTTACAGATTTTGAAGAGGAACTGGAGCATAGTACACAGCGAAGTGAAGCTTGAAGAAAAGAATTGTCTAGACTTTTAGGTATTTGTGGCATGTATATACTCAACTAATGGTAGTAGACTTGACTGTATTTTGGATTGTTGTTGTACGGATAGTAATTATTGTTATGTCAATAAATGATTATGATTGGTATGCAATTAATGAAATGTTATGTATTTGTTGTATGTAATATGCTATTATGTCTCTTGAAGGTTGTGTTGTTTTTTCAGGAGTTCATTAAGTGGGTAGTCGTTATGCTGCCCAAATTTTTAATGAAGTGTGTTTGTATAAGCTCAGGGTATCGATGAAAAAAAAATTTCAAGCAAATCATATAAGTTCATATTGGAGTGAACTGTTCTGTTAAGGTTCCGTTAAGGGCGTTACACTTGCATTATAGTGACCATACTTTAGGTAGGTGAGTGATATCAGGTGAAGATATGGGCCATACGGTCATATTGATGTGATGCCCTTGTCACATTAATCCGATTGGATTGTGTGAGGCACCCTTTCGTGGGCTTGCATTTATATTGGGCCCTTAACTCTTGAGGCCTAATTTCTTGGAGAGGTGTTATCATTTATCCCCTTAAATCAATCTGATTGGATTTTTTTGGCATTTCAGAGGACTCCGCGTACCGATATACAAAGGTAAATAAAATGTCTAAAATGTTTAATTTTTTATGCGTTACTATAGATGCCAAAATATACTGATTAAAATAACTCTTATTGGCCTTATAGGTCGAGGTTACATAGTACATTATGTATTTTTTTAGTACATCTATATTCCATGATCTAGGAATCTCATGCCCATCCATCGGTCTTAGCCTATAAGTGTTCTTACTTAACACTTTTGATATCCCATAGGGACCTTCCTAATTAGTAATGAGCTTTTCGACTCCTGTATTGCCTATGCCGATTTCTGCCTTTCTTAGGACTAAGTCTTCGATATTGAAAGTTCAGGGCGTAATCTTATTGTTATAATATCTGGCCATTCTTTGATTATAGGCTGCTATTCGGGCATAAGCGTCTTCCCTTTTTTCTTCAATTAGATTGAGATCTTATCTTCTTTCCCGTTTATTCTCTCATTGGGAGTAAAGGGTTAGACTGTAGGAAAGGATTTTGATTTCTATTGGTATGACCACTTATGATCCATACAGTAATGAGAATGGAATCTGATGTGTTCCTTCCCTCGGAGATGTTCTGTAAAATCATAGGATGCCCTGTAATTCTTCCATCCAATTTCCTTTGGCATATCCTAGGATGCCCTATAATTCTTCCATCCAATTTCCTTTGGCATCTCCTAACCTTTTCTTTATTCCTTCCAGTATCATTCGATTGGATACTTCTGTCATACCATTGGTTTGAGGATGAGTGACAAAAGTAAATTGCAAATTGATATTAAGGTGAGAGTAGAAGGATCTACATGTAAAACTGTAAAATTGCTTCCTATCGTCCGTGATGAAGATTTTTGGCAAGCTGCATTTACAAATGATCTTTTTCCAAGCAAAATTTTTTATTTTTTCTATCATGATTATGACAAGTGCTTCAGCTTCTGTCCATTTGGAGAAATGATCAAAACAATGACAAGAAATTTCATCTGTCATTTTCCTTGGGGAAATGGACCTAAAATATATGAACCCCACTGATTGAAGGGCTATGATACTCTGATCGACTATTGTTCGGATGCAGGCTGCCTTATGATTCTTTCATGTATCTAGCATTACGGATATTTTTTAATCTAATTTTAAGCATCTTTGAAGATATTTGGCTAGAAATACCCTATCTGTGATACCTTTCTTGCGATAGCTCTACTGGCTTTATAAGCTCCACATATTCCTTCATGTATCTCCTTTATGATGTAATTCTCATTTTCTCTTATGACTTACATAAGCTAAGGGTGAGTGTATTTTTTTTGTAGAGCTCTCATTCGATTATGGTGTAATCAAATGCTTCCTTATTGGTCTTCCTAGCCTCTATGTTATCTTTCGATAATTCACCCGTCTAGAGATAGTAGATGATTGTAGTCATCCATGTTTCCACCTTTCGATCAACCTCTCTTCGAGAGAGGATTGCAATTGCTCTACAATTTTTATATCTTTTTCTAATGGGTGCTGATTTGAGGTTACCAATTTGGGCAACTGATCTATAACTACTATTTCTTCTCTTGAAACTTTTTCAGTGCTCCACATTATTCCTCCCTTCTCTAGCTCCTTGATAGTTGTGAATTATATGGTGTTTTGAGTATGATTTTAGGTGTTTAAGTTAGTTAATTCGGCTTTAATTTGGTTGATTTATAGTTTAAATATTTGTATTTGTGTTTTAGGAGCTAAATGTAAGTTTTGGTGTTTTCAAGGTTAAATTGAAGAAAAAAGGACTTTATTGCAAAAGATAAGAAATTCTGGGCCAAAACTGTGAAATTGGAAAGTTTATGCCAGTAAATTATATGTGAAGTCCAGTGAAGTAATGAACGACCGTGCATGAAAATGACTTAAGATATTGAGCAGCCGCATGTGAAGACGAGTCAAATTAGTTTCATCATTGAGTGGCCGAGCACCTGAAAGCTTCTTTCCTTAAGTGGCCGTACACCCCTATAAGAAACCATGCACGACAGTGCATGGAAAGACAATAAATCTTGAGTGGTCATGCACCCCATGGAGAAGGATGCACGGTAGTGCATCAAGTTAGGAAAGGTTTTTGCTTGGCCGTGCGAAAGAAGTCTGATGCTCCGAAGGATTTTTTAGTTTAAGAAGAAATCTTTTCCTATTCCAATTAAGGAAGTTTAAAAGACCACTATATCTTATTTTTGGCTATAAATAGACAATTCAAACACCAAATTAGGATCATCATCAACTAGGAGAATCAAGTAGAGACTTCATTACAAATTAGTTTAGGTTTAGTTTTTATGTTAGTTTTTCCTTAGTTTGTAAATAACAAAGGCTTAGAGCAAGAAGTTTTCTTTGCTTTTTCTGTACAACTTGATTAAAGGAGCTTCTTAACTCTATGTTTTTGTTTCTTTTTCTTAATTTTGTTTTAGTTTTCAATATGTTTAGGAAGTAGTTTTTTATTTTTGCTAATGGATACTCAAATCTTTTATTTTCATTATTATGACTTTATTTTGAGCTTTAATTTCAATATCAGTTGATTATTTTTTGAATTTAAACATATTCTTATCATTGATTGTGTTGAAATTGATTGATGGTTTATTGATTCAATAACTAAAAATTGGTTTAGACATATTTAATGATTTGCATATTCTTAGATTAACTCTTTAGTGTCAATGCATGATTATTTTCTGATTTTGAGGTAATTATGTATTGAAATTATTGATTAATACTAAGAAAGGAAGAACTAAGAATAAATTGGAATTGAATTTACTTGCAAAAGAATTTAATGAATATTTAGGGAGTTAAACTAGATTTTAATGCAAAATATTAGATTTATCTAGGAGTTTAATACTAAGAATGATATTCTTACATAAAGGTATCTGACTTTATTACTAGTTTTTCCATAATCACTGGTATTTCTATTGAATTTAAGTCATTACAATGAAAGTTAAGGTATATAGTTCCTTTAGCAAGATAATTTTAGTTATCATTTTATTTTTAATTCATGTTAGTTTAATTTTAGTTTTTGTTTTGTTTAATTATTTATTTAGTTTAATTTTTGCCTTTAAATCGAAAACATTTTGGAAACAATCTCAAATTAATTTAATTCATACATAGATATTCTTCTTAGCAATACATGTTCCCTTAGGTACGATATTTGGGGTCTTAATCTATATTTTCCTCTATTACTAGCCGATTTAGTACACTTGCTAGACACCGGTCACTCCTCAAGAGCAATTTTAGTTTTTGCTAAATATCTTTTCATATTTTCCTCTTTTACTTCAAAGTCGCTTAAAATCTAACGTGTCAGTAATTACAAGTCGCTTTTAATTCTAAGACTCTTCGATCATACACATTTGACTAGTCTTAGGCCTTAGAGTAGTGGTATTTTGCAACATTGTTAAAGGAGCTGAAGCTTATTTTTATTGAATATTTGACAATTATGCCCACGAGCCTTTTGATGACTATTTCAACACCTCCTTTATTATTGTTTGAGGCTCTATCTGTAATTACTTCCCAAGAACTTTTTTCCATCTTTTGCTTCCTGCATTCTCTGATGAATTCTACGATGAAGTTTGCTAAAGCTTGTGCTTTAATGGCATTCCTGGCCTCATACCTAATGTCAAAAGATTAAAACTTGATGGTCTACCATACCATTTTACCTTCTAGATCTGGCATTTGGAAGATTCTTTGAAATGGTTAATCGATTAAAACTATGATTGTATGAGCTTTGAAATACCTTTTTAGTTTTTGAGTACACATCATAAGTGTGATGATCAACTATTCAATTTGGCTATTCTTCAGTTTTAACCCTCGTAATACTTTATTAATGTAATAAATAAGAAGTTGTTGAGTTCTTTCTTCTCTGCTTCTTCAGAAGTCGATAGATATAGATACAAATATAGTTTTTCTCCCGTGATAGGTCGGTTGAGCAGCGGTGGGTTGCTTCAAATCTTTTTCAATTCTTTAAAGGCTCTTTGACAATCTTCCCCTTATGAAAAGGCATCATTTTTTATGTTTTTGAAGAAGGAGGTACATCATTTTGTCAAAGATGAAATAAATCTTCCCAATGCCGTAATTCTTTCATTTAATTTTTAGACATCTTTTATACTGGTCGGGAGGTGCATCTCCATAATGGTTTTGATTTTCTCAGGGTTAGGTTTTATTCCTCTTTCAAAGACTATAAACCCAAAAATTTTCCCGAAAGGACTCCAAATACACATTTTTCGGATTGAATTTCATGTTAAATTGATTGAGTATGTTGAGTACTATCGTCAGATTAGCATGGTGATCCATCGAACTTTTACTTTTAACGATCATATCATCGACATACTGTAACACCCCAAAACTTACATCTGACACGGTTGATATGTTTTAGAGTATGAAAGGTAACATTAAGGTAGTTTTCGAAATGAACAAAGTTGAAAAGAATAGAGAAATTCAAAAAAGTATAAAGGTTAAACATGTTCAGGCTAGGAAAATCAAGGATGGATGACCTGACAAAAAGTTTAGGTTGACACTAAAATATGAAAATAGATATTAAACGGCATTCAGTGGTATAATTTGAGATAAAATTGAGTTTAAATAGGCCCTTAAATCAGACAACAAAGATTTTACTTGAAACGGTAAAAAGGGTTGACCGAAAGTTTGATCGAATTTTAAAATATTTTATAGATCTCCAAAAAATTTTTTGATCACAAAAACCCGTTAGAAATAGCATAAATAAGCTATTGAAAGTGAAAAATAATTTTTCCGGCAATTTTAAAATTTTAGATTTCAAACTGGCTGATTTTGCCTCCGAAGTCAGAAGTATACCGAAAAGATATAATAATGGGCTAAAATTTTAACCACGTGTTCTTAAATATACTAGTGCATGCGAGAAAAAATTGTAGGGCAGTCTAAAATGTGAAATAAAAATTATAGGAAAATCGAGACTGAATTAATTAATAGGCTTAATTATGTATTTAAATTAATTGAGGATATAAAGGTTATTAAAATAAAGGTATAATAAGATTACGTGAGCCCATAATAAGTGGATGTGTTGGGATAAAGGAAATGGTTCCAAGTGGCTTAACTTTAAGCCATTAGATTAAATAGTTAAAGACCTAATCTTGGCCATTCCTTTTACACACTAAAAGACAAAATGGAAAAAACTCTCCAAATCTCCAAAAAAATTGGCACTCTCCTCCCTTTTCTCTTTAAAAATCGATATTCACCATTATTGTGCATTTCTATCATTTTCTCTTTAATTCTCTCTTCTTCCACCATATCTTAACTTAAAATTTTACCTATACACACTAGAATTAATCCTCTACATCTTAGAAATTAAATTAGAGCAAGAGGAAGCTTGGAGATGGAGTATTTTTAGTGAGTGAATGTAACTCTAACAAGATAAATTCTTGAGTTTTTGTTGGTTTTAATTAGAAAAATTGTTATAGACTTGTAAAAAAATTATGAGTAGGATTATTTGGTACTAATTAGGTGTTTGAATTCTTAGTTAAAGCTTACTAATTTATCCATCACAAATTTGGCCAAAAGAGGGACTTATATGAAAAGGGAAAACCAAGGAAGTGGAAGGCAAGGGATAGGAAGATTAGATGAATTCAATCTCAAATAAGGTTAGTGGATACATTCTCTACACTTAATTTTATTTAATTGATGAATTTTCCATAGAAATTAGCTTATGTAACTATAGAAATTGAAGAAATAATGATAAATAAATTTAGACAACCTTATAAAATGATGAATTGTAAGGAAATAATATGCAATTAGAAAGAAACTAAACATTAAGTAAGAAAACTAATTATGGCCGAATTATACCTAATAGGGTGAAAAAAATTAAATGATGTTAACTAGCAATTTAATCATAAAATGTATTATATAAAATTTAAAGGAATATAATTAGAATGATTTGATTTTAAATAAATACATGAATATAATGTTTACTATAAATACATAATGATTGATAATAGGAAATTATATTTATATTGGAGTAAAATTGTGAAATAATTTGATATAATCTAAAAAAATAATGAATTATCATAATATGACTTCGAATAGGTGAAGGAAATAATTTGAGAATGGTAGATTTAATAGTGGCCGAAATATGTACTTAATTTCAATATAATGGAATTGGATGGTTAATGATGTATTTAATAAGAATTAGCCCATATAATGTATAAGAAATGGAATCAAAATAATTAGAATGAAAAATAGTAAGCATATACAATTATGTTCAAGTGAACATAATGATGGAAGTAGGGTAACCTAAGAATATTGGTGAAAATTAAGTATAATTTAATATGTTGGTAATTAAAATGAATGTAGAACTATAAATGGTATGGGAATAGAAGAAGAAAAATGATGTATGTATAACATTACTATGAGGCCATATGGTATACATTAGCAAAATGCAGTTAATATAATATGATGAGAACAAATAATGGCATAAAAATGTAAAGGAATATGAAATTTGATAATGTCCTTATTGTTAAGTGGGTGATCCTGAACTTTAAGATAGTATGGCTAGCCATAAGGTTATATATACCGCGAGAGATCATGATTATATGGAGATTTGTACCACGAGATATGATTATGATGCATTTATGACAGTACAATTGGCTCATTAAATGGCATCACTAGAGATGATCTCCATACCCTGGCTATATGCTCACTTTAGTATATTGGATACCATCCCGCTTATCCGGTTCGTGGTTTCCCATTGGCAACAACTAAGGGAAAAATTATAATTTTACATGTAAATAAAGATAAAAAAAAGTAATTATGACATTAAATATATTATAAATATCAATAAGTAATAAATAAGATGAAAATTGAGATTGATAAGTCAAACAGGGGTAAAACGATAATTATATAATAAACCAGGGATAAAATGATAATTATACAAGAAAAATGAAGAATTAGTAGTAAATTAAACAAGGAAAATCCCATAAAGTTAGTTAAGTAAGAAATAAAATGAAAAATATAGTTAATAGTTTAAAAAGGGTAAAATCATAATTCTGTGGAGAAATAAGGACTAACAGGTATGCTAGGAAGCTATAAATGTGACTAAACAAGAAGTAAGATGAAAAATATGATTAATAAAATTAAAAAGGTAAAAACGTAGTTACACAATAAAGTAGAGGCAAAACCGTAATTTTAATATTAATATAGTGATTAAGGAAATTAAATTTATTAAATAAGTTGAAAAGGGTAAATTCATAAATAATAGAAAGTTTAAGGATCCAAAACATAATTTGCCGCAACAAGAAATAAATATAGGGGCTAAAATGCAAATTTGCCAATTAAAGAGAATTAAAAGTAAAAAAAATCAAATAAGTTAAAATTGAAGTTAATTAGGACAAAATAAGGTAAAAAGAAATTGTCGGGATCAAATTGTAATTTTTCACTTAAGTAAAGAAATAAGTTAAATTAAATAGGAAATAAAGTTCGAATTGAAAGAGATCGAAAAGAGAAGTTTGAACAAATTTAGTATAAAATGGATAAAATTGTAATTTAGTTAAAAAGTTGAGAAAAATAAAGACCAAAATTGAAGTTTTAGTAAAAAGAAAAAAGTACACATGAGGACTAAAATGAAAGAAAATGAAATTTCATAATAAGATGTGTTAAAGAAGAGAAAAATGATATGAGAAATCAAAGAAATCAGGTACGATAAAGGACTATACAATCAACAAAAAAAAAGGAAAATTCAAAATGACACTACAGAAGAATTATTTAAGTAGTATGTCCAATAAAGATAAATTTATAACATTATGAAAGGACTAAAGCCAATCTTAAATATAGTTAAATAAAGTGAAATAAATAAAGTAATTAAATTATTAAGGAACAAGGACTAGAGAGAGAGTAAATAAAGATGCAAGGGTATAAAGGTAACCAAATAATGAAAATAAAGGTACAAAGATTAGAAGGCGAAAAGATAAAAATAAAAATAAAAATGTAAGTAAATTATTTTAAATAAAATTTTGTATAGTTATATCCACCATTAGGCAATAGTGTTACTTAGTGGGTGGTTTGTTAACTGCGCGCAAGGACAGGTAATTGAGGATGCGATGCAGGAAGACCGATATGGCATGTACATAGAGAACAATTGTAATCACAAAGGTTAGGCGATTCAGGTTTAAGTATTTAACATGTAATTACAAATGTTACGTTGTAAACGCGAATGAGTATTAGATATATTGGTATTTATGCATATATAAATATATATATATATATATATATATATGATATGTTGTCGACTATGTTATGATCATGTAAAATATATGGAAAATATCAATGAATGTAGGGTGTTACACACACACTTCTAGATTTTCTTGATTTGCATCATGAAGACTTTGTTCATAAGACACTGGTATGTTGCACCCATATTTTTTAGTCTAAACGGTATGAACTTATAGCAATAAGTACCATCATCTATGATGAAACTTATCTTCTCCTAATCTAGCAACCACATCATAATCTGATGGTACCCTGCATAGGCATCGAGCAAAGAACAGATGGAATGGCATGCCATGGCATCTACTAATTGATTGATGCTCGAGAGCAGATAGTAATCCTTCGGGTAGGCCTTGTTGAGATTGGTGAAATCTACGCACATTCTTAATTTCCCAGTTTTCTTTTTTACTAGGATCACATTGGCAAGCCATTCTAGGTAATTAACTTCACTGATAGTTCCAACACTTAATAATTTGTCTATCTCTTCTGAAATGAATTTTTTACGATCGACTGTATGTCTTCTTAATTTTTGTCTAACCAGCTGGTGATTCGGATCAACATTCAGCTTGTGACTGATTACTTCAAGGTTTATTGATCGGTGTCAAGCAAGTGTACTAGATCGGCTAGTAATATAGGAAAATATAATTAAAGTCCCAAATATCGAATCCAAGGGAAATGTGTAAGTGCTACAGATTTAAAATTTTAGAATGAGTGATGTGTGCAAAGAATTCCTGAGTTTTGAACGATATATAAGTAATTAAATCAAAATAGAAACTTTAATAACTAAAGTAATGAAACTAAAGCAAACAAACAGAAATTTAAGCAAATAAACCTAAACTCAAACAAAACAATATGTAAAAAATGATAAAATTCAATAATAAAAGACACTTATGCTAAAGGACTTTCCACCTCAACTTTTAATGCAATAACTCAATTAAAGATAACACAAGTGATTATGAATAACTGGTTATAAACTCAGATAACTTATTCATAATATCTTTCTAAGCATTAAATTCTCTTATTAGAAAAAATTCAATACTAAGCATAAAAAATCCTGTTGATAATCTCCTAAACATCCATTTGACCCTTTCTCAAAAGATCTCACTTCAGTCTATTCTTAATTCAACTTCCTTAGTTTTAATTTACTTAAAACCAACACACAATTACTTTAATTTTTAGAAAACAATCACGCATCAATATAAGTGAATTAAACTAAGAACATACATATCCTAAGTCATACCTAAAACTGATCATCAACCATTTATTCAATACATTAACAATCAATCCAACAATAACTCAAGATAAGAAATTGCTCAGGAATTGAGAAATAATCAAACTTGCATTGAATTAAAGCTTAAATTTAAGTCATTACAAATAGAAATATAAGGGTTCAAGTTCTCTCAGCAAAAGCAAAAGAAAACTACTCATTCATCGTCTTGAAACGTAAAGAAAAATAAAAATAAAGGTACAAACACATAGGCTCCTTTAGCTCCTCTTGAAGTATTCTCAGAACTTGCAAGTATAGCCTCCAAATCTTTTATCTTTATCTCTTAAAAACTAGATTAAAACTTAATTAAAAATTCATAACTTTCACTCGCTTTCCATTATGATGTCTAAGCATGCTTTTATACTATCAAAAGAAGAAGTTGCATACCTTAATACTTCCTAAACCAGAAGAAATTAGAGTTTTATCATAATTAGAAGTCATTCCCTCGGGTAAGTATTTGAAACACTCGGGAGAGTGTTTTTAATTCTTCACTTCCCTTATGAAAACACTCAGGAGAGGGCCAAAACACTTGAGAGAGTATGTGAAACACTCGGAAGAGTGTTTTAATGCCTTGGGAGAGTGTTTTGCCTTTTTACTCCACGTGAAGACAAGCTTCATCTTTTGCACCTAATTCTTCAATTTTCCAAAATTGCACCAAAATCTTCTCTTTTTCCAAATAACACCCTTTTTACTTCAATTTAGCACCTAAAAATACCAAATTACAATTAAGTCCTCATAAATTACAAATTATAAAATTAAACACCAAATTATCCAAATTAACACTAAATTAATCACTAAATCACCTAAAAACACACTAATAATATGAGTATAATTCATAACTATCAAATACCCCACACTTAGTCTTTGCTCGCCCTCAAGCAAATTTGAACAAATCAGCTTCTCAAAATAGTCAAACTTCAATGAAGAATTATGCATTTCAAAACCATGCTTAACAATTAACAAGAGCACTTAACAAAACTCTAACTAGATCAAATTCAAGCAAGACAATATAAGCTAGTTTTCATGTGTGTGTGTCTAAGATCAAAATATTTTAAGCTCTTTTCAAAATCAAAACACCAATATAAATTCATAGATAAGCTTAGAATTAATGTACACCTTAGCTTACAAGCTATTTTGCACTTGAAACTCTAATACCAACATAAGCCTTTCCTTTAGCACCAAAATCAGAAGGTCATTTTAGCTAAACAACTCAAAAATAAACAAAGAATTAGTAGGTATTCATTAGGTTGTAATAGGGTTAAGGTGTTGTTATCAAAGAATGGATAAAAGATAATCAAAAAGAATAGCCACTCTATGATTGAATAACCAAAATTTAAATATACTAATTACATACCCCTTTTACCATATTTGTTTACTCAATCCCATACATATTAAGCATTTTTTAGAGAAAAGATTATTGAAATTCCTCTCAATTTCATAATTCATCTCCTTTTAGAAGTTACAATTCATTTCCTTGTAAATACCCCATACTTAAGGTTTTGCCATATATGATAGCGTTATTTCAAAGTTTCTTTCTTTTCTTTCTTTTTCCTTTTCTTTTTTTCTTTCTTTTTTTATTTTTTTAATTAGCTTCATTGCTGGCAATACAGGATTACAAGGTCAAATTACAAGGTGAATCTTCACTGATTTTAAGACTTGATCCATAAGCCCTTAACAAAAATAACAAAATCCTTCTCTAACTATACCCTTTAAGATACCCAACAAAATTAATCTATCCAATCCTAGAGTGGCCAATTCTAGAAGGAAAGATAAAAGATTTTTAGGCTATATGGTAAAGATATAAGTGTAACAAGAAAAATAAGCATGGCATGCCTTAAGCATGCCTCATTAGGCTCAAAATAGCTTAACAAGGGTCAAATGCATCAAAAGGATAGGAAAACAAACTTAAATTGGCTCGATAAGAAAATTTTACCTAGATCACTTTCTAAGTTGTTTGACTTGTTTATATGTTTTGAAGGGTGATGAGAAAGGTTCTAGTGTCCTAAAATCTCTTACTCAACTATTTCAATACACTGATTTTTCTTCAATTTTAAAACTGATTTTTATTGCTCAAAAAGTGAAAACTAACAAATATAAGTTAAGTTGAAGGTTAAACTAGCTAAAATTTCTTTAAACATCATGTTTATCCTAAGGCTAAGCAAAGATTTTAATTATTGGATATTTTAAGTTTAAGTTCAATATGTTTAATTTTTGAGAAAAAAAAAACTAGGACGAAAACTAAGCTTAATGCAAGCTAAGTGATAATTTGAACTAACTATATTACTAGTAGCCAAAAACCAAGATACAAGCTAAACTACTAAAACGCTATCAAAATAAAAGACACTACTATTACTATTAAAGTAAATTATATGGTTACTAAAATTAAGAATTACAACAAAATCAACAAACTAATAAAAAGGCAAAATATAACTAGACAACAAAATAAAAATAGGAAACAAAGATAGATGCTTTTATAAATTAAAAAGGGAGGTTAAAATTTCACTTCCTAAATCTAAGCCAAAATTGAGTTTAGCTAAGCCTTACCCCCCCCCCTCAACAGACACTTGTTGTCCACAGCAAGATAGATCTCAAATTACTATATTAGTGGAGGTGGTGGTGGTGGGAGCTGCTCCCAAAAATTGGTGGTTAAGCTCATAAAGTGCGAGGTGAGATGCTCTTACTGTGTGGTAAGATTTGCTAAGCTCTCTTTTAACTCGTTAATTTGCCTAGCTTGAACGTCTAGGTGGGCATTTATTTGGTCCATAAAAATCTCCAATTGGAGTGGTGGAGCTTCTTGAGCTGGTGGATCTTCCTAAACTGGTTGTGCCTCTTGATTCTCATGTACCTCTGCATATTTTTCTCTTGGTGGCCCTTTATGACCAACATGTAGTAATTCCCAATATTCCTCCTTAGTTGTCCAATGGTGACATGGTGTGTCCCACATTACTTTAATACGTTTCAACATGGCATGATCAATAAATTGGAGATCACCCTCAAGAGAATCCCCCAGACCTAGGTGTTTCACCATTTTTTCCATTATAATGGCAATCCACCCAATAGAAATAACCTTGATAGAATTAGGATTCCTTTAGAGATACTCTATCTGCTGACATAGCTGGCATGCACCGTTGATTCGGATCCTTTCAACCATACACCTTAAAATCATTACCTCACCCTTATTTATAGCATTTGGGCCACCAAAACAATTATAGATTATCATTGAAAGGAATCCGTGTAGAACTCGTAGCATGTGATCCCTCAATGAGTGAGCCTTAGTTTAACTTGCATGCCATGGCATTGGGTTAATTGAATCCCTAATTACTGCCCAATTTTCCCTTAAGGTGGCATTAGGCAATTCACTTATGCCATCTAAGGGGAATCCTAACTTCTTCGTGAATCTAGAAAAAGACATGGTGTAATTCTTTTTACCAAGCTTGAAACTTATGGTGCAAATATCATTCGCATACGTAAAGTGGAACTCGAAAGAAGTGAGGAAGTCTTTTGCTAGAGTTGGACAAACTTCAAGCCTTTTCTTGATGAAATTTTCCCACCCAATATTCCTGATAAGTGGGAAGATTTTAGGCTATAGATCTCCATCATCAATATCTAAGTAAAAATCATTCAAATAAATTGGCTTGACATATTGGCATGTCCCAAAGTATTCATATAAAGGAATCTTTTCCTCATCCATATATGGTGGAATGTGCAATCCTGAAGAGCTTGAAGCACCACCATATCTTGTCCTCTTAGGTGCCACTATGCAAAACAAGTTAGCACAAAATGAGTGTATAACATTGAAAGTTAAAACAATATTCTAAGAGAAACAAGTAGATTTAACTTAAGTGTAATCCTGTCAATTGCTCATTACCAAGTCATCCCAAAGCATAAATTAAAGTGGAAGTAAATCAATGATGTATGATAGTGATAAAATATTGCTTAGCCTAAGAAATTTTAAGCCAAAGTTGTAAACTTATTCACTTAGGCATTTTAAAGAAATTTTAAGCCAAAGTTGTAAACTTATTCACTTAGTCATTTTATCAAACACCTTATGTGCACAAGTGAATAAAGCTTAAATGCAAGCAATCTCTACTCTAATTTAAGCCAACAAGTGAAAATAAACATCAATTGCATATAATAAGGAAGCTAAATAAAGATAAAGTGCAAAAAAACCAAGCAATAAGCTCAAATGTTAACTCTAATTAAGCCTAAGTTCAAGAACACAAACCCAATTTCAATTCAAAATAAGTAAACTAAAAATGTTAATTCAAGAATTAACTAAGTATTATGAACTTACTTGGTTTAATTTAGGTGAGAATAGATGAAAGATTGAGTCTTGAACTTAAAAGCCTCAGTAGAAGGGATTGAATGCTTGGGTGAGGGAGAGAGTAATTTGGGTGAGTATGGGAAAATGAGGGTCAAAATTGGGTGTAGGGGTTATAAGGGCAAAAACCCTCGGGAGAGTGTGTGAAACACTTGGGTGAGTATTTGTTCTTGGCATGGGAAGGTAAAAACCCTTGGGTAAGTATTCTCAATACTCGAGTAACGGTTTTGGTACTGGACTAAAAGGCTTTAAACAGCACAAAAATACTCAGGAGAGTTAGGAAAACCCTCAAGAGAGGTAGGAAAACCCTCGGGAGAGTGTTTAAAACACTTGGATGAGTGTTTCCTCTCAGCACTTACAAAACAAAAATTTCCAACTTCCAGTTTTTTGTGTTTTTAAAGGTTAAAACCCTAAATACTTAAATTTCCTTTGTTTTTCTCCATTTTAACCCTTAATTTAGCCTCCATCAAACTAATCTACTTCCGCAAAATATCCTCAATCTATGATTTACAACTCACTCAAATAAACTAATTATCATTCAATTTTTTGCTGAAACCATGTAAAAACATTATGAAAGCCTAATAAATAGTTGTTGAACGTATCAAATCCACTCTTAACTCCTCAATTGAAAAACTCTCCCTTTAATTCTTGAATCATCAAGCAACTAAAATCAAATGCACACCTAAACAATGAAAGCAACTCAAGAAACACACAAACAAATCAAATAAAAAATTAAAGAAAATAAACAACAATTCAAAGAAAAAAATTAAAGAGTTTAGTTCTGAGTTTATAAAGTCTTCAGCAAGACTTTTAGAACCGCCTTACTCATCTTGAAGAACCAAGGTTACTTTAGCAACCTTCATTTGACCTACATGATGAGGGTTTAACCTGTGACCATTAACTTTATACTTATACACATCTTTCGGACTCTTGATGGTGACCACTCTAAATTCATTGCTTGAAAGCACTTGATAGGGCCCAAGCCATCTAGATTTCAACTTACCTGAAAATAACCTCAATCGACTGTTGTACAGCAAAACCAACATCTTGGGAGCAAATTCCTTCTGATTCGGCCTCTTGTCATGTCAACACTTTATTTTCTCCTTATAAAGGGCTATATTGTCATATGACCATTGTAAAATCTCATTAAGTTTATTAAGCAGTAAAATCCTTTTTTTCTCATACACTTCTTAAATCAAAATTAAGCAGTTTTATAGCCCAATATACCTTATGTTCTAGTTCAATCAATAAATGACACATTTTTTCAAAAATCAACCTAAATGGAGACATGCTTATAGGGGTTTTATATGCAATTCTATAGGCTCAAAAAGCCTCATCTAACTTGTGATACCAATCTTTTCTAGAATTATTCACTATTTTCTCTAAGATTGATTTCAACTCCCTATTAGATACTTTCACTTGCATATTTGCTTGAGGGTGATAAGGGATTGTAATTTTATACATACCACCAAACTTTTTATGCATAGCTTTCAATTAATGGTTGACAAAATGCGTGCCCCCATCACTAATAATGACCTTTGGTATCCCAAACCTACTGAAAATATTCCTTTTAAGGAATTCAAGCTCAACTCGAGCATTATATATCCTAGTAGCCACTACTTCTACCCATTTACTCATATAATCTACAACTACTAGGATATACTCAAATTCGAATGAGTTCAAAAAATGTCCCATGAAGTCAATACCCCAAACATCAAAAATTTTAACTTTTAAAATATTATTCATGGGCATCTCATCCCTCTTAGATATATTACCTACATGTTGACACATATCACATGACTCTATTAAAGACTTAACATCAATAAATAGAGTATGATAAAAAATGAATATAAAATATTCACCACTATACGATTTGGTTCATGGTGACCTCCAACCTCTCCTTTATGACATAACCTCATAATATCTGATTGATCCTCCTCTGGAATACATCTCCTAAGCACTTGGTGTAAACATATCTTGATCAAATATAGGTCATCCCAAAGGTAGTGCCATACATCCGCTTTTAGCTTCTTCTTTTGCTACCAAGTAAAATCCTTTGGAAAGTATCCTCCTGCAAGATAATTGGAAAATATTAGCATACCAAAGAAATAAACTTTCACATAAATAAATGGCATAAATATACTCATCGGAAAATAAATCATAAATTTTCCTCTTTTCTATATGAGCATGATTCAATCTAGATAGATGATTAGCTACAAAATTCTCAGTCCCCTTTTTATCCTTGATCTCTACATCAAATTCTTGAAGTAGCAAAACTCATATAATGAGCCATGGTTTGGAGTTCTTCTTTGTAGCAAGATGCCTTAAAGCCATATGATTTAACTACATTGTGACTTTGGAACTAAAGAGATATGACCTGAATTATTCAAAAGAGAACAATATTGCTGATATCTCCTTTTTCATGGTGGTGTAATTCACTTGAGCTTTTGTGAGTGTGTGACTAACATAATACATGGTATGAAAAATCTTCTCCCTCATCTAGCCTAAAATCACTTATACTGCATAGTCACTACCATCACACATGATTTTGAAAGATGAACTCCAATCTAGTAATGCTATGACTAATGCTGTGATTAACATTTTCTTTAAAATATTAAAAGCCTGCAAACACTCATCATTAAAGTTAAATGCAACATCTTTAAGTAATAAATTGGAAAGTGGCTTTGCAATTTTAGAAAATCCTTAATATATAGATGATAAAAATTGATATGACCAAGCAAACTCCTAACGCCTCTAACATTTGTAAGAGAAGGTAACTTATCAATCACATATACTTTTACCCTATCTACCTCAATTCCTCTCTTAGAAATCTTATGTCCTAGGACTATACCTTTCCTCACCATAACGTGATCTTTTTCCCAATTAAGGATAAGATTAGTTTCTTCACACTTTCTAAAACTAATGCAAGGTTAGTCAAGTAAGACTTAAAATCACGACCATACAAAGTAAAATCATCCATAAAAACTTTCATAAATTTCTCAATAAAATCATGAAATATGGTCATTATACACCTTTAAAAAGTGGCTAGGGCATTACATAAACCAAAAGGCATTTTCCTATAAGAAAATGTGCCATAAGGGCATATGAATATATATGGTCTTTTTTTGGTCTTCAGGGGCTATAGGTATTTACATATATCTCGAGTAACCATCTAAAAGTAATAAATTTTATTTGCAGCCAATCTCTCTAACATTTAGTCAATGAAGGGTGAAGAAAAATGATCCTTTTTAGTGGTACTATTCAACCTCCAATAGTCCATTCACACTCTCAATCCCGTCACTGTACATGTTGGGATTAGTTTACTGTTTTCATTAGTCACAACAGTTATACCCCCTTCTTAGGCACACAGTGTACTAGATTAATCCAACTACTATAAAAAATGGGATAAATAATACCTGCATCGAGCAATTTATTACTTCCTTTTTCACCACTTCTTGTATCGCTGGATTGAGTCTCTTTTGGGATTGTACCACCATCTTGAAATCACTCTCCATAGGTATCCGGTGTATACAATAACTTGGGCTAATTCTATTTAAGTCAGATATCTCTCAACCAATTGTTCCTTTATGTTTTTTCAGCACTTCTACAAGCATTTTCTCTTCCAAACCTGTCAAGAGTGAAGAAATAATTACTATTTTTGTATTATCTTCTAAAAATACATATTTTAAATATGAAAGAAGGGTTTTAAGTTTAGAATTATATTCTCCCTTAGAAGGGGATGGCTTTTCCTCCTTTGTTCCTTCCTCATTATGCTCTTTTTTCAGCTCCTTTAAGTTCGATCTTCCTTTGTTATCAATTGATGTTTTACACACTTCCTGCGGTGAAAACCTCATGGATCTCTTCAAGGACCCTTTTTGTATGAGCCTTTCAATTTCTTCTTTTAATGTCTTACACTCAACGGTAGTGTGGCCTACATCTTTATGGAACTCATAGTACCTATTTTTATCTCTTCAAGTGTATCAAGTTTCTTAGGCCAATTCACTTTATTGTATTTTTTCTTTATCTACATTAAAACCTTGATGAGAGAAGAGTTGAGCAGAGTGTAGGTTATAGCTGGATTACTTACATGGCGATCAAATCTACCATGCTCATTCTCTTTCCTTTTCCCTTAGTTTTTTAAGGTACTGGCTTCTCCGTAATTTTTCACTTTAAGATCTTTCCATTTGTACGGTTGCATCCTGTCTGTAATTAAACTCAAGCATCCTCTAGCTCGTAGGGTATCATCCAGCTATATGTACTGGTTAGCTCTTTCCATCAGGCTAGCGAAGTTCGTCGGAGGGCACATCGTGATGGATTCGAATAGTTGTGCGCTCATTATGCTACGAGCCAAAGCATTTGTGGCCACTTCAGGGTGTAGATTCCTTATCTCAAAACCCAAGCTTTGGAATTTGTTGATGTAATTTCTTATAGTCTCATCTGGTCCCTGCACTAAGTTACAAAGATCATTAACAGTTTTAAGAATCCTGATCTGAGCTATGAACCTAGTTGTGAACAAATCACGATACTGCCTAAAGCAGTGAATTAACTCCGAAGGAAGATTATGAAACCAGTCCAAAGCGTCCCCTGCTAATGTTGTAAGAAATACTTGATAAAAAATTCTATCATCAAAAGAATACATTTGTATTTGTGTTAAATACTCCAAAATATGACATTTATGATTGAATTTACTCGTATATTTGGTCATTTTAATTTCTTTGAATTTATTCAGAAGCTTGGCTTTATGGATGTCTCAACTGAATAGAGAGACGATGTTGCCATCAAACATCGGCTTTTTAGGGTGGCCCAGTTCGAATTTCTTCACCTACTATAAAACCCATTTCTCATCTTGTTCTGAGGTGGAATCGTTAGCCATGCCTCCCTTCTTTGTTAGTTTCCTTTTTGGTGTGCATACATAGCCTGTATATGCTCTTGGGTTAACGAAGGGTGAAAGGGATCGCTTATAAGTAATGTCAACATTATTTTTAAAGGAGTGGCTCTTACTTTTCTGAAACATCTTCTCTTTTCCTTTGCTCCATTTATTTTCCTCCTGCATTTGAGATCTGGTCCCAGATCTGAGGTCAGTCGGTTCCCTAATACGTAATGAGGCATTTGCATAGTGCCTTGTATCTCTTTCTCTGCTTTTTTTTTATGATTCCCTCATAGTGTTTTTAGAGCATCTCCTCCTGTGTATGGATTTCATGATGCTCTTGCTGAAGTCCCCAATGATGGTTTTCAGATCTTTCACTATAACAGGGGTGGATTCGCTATGATCCATGAATTCTCTTTCGAATTCGTTCAGGAGATTATGACGTGCTGGGATTCCAGAGAGGGTTCTTTCAATTTCGTTAGTTCTAACGATGGATTTAGGTCTTCTTTTTTTGTCATCGAAATAATCTTCAAATTCAATGTGGCTAAGCTACTCATGAAGGCTCTCCATCGCCTCTTAACGAAAGCACCAAATGATATTTTCGAGGATATTAAAATAAAGGAGAGGATATGGACCCTACAATGAAGAGCTTTACGAAACCTGCGAAAAAAGAAGGCATCTGATAGGATCGGGATAGGCTCCAATGGTTAAGTCAAAGGAGTATCTATTTAGAGAGAGAAAATGAACAGATAGAGATCTTAGAAAGAGATTAGTATTACCAGGACTCTTCAAGTTACCACTATTTATAAGGTTTCGATAACGTGTAGGCTATTAGGCTCTAGAGCACCTAGAAGGATAACCTAATGACGATGATATGACTTGCACTGTAGCGATCATACTTTAGGTAGGTGAGTGATATCGTATGAATATATGGACCATACCATCATATTGATGTGATGCCTCTGTCACATCAATCCGATCGGATTGTATGAGGCATCCCTTTGTGGGCTTGTATTTATATTGTGCCTTCGAATCTTGAGATCCAATTTCTTGGAAAGGTGTTATCAAAACTCATTTATTTACTATTCTAATTCATCCTATTATGATCGAATAAAGCTGAATATACAAAAAAAATTGTTTTATAAAATTAAGATATCATTTATTATATTTATTCCAATTTTGCGCTTTTTATTAGTATCAATATTATATAATCATTTTTTCATTAATTTTTTATATGCATTTTTTCTAGTATGGTATATTAATTTTTTAAACTATCTTTTTATAATTTTAAAAAATTAATAATTATTTTAATATTGATATAGCAGCAAAATAGTGACATTGTGTATGGGTTGGCCAATTGCTTATGAGATGCTGACCCTAAAAAAAAAAAGTATGCGACTATTATTAGCAATAATAGCTTATGAAATTATCTTACAGAAAAATTAATTTATTAGTTGTATTTTGAACTACTATATCAGCATCATAAATTTTGTCCAACTTTTCTTTTTAGCCTATTTCAATATATTATTCACTTTTCTCTTTTACATTATAGCTAGCTTATAAATTGTTCATTATTATTTTTATTTTATTTTATTTTATTAATTGCAATTTAAATTTTTCATGCTGTACCGATAATATGATTTTTATAATTATAATAATCTTTAATTACTTATTTTATATTTATGATGAATATAATAGAAAAGAGTATGATAGGACATGCTGTCATTTTTATACCTACCTATCATTTCAAATATTTTTAGTTACGGCGGTGCAAATGGTCGGTTCGGTTTTAGACCGAACTAAATAGACCGAAAGCTGAAATTTCTAAATTAAAAGAATCGAACCAAAAATTGAACTTTTAAAACCGAAAATCGAATTAGTTTTGGTCTTTTGGTTCGGTTTAATCGGTTCTGGATCAATATAGGCTTTTTTTATTGGACTTTTAACCTATATGGGCCCATAAATTAAATTAATTTATATTCAACAAAATAAATTCATTTAAAATAACTAAAATTAAGACAATATACATAAAATTATTATATTATGTCTATAATAAATACTAATCAAAATTATATTAAAAAAATATACTACTAAAATAATATTTTAAAAAATACATTAAAAAAATTCCCAATAAAAAAATTATACATATTTGAAATAGCCTTTCATTACTTTATTCTCCAATAATAATAATAATAATAATAATAATAATAATATAATTAAATGGATCATGCCCCAAATTCTATGCAAGATAAATTTCATCATTCTACATCCATGTCTATCAAAGGGACGTTTGGCTTCTCAAAATCAATCTTTGTAACTTTTAGTCTCATAATTTTCAATTTTAATTATCTTCAAATTTATTAAATTAAGAGAATAAGTTGATTAAGTTTTGTTATTTAACCACTCCAGATATTTATATGACACTACTTCCATTTTGTAAATTGAAATTTAATCAAATTATTTAACATTTTTCAAATTAAGTCAAAATATGACAAATATAATGCATAAACTATAAATAGTCATAGCCACATCGTCCACAACACCTCCAATAGCATTTACATATTTAAGAATTTACAGCTAATACATCCACCAGAAATTTAAAAATAAATTATTAGTTCCAAAAAGGAAATGAAACCAACTTTTTTCGCCAAAAAGGAACTTGTTGTCGAAAATATACAAAGGTGGCTTCTAGGATTCAAACTCAAGACCTAAGGGGTATGAGCGGGTTTCACAAAAAATTCACACCACTCATCCAAAGCTTCAATTTTGATATTTAAATACTATAATATATATGTATAAAACTTTCGATCGGTTCAGTTCCTTCGATTTTTCAATTTTAAGAATCAAATCGATTAAATCAATTTTATTTTTTGGTTCAGAACCGAACGAATCGAAATAATCGAATCAAACAGATCAAAATTTATTCGATTCTTGATTTCGGTTCGATTCTGTACATCTCTATTTTTAGTGTCCACTTAGCATACGCTGTCATTTTTATTCGTATATTGTTCGCACTTTTGTTTATTCCTTTGATAAAATCTAATGGTTTCCTTTAAAATCAACGATATATCAAAGTATCAATTAATTTTATTTATTTTATAATTGCTGATATATTTACCTGTTATGAAGATATAATTACTAATATTATCAATTAATTTTATCGTTTTGATAATTTTTACTAACAATCTAATTTTATTGACCAATTAGGAGGAAAGAAAATATATGTGATGGATATTTAATTGTCAAATTTAGAGTTGAAAATGAAACAATAAATGAAGTTAAATATTTTATCTTTATTCTGATTACTCCGATGTCGCAAATATTTTCCAGAAACCTGAATACTTTGTTCTTATCTACGTCATATTATCATTTTTTTAATACGTCATATTATTTTTTTTTAAACGTAAGGCCATTATTGGTGGTTTGTTATTTTTTTTAATGGGTAAAAAATAAAACAATATATATTCAAGCCTATTTCCTTGTCGTTTCTCAGCAGTTATTGTCGAAAAAGCATCTTTTGGTTACTAAATCATAGTAATTTCTTATTTCAGATTTTTTCTATTTCAATAATTGAAAGATAACAAAAAATAAAGGGGCCCATTAACAGTAAACCAATTCAAAGGTTTTCTTGCAAAGCTGAAATTAAAAATTAATTTGCTAAAATGTAAAAAATACTGTATAGATATTTCTTGAATATTCCGGTTATAAACAATATTATTAAAACCGTATCGAATAAAGAACCGAAAAGGTTAAGGTTTGTGGTTCGACCAGTTCAACTGGGTTCAACTTAATTTTTTTTTCATTTTTAAAATATTATAATTATTATAATTTTTTGAATACTATTATATAAAAATTAAAAAAATATTCATCAAATATTAAATATAAGTCACAAATATTCTAATAATAAGTTACAAAATATAATTTTAATTTTATTATTACAAGTGACTAATTATGGATTTTTGAATATCATATGTTAGAAACATAAAAATACAATCACATCATAAAAATAATTTCATGTTTAGATAGAGTACTTATAAAGTAAACAAAAAAATATTAACCTTGCATATATGAGTATAATTATATTTAATTACAATAAATTCAAATATATAATAAGTATATTAAATTATTAAGTAACATTTTTAGAATTTAAAATACTAATTTTTCAAATAAATAAATAATAAAAATTTCATATATATATATATATATATATATATATATATATATATATATATATATATATATATATATATATATATATATATATATATATATATATATATATATATATATTTTAATTATTTATTTATTTAAAAAAATTAGTATTTTAAATTATAAAAATATTATTTAATAATTTAATATACTATTACAATGATTCAAATATATAATAAATATATTAAATTATTAAGTGACATATTTAGAATTTAAAATACGAATTTGTTCAAATAAATAAATAATAAAAATTTAATATATATATATATATATGTGTATGTGGGTGGGTGAAAATATTCAAAAAAAAATTGATTTTTTACATTTTTTAGCAAAAAAATCCGGTTCTATCATGTTTTTTTCGGTTCAATTCAATTTTTTGTCAATTCAATTTTTTGTCAATTCATTTTTAGTAATTGAACCAACTGGCTGACCTGTCGATTCGCAATTAAATCGGTTCAACCGGCCGGTCCGGTTTTAATAACTATGGTTATAAATGAGAAGGTAGCCAATGCATGTGATCATGTAAACCAAGTCTTTCGTCTGAATTTGGTAGACAATGGCTCAGCTCAGCAACCCAGTTCCGGCGATGGCAGTTACCAAACCGCTAGACAAACCGGTGGTGGTGATCGGAGAACAATTCTTGGCTCAATACCCTGTTGACCTCGTCATTTCCTCCAAGGTCTTCACTCTTGGAGAAAATGATTTCCACGTCAAAGATATTAACGGCACTGAGATTTTCAGAGTCAAAAGTAAGCTATTGAGCATCCATGACCGCCGTTTTCTCAAAGACGCCAACGGTAACACCCTTGTAACTCTCCACCAGAAGGTTCCTCTCTCTTTCTCTCGCTCTATTTTCTTTTTTTATTCCCTATAATTATCGTGCCTTAATTATAAATTATTAATTGTTAATTAATGCTAATTTCAGATAATGACTGCTCATAGAAGATGGAAGGTATTCAGAGGAGAAAGCACAGAGGAAAAGGATTTGCTATTTAGTGTGTTGAAATCATCTGTAATCCAATTCAGGACAAAATTAGATGTGCTCTTGGCCAGTAACGAAGCCGAAGAAAAGCCTGATTTCAGGATCAACGGATCATGGAGTGAGAGATCTTGCACCATCTTTCTTGGAGATGAAGAGTCCAAACAAATCATTGCACAGGTGAAATTAATTAATCTCTTCAAGATTATTGACCAGCTTAATTCAGGGAGAAATAGGATCTTTAAGTTTGTTTCAATAGTTAATTAATTCATTTATGTTTTGATGGGATTAACTTTACTCATAAAAAAATAAAAATTACGAAAATTAATGAGTAAATAAATCTTATTAATTGAGATAAAAAAAAATATATTACATATTCCTTTCACGGTAATTTATTTCTGTCACAATTTCTTACTCTATTAAGCAATTTCACTTTACTAAAATTTCAGCCATTAAATATTTTATTTTAAAGGGTAACCAGATTAAGGATTTATTTAATCCAATTTTGGCTTTTTAACAACGAAATATACACCGAAACATGATGGGCTTCCTTGACCATCAAAATAAATTTAAGAGGCATATTTGATAATTCAGCCTTATTAATTTGTGTATATTTATTATTTTAATTAATTAATTAGTGAATGAATTTATGATGATATGCAGATGCACAGGAAACACGATGTGAAAACATTTTTCTTGGACGCAGACAGCTTTGGAGTGACAATTTATCCAAATGTTGATTATGCATTTGTGGTGGCTCTTGTGGTGATACTTGATGAGATCAATGATGATAGGGCCGGCAGGGACTAGATGTTTTACTATTATAAATAATATGATAAGATTGCCTCAATCATATCCTGCATTTTATGGGGTTAGAATAAGAAGTGTAGTTTATGAGCTGCTATTGCTTGTTTTCCCCATCCCAATTTCGGTGAAGTTCAATGTTGTATTCTAATGTAATAATTAAGGCTTGTAAAATAGTTACTGCTTTAACTATTTTCTGCCTTCATTCCCTCTGGTTTTTAGAGGATAGTTCCTTTATGTTGTATTTCACTTGTACTTCTTGTCTCCTTATAATATATGAGAGTATAGTATTCCAGTGTCACTTAGTATATAAGATTAAGAATTCGATCCCAATATCCTTAATTATATAGCAAACAAATTATAAGTTTTATTGTGGATTTGCAATTAATAATGTTAGAAAGAATATCTCAATCAGCTACATAAACAAAAGCGGAATTTGCTTAAAATATTTGAATAACAATCTATTAAAGTAATTTTATAATTGAAATCTGATATATATATAGATTGTAGATTTTTTTTTAGCTTAGACACGCATAAGAATAAAGATTTGAGAGAGGCAGTCCCTACTCATTCCATGAAACTCTGTCACTTACAATAATTAATTAGGTCAAGTCATTCTGACGTAAGCAATATTTCACAATTTTGATTGAGAAAGGCTGGCTCTCAAGCACGGGTGAGCAAAAACCAATCAAATCGAATTGACTTATTTTTTTAATTTAATTCGATTTTTAGATTTAATTTTTAATTTTAAAAAATTTAATTTTTTAATTTAATTTGATTTTTTAAAAAAATCACATAAAAATCGAATCGAAATTTATATAATTATATAATTTTTTTGATTTTTTTATTGAATAATTATTTTATACATGTAAATTATTTTATTTTTAGTTATAAATTATATGAATATATTTATCAATTATTAATATCTATTTTTTAGGTAATAAATTAAAATTTTGATGATTAAATTAAAAATCGATTAAATAAAAAAAATTTATTTAATGGTTTTGTTGTATTATTTATTATATTTTTTGATTATTTCTTTAATTTAAATTTTTATTTGTACAATTTAAATGTTTTTACTTTAGTATATTATGATTTATAATTTTTAGACACAATATTTTTTATTTTTTTTAAATAATTTTTAATTTTGCTTTTTTGATTAACCGAACCAAATCGATCGAAAATTTTAGTTCGATTTAAATTCGGTTATTCTAAAATTTTAGCTCGATTCGGTTGATAAAAATAATAAAATTTTGATTTTCGATTATTGAACCGAACCAACTGTTGCTCTCCCCTACTCTCAAGATTAAGAATTGGATTTCATCCATTATGAACACATTAATTAAATAAAAAAGATTGTTATCGAATATCATAAATGAAGTAGGACTACTAATTTCGGTTAATTTAAATTGGTAAGTCACCCGTAGGTTTATTTTTTTCCTAATATGGATTCATTCTCCATTTTCTCTATTTCTATGTACCCATTTAGTATTAAAAATATAATGATAAAATGAAATCTAAATCTATGCAAAGCAAGCCCATAATAATAATAATAATAATAATAATAATAATAATAATAATAATAATAATAATAATAAAAGCAAAATGCTCTCTGACTCTCAAAAATGCTAAATACCTTTTAAAATAATAATCGTATAATATGTGAAATGAATATATTTCATATAAATAATGAAAAAAGTAAATCACGGTTAAATGAATACATCTTACTTGCCATTGTATCATTCAATTGGATTACGCACCGTATAATAGCTTCAACCGCTATATGAACTTTTTGCATATTCTTTAAACAATAATTTTGGGGCCATTTCCACCCTCAATTTTAATTATTTTGAATTGTTTTTTTTCTCCGCTTGTAATTATATTAATTAAATGCGTTTAATTTCAACAGTAGATATTTTAATAGAGAGAATTCATGTTGTTTGTTAGGATGATAACCAATTGGACGTGAATGTAAATTTTAATTTTTAAAATTATGGTTAATGGATTTAAATTTGAATTTAGGTGTCTGGTTAATCGGTTGATTAATTGTTAACCGTTTATATATAATTTTACATACACACATATATATCTAGGCATGAGGATAATTTTCACATATAATATATTCTATCTTATATTAGAAAGCAGATGGCTGATAAATTAGAATATGTTCGATAAAATTGCATGTTTTTTATTTTTAAAAACCAAAAACTAATTTTAAATTTTATTATGTGTTTTTAAAAACTATTTCAAAAATTTTAAAAATGTATCATATTTTTTAATTATATATATATATATATATATATATATATATATATATATATATTATATTGTTTGTATTATTGCGTATATATATAGCAGTGAGCATAGACCGGTTAACTGATACATGAGCAAAAAATTAACTAATCCATTAATATCGATGTTTTAAAATCACTAACCATTAACCAGTCCGTTACATTCGGTTAATTAGTCTATCGATTTCAATTTTTCGGTCTGGTTAACCAATATTTTTCGATTAATTATTAAAATTAATAACATAAAATCATAAAAAAGTTAGGCAAATTTCAATTCAATTTTAAATGTGCAAAGTAATTAAAAAAAATCACAAAACAAACATAATTTACTAGCCACAATTTGTGTTCAACAAATTAATATCTAATATTAGAAAATAAATTTGATATTTATTGAAATTAATATACTTGATTATAAGTATATAAAATTTTAGATAATATTAAATGTTAAAATATAAACTTTAAAATATAAAAAATATATATAATTAAATATTATTAAGTAAAATATGAATACCAATATATGATAAAAAATAACATATATAAAAATTAATCGGCTAATTAGTATATATATAAATATAGAATATTACTATATAATTAAAAAAATGGCATAATATAAATTTAATTTAAATTTTTATATAAATTTAATTTAAAGTATTATATAAATTTTATAGAAAAACATAAAAATTAAGATATAAAAATGAAAATATAATTTAAAAATATTTTAAAATTTTATTTTATGGAAGTTTTAGATAGAAATATATAAAAAAAGAAAATTTGTTAAGATATAAAAATGAAAATAAAAAAATATATATGAATCGGTTAACCGTGTACTAATGGTTAATCGGTATCTAAAAATTAAAATCGTAACTAAAAATGTAAAAATTAGAAACCGTAACCGAGTCTATCGGATTGGTTAACTGAAAAAAATGGTTCAATTTTGGACCAATTTTGCGATTGACCATTTTTTCGATTTTTTCGCTCACTCCTATTAGGAGTGTATACGGTATGGTACAATTCAAAATTTTGCAAATTTCTTTATTGTCTTGAAATTTTGGATATTTTAAAAATTAAATATTATTATTATCTTTAAAATTCGAGATAATTCAGTACAGTTCTTATAAAATTCGGTACAATTTGGTATTTGGATTCTTTTGGTACTAAACAATACAGTATAATACAATCCAATATTTCGGATAATTCAAAATTCTTAAAAATTTACAAAATAAATTCACATAATAATAAATACAAATACAATTAAAATATCTAAATAACTACAATTAAAATTTAAATCGAAGTACAAAATTTAAAAATTAATATTCAACAATCTTTCTCTGTATTATATTAGCACTGTTTTAAAAATTTTGAGTAACATTTACAAAAATAATATAAATTTTAAATAATGAGATCACAAAAGATCTAAATATTAAATGCTCAATTTAAAAATTTGCACAAATATAATAGTTACTTGATTCAAACTTTTTAAATTCTTTAGTTTATGTTTTTGAAATAAAAAATGTAGCTGATTTCAACCAGTTTTTGCAATAAATAAGAGTTTTGGCTGTTATCGGATGGCTATGGCGAGAGGCGAAGCCACTTTACTAGCTCATATATATATATATATATATATATATATATATATATATATATAATGGAAAAATATAGAATGAAATTCAAAATTTGAATCATAAATCCACCAAGAAAAATCCATAAGAAAAGTGGTAATGAATCAGCGCATATATGTTTAATGTTTTGGTATGAATGATTCATTTATTCTATAAATTTAAAAACAACATTATGAATATATTGTAATTTAGATTTATGGTTTTTATATTTAAAAATTGGAACCATTAATTAATGGTTAACCAATTTATATATATTTTATATATTATATTATAAATTTTACACTTGAATTTTTTAATATTTTTGTAATTTATAATTATTATAATATATAATTTTCTAAAATATTATTATAATATATATATTTTTAATAAATAAATATTGAAATTATCTTTTTATTACTATTATTTACTCATTATATTTGTATAATTAGTTATTTGTTGTTAGTTTTATATTAAATATATTTAATTCTTATAACTAATTATAAAAATTTTAGTTTCCTTTTAATTATTTTAATAAATATTATATTTAATTTATATTTTTTTATCTTTAAAAAAATTTTAACTACTAAAAATAATATTATAAATTATATATTTATTAAATTTATATATTAAAATTTTTAATTTTTAATCAATAAATCAATTCAAAAAAATTAATTAAAAATCGAAACCCGACATATAGTAAAGATATGCTGTAATTTTTATACCTACCTATCATTTCAAACATTTTTAGTCTCCACTGAGCAAAAGCTGTCGTCTTTTGTACCCACCTATCTTTCCAAACATTTTCAGTCTCCACTGAGCAAATACCGTCATTTTTTATTCTTTTACTGTTCACACCTTTGCTTATTCCTTTAACAAAATCTAATTTTTTCCTTTGAAATCCACAATACATTAATATTATCAATTAATTTCATCATTTTGATAATTCTTACTAACAATCTAATTTCATTGAGCAATTAGGACGAAAGAAAATGTAATTTAATTTTCAAATTTGAGTGTGATTATAAATTAATTTGCTAAAATGTAAAAATATTGTATAGATATTTGTTGAATATTCCGATTATAGATAAGAAGGTAGCCTATGCAACCCAGTTCTGGACATAAGTGACACCCACTAAGTCATGGTTAAGCCATGAGCCAATTTCTTGAGGAGTTGAAAGCAGAACATAGTAACCCATAGGATAGCTATAAGTAAGATGCGACAAGAAGTCTACAATATAGTTGGCATCCCTATGAACATGAATGATCGAAATGGCATTGAAGCTCTCTGAAATCCTCCTAATGCTGTTGATAAGAGAATTGTAGCTAGCACTGATGGAGCAGTGGCCACAAATAATCTCCAATGCAATTTTATTGTCACATTCCACCCCAACTTGAGAAAAATCCATATCCTTAGCCCTGCGAATACTGTAATAAATTCCCTAGAGTTCTGCTTTTAGAATTGGATAATGACTCAGTTTAGCCACAAAACCCGAGAGCCATCTACCACTCTCATCCCACAGAAGACCACCACAAGTAACAACTCCCTCCGAAGAAAGAAGAGATGTATCAAAGTTCATTTTCACAAATTGAGAAGGAGGACACTTCTAACTAATGATGGGAACTCTAAAATCATGAGTCAAAGTCTGATTTACCATGGCAAGAGAATTTGACAACTTTGAGCAAAGGAGAAAGCTGCATTAATGAGAACACAGGTTGGTTTGTGAATGTCTTGGAAAATGGACTTATTTTTATTTTTCCATAGGAGCCAACAACCAACACTAAACAACATTGGCCAGCTAATTCCTTCAACCTAAACATTGCAGAGTCTAAAATTAAACAGCATCCAAGATTGTAAATGGTTTATTGCCATAAAAGACCCAATAAATGCTCTGGAATTAGAAAAATCCAGAACTGGAGGCAACAGTACAGTTTCTAAACACATGAATGGTGTATACTCGGGCAATTCACTAAATGTTGCATCTAACCATATTAATTTCACTTTGCCTTCACGCAATTCGTTGGCTGGAGGAACAGCTCCAAGTAGCATATGACAAATTGTCATCTAATCCATGTTTGTTCTTCCTGTAACAGGTTCACTCTCAATAGGTAAACTTGTTAAGATTCCAACATCTTGAAGTGTAATTGTCTCTTCACCACATGTTAGATGAAATGTGTGAGTTTCTGGTCGCCACCTCTCAACAAATGACATGATTAAATTCCAATCTAATTGAATCCTACCAATGCTAGCAATTCCTTGTATATTGGCTGCCCTTATATACGATAAAATCCTCAGATCTATATGCATATAGTGCTTATCCATACTACTCCTTCTTGTCCTCAACAATTCTCTATCAACCTTTTATATAAATAAAATAAATCAAATCATATAATTATAATTAAGCAACCTTATTAACAAAATACTATGATGGTAATATACAAAATTAATTAAATTTTTACTGTATTATTTTATATTGTATCTGAACGATATCTCTCTTGAAGTGTTAATAGTTCGCTATTAATAGGACCCAAATTTATTCCAACAACTCCTAAATGATGATCCATGTATAAACCTAAAATTATTTACACATCATACGTGTGCAATAAATTGTTAAAATTAATGTGACTTAATTATTTTATTATGTGTTTAAACTTTTTATATGTTGCCAATAACTTAATTCCATATGCCATTAGTTTATCGATACATTAAACTAATACATAATAACATTTTATAATATTAACATTAAATATTTAACCTCTAAAATTGAAAAAATAAAAAACATAAATTCTAAATTGCATTAAAGTTTGAATCATAATATATCAACTTTTTCATTGATACAATATTTAAATTTTACATGCACTATCAAACATAATGTCTAGGCCATGATTTATAATTATACCATCTACAATAAATTCTTTGATCCACTAGAATTGTATCTCTAATTTTCAAAAATCATCACCATTGACTTCAATGGCATCTTTTGCAAAAATAATTACAAAATCCCTATATTTTTCCACATCAGGCCTATTCCAAATTGCAATAATAGATTTGAAATACACTAACAGCACGGTCATCCATACAACTTCCACCATCTCTCTTTCTTTCATGGAATATCCGTAAATTGTAATATCTTATAATTTTTTTATTTATTTTTATAATATGATCGGCAATTGTCATGCTGTTTTTAATTCTGAAGCAGTATAAATCATTCCCTTTTTGCTTCACACGTTCCCTTACAATGTCACCTCTCATACATCTCAGAGCTAAATATGTTTGCACTATCTATATTATGAAATAAATAAAAATAATTGTTATTTAAAAAATTTGATTATAAATTAAATTTTCATTTTAATTATAAATTATCATTTATGATTTATTACAATTTTTTTTTATAAAATTCACTATTTTGAAACTATTGTTTTATTATAAATTTACATTACATGCAATCAACTCCCACATAATAATGTAATTAAATTATAAATATAAACAAAAAATTTATAAAATATACTTAAATTATAATTAATGATATAAATATAATTTGATATTTTCTTATTCATATATTATTTCTATAAATTTTACAATTCATAGTTTGATTACCTAATTTCAACAATAAAATAATTTACGATAAAATTTAATATCACATATAAATTTGTAACACAATACAACGTACTAAAAAAAGGATGTTCAAACCAATTATTTTATATAAATTTAAATTTATTATGCACCTCTTTACTTAATTATAATTTCCTATTCCTAAAAAGATATCCAACATTTTTTTTACCAAGTACTATTAAATTTCTCTTTTTTATGTACAATAATTAAAATCAATAAAATTAACTCCATATATTAACTTACCTTGATCGGAATTTTATTGTTGAGCTAGTAACACCTACACTTCAAAAATATAAACTAAGTTAGTCATACAATAAAAATTAAAAATTAAAATTTTGGTAAATTAATATAAATTACTTATATGCAAAATTAAGGAGCAAGAAAGCAATTAATATAACTTGCCTTATAATTCAAAAACCACTAAAGGAAGAAATTATTGTTAACTTAAAAGAGAAAACAAGAAATCAAGGAAGATTGAGAGTAGGGAAAGAAGTAAAAAATAAAATCCTGGATGCCTTATATATATATATATATAGTGTATAATTAAAAATTACAAAGATTATACTGTATTTCCTGTGCTTCTGTTGCAGTGCATGGGAATTATTGTGTACTCTGCAGCTTACAATAATTCTTGTGCACCTGCTGCATTTTAATTAAAAAAAAAGTGATAGAAAACAGCAACTGTTAGTGCCGTTTTCTGATAAGCGGGCTCCACGTCCAATAATTCAGCAACGTCCCCTCCAATACTTAAATGGCGCTGTGTTAAGCTAGTGAAAAATGACAAGTTGTTGTGCCGTTTTGGACTGCACCTCCAATGTCTTGGAACAACGTTGTTTTGAATAGAGAAAAGTGTTGCCTGCAATTGCCGTTTTTCATTCAACCAGTCACATCCCAATTATGGGGCCCACTTTCAGAAAACGGCAATTTAGGTTACCCACACCATTTACCTAAATAAAAATACTATTACACCAAATCTCTAAATAATTTCAAAAATAACACCAAAAATAAAAAATCCTTCCAAAATCAATAGGAATTAACCCTCCATGACTGCACCGTTGCTAATCTGCAATCATGTTTTGCTAGATGAGACGGCAAACTTCTTTTGTTGTCGATTGTGTATTCATTTTGTCCCACCTAGAGAATATTGGTTTTTTTAACCACGTTAAATTTTTGATTGAAGGCAAAATTTTTTCTAAAAATTATAGTAAGTGCAATTTATATAAAATCTCTATCAAACATTTATTTTGCTTTAAATTTATCATGAAATTATATGTTTCTTTTAAATATATACATTAATCTTAATTATATGTTTCTTTTAAATATATACATTAATCTTAATTATTAATTTGAAAAAACAAATGATATACAGAGTGATAGAGTGATAATTGACAAAAGTGTATATATTATATTCATTTTACATAAAGTAAATACATTATATTAATAAAATTGTATATATTGTAATAATTTCATACAAAGTGTACAAGATTGAGTATTTAAAAAAAATTGAAAACAAAGTATATACAACAGTTAGAAATTTGAAAAAGATTTGAATTGTAACTTAAATCATGACATTGAAAATCCATCCAAGTGCTCAAAATAAAGGAACTCACACAACAACCACTAACGGAGTCATTTCTGCCATTCTCCCGCACCAAACTCTAATTAAGAGATTTCCTCAAGTGTTCGCCAAAGTGCTCGAGCTTCCCTTAAACTCCGATGCTGACGTCTTTGCCCAAGAGACTCCAGATTCTTTCCGTTTTCTTGCAGACGAAGCCATCGCCGACTATTTTCAGGCCCGCGTAACTAAAGATTTTGTCAGCGGTGACAAAGATCGGAGTGAGGGGAGGGAATGGGGACTGTTAGCTGTCACTGTCCCCAAAGCTATGAATTCTAAAGGTATTTTTGAAATATCAATATTTATAAAATAAAAAAAAAACATCATTAACAGAACTGGGAACAAACAAAGAATGGATTTCGGCAGGACTATCCTCAATCTAAACCTTCAAACAAGAATCTCCTAACTGATACTAACAAAAGACAGTCACTGAACAGCAGCCCCACCCCATTCCTTGGTAGAGAACCAGACCTGAGATAGTCAATGACATTCTTGCAATCAGACTCAGCAACTACGGAGGCAAAGGAGAGTTCAGCAGGTAACTGCAATCCAAATATCATGGCATTGGCCTCCGAACAGATGGGATCCCACCTTCCTTGTACTGACTTATGAGCACACATTTTTGTGCGTGTGTATATATATATATATATATATAGGGGGACTGATTTCTATATTCGAGATATAATATTCTCTCCGTATAATATTTTGCATTTTTTTTTCTCAATATGTTCATAGAGATTTAGGCGTCCGAGGATCAGGTTTTCATCTAATTCACAGCGTAAGAAATCAATGCTCTATCATAAACTTCATCTCAAACCCTTCCTTTATTCATTTTAAGTGGGGAATTGAGAGTTGATGTGCCGTTTGGATCCAGCAAAATAACGCATATCCATAATCAGATAAGATATATATTCTTAAACCCTATATGCCAATTAATAATGTACTCTATAAAAGATTATTGCATCAAATATCTTTGCAAAGCGATATTGACTAAATCGGTCCCAACCAAAAAGCCATAGATATGGCATTAGTCTATTTAATAAAAAAGGATAGAAGATGAATGGAACCCACTAACGGAAAAACCTAAGAATGTCAACACCTGTCGAGCACATATGATGGTATTTCCACTGTGCCTTGCAAGCACACGGCACCTGTGCTCGAGTTGGCACCAAAGGAAATCTATTCCGATTTTGCATTCTCTTTTCATAGAACTTATAATTATAATAATGATTAATAATTCATTCGATAAAGTTTATTTTTTTATCAATAATTAAAATGCTTTATATATTTTATTCACCATGATTTGATTTGATATAAAGTACCATAACCTTTAACCTTAAAGAGATTGCTTTAAGCATGTGATCGCGGTTGGACTGTCATCAAATTCAATAGTCATATCATGTACACCCATAATCGAATAATATAACTTAATTTTATTCTCATGCTTACAATGTTTTAAATTATGTTTGCTTTGAATTTCAATACATAACTCTCTTTTTCGAGCTTTCTCTAACCCTAAGAGCCAGACAGACTAAAATGGTTTAAAAGATGTCTACACATCTAAACAAATAAGGCACGCAACGATGGTCTAATAAGAATACTTGCCTAACAAGGCAAAATTTCCCCTACTTAGCTAAGAAGGGAATTTTCCCCTACAGGTTCCCACATCCAAAATATAATATTCTCTCTATTTCAAATATTTATATATTTCCTTCAAAAAGTTCCTGAGATTTATTGTTGTTGTGGGTAAATTTCCCTGAAAATTTGTCAATCATTACTAGTATTCTTGTTGTTGTTGTGGTTGTGGTTGTCGTTGTTGTTATTATTATTATTATTATTATTATTATTATTATTATTATTATTATTATTATTATTACTGATACAATTATTTTTTAATGAAAATTAAATTTTCATTATTAATTCAAAAAAAAACATTTCTAATTTATAAATAAAATTATAAAATTAAAAATATACAAGATAAATGAAAGTAATAAAGTTACTAAAAAATGTCTATGAATTTTTTCAATAATAATAATAATAATAATAATAATAATAATAATAATAATAATAATAATAATAATAATAATATAAGTTTCAAGTAATATGGCTTTCAGTTAAAAATTTAATTCATATCTATTATCTATAGAAAAAAAATGCCAAATCCTGTTCTACATAAATAGGGCACTAACAACCTCGAAATCAAGTAAGACAAACTTATATAACAAAAAATTAAAACGACATTCAGTTTTAGTTAATATGAATGAATCAAATTTATAAAAATACAAATAAAATTTGAATAATACAAAAACTAAATATAAAATTAATAATTTCATATTACAATTTATTATAATAAAAAATTAAAAAATTATAGAAAATTAGGAACAACAAATAAAATATCATAAGTTCAAATCTATATATCTAGCTGAAAATTATTATGGAGAACCCCGCAAAAAAAATGAAAAAAGACACAAAAAGTTGAAAACACAAAAATCAAAATTAAAAGAAGAGAAAGAGGAATTTGAATTTTTATCCATAGAGGATTGACAGGTGGTGGCTTCAAACTTAAACGGAGAAGATAAAATAATTTAAAGAGAAAAATGAGCTCGGGTTTCAATTTTGGCCTTCTATTATTGACCCATTTATTACATTAAAAAGTCTATATCATTGATAAAATTATTGTCACAATTATTGTTTTTACAATTATAATTGAATCGAATGACATTATTATTACAAGGATTATTACTATTATTGTTTCAATAATAATAATAATAATAATAATAATAATAATAATAATAATAATAATAATAACCAAAATTAGAAAATAAATTGTTAATTGTTACTCACTCTATCCCATTAAATTGTCACTTATTATAAAAATTATCAATATTAAGGTAATTATTGATTTCATTAATTTTTATGTAAGATTATATTGAATAGATTAAAAATTAATTCTTTTTTAATTTTTTATTTAGGTTATACAGTAAAGTGTGTGAAAAATGTTGATTAAAATATTAAATGTAATGTTTTGTTAACATTAAATGAGGCTAAAATTTGTTGGTTTAAGACTACATCTCAATTTTAATGATAATTAAACCTAATTTTAATTTTAATTCAGTTACGAAACTTAATTTTAATTTTTAAGGATCATTACTCAATAATTTTAATTTTTTAGAACAATGCATTGATTAGAATTATTTTCAATTCAGTTACGAAACTTAATTTTAAAATCCCCAACTGTTCAAGATAGGATTGAATATTTTCGACCTCCAAATTAAACTGTACCATATATGCGTACACTCCATTGGATATGTTCACTATGCAATTTGACCTCTTGAAATTTTAGAGGTGTAGCGAAAATTATTTTAAAGAACGCCATATCTTTCTCTCTCTCTCTGTTTCTTTTTTTTTTTTTTTCAAAGCATGTCAAGCTCTCTCTCTTGCTAAAATCTACAATTTTAACTCAGGTATATAAATATCGTTATATACGAAATTACATATGATTGATATATGAGGTAAATAAATAATAATTCTTAAAAGATGGAATAGAATATCAATGGTTCGTTTTCTCTTAACCAAATATTTCAAATTTGAATTTTAAGAATGAAATATTTTTAAATATTTAATAAGGAATATTTTGATATCTTTATGGATCTTAAATATGAATCTAAAATTCTAAATTAGTCAGATTAGTAAGTTTTGTATAAAAAATCTTTATTGATCTTTTCGATATAAATCTAATTAAATTAATCAGATTAGTAAGTTTTGTATAACAAATTGTTATAAAAAGAAATTAAACATATAGCACATATTATGAAAACTATATTGACATTATATCGTTCAATTTTATATAGAATAATATAAACAAACATTTGTATCTTACTTCTTTGTATCCAATTCAACATGGTATAGTTCAATCCAATTATTAATTTGATTATAGCTTACAGTTCGAAATAATACCAAATCTAAGTAAAATACAATTTTAGTTCAATTGTAATAAAAGTAATATATATATATATATTGAATTTATTTTTTTGATTGTATTTTTCACGCTGATCTATAAGCTCCATAATCAGCCCTGGATTTAATTTAACAGAAAAAAGAGAATTGGTGGGGCCTCAAAACCATGTAGAAATTTGCATATATATACACATTAGAAGCTAAATCATGTCATAAATACAAACGTTGGAAGAAATTTCCGTAAACTAAACTCTTCTTCTTTGTTTGATCATGGCGGAGCACAGCAACCCAGTTCCAGCGATGTCAAATAACCCGCCGCTAGAAAGACCGGTTGTGGTGATCGGCCAACAGTTCTTAACACAATATCCAGTTGACCTCGTCATTTCCTCCAAGATCTTAACCATTGGAGAAAACGATTTTAACGTCAAAGACGTTAACGGCTCTCTTATTTTCAAGATCAAAAGTAAACTCGCCAGTATCCATGACTGCCGTTATCTTAAAGATGCCTCCGGCAACACCCTTGCCACTCTCCGCCAGAAGGTGCATCTCTTTTCTTTTATTTTTTTTTATTTATCTTAATTGTCAGATCTCTAATATAATTGTGTTGTCTTAAATAAAAAAAAATATATAGACGATTACTGCACATAGAAGATGGGGTTTTTCAGAGGAGAAAGCACGGAGGAAAGCGATTTGCTATTTAGTGCCAAGAAATCATCTCTAATCCAATTCAGCACAGTGTTAGACGTGTTCTTGGCTACTAAAAAATCAGAAGATGAGCCTGATTTCAAGGTCAAAGGAACATGGAAGGAGAGATCTTGCACTATTTACGTTGGAGATGGAGATAACAAACCCATCATTGCACAGGTGAAATTGATTATTATTATTATAATTATATGCATATAATTATCAGATTTAAGTTAAATTGATAAAAATTGATTGGGAATATATTCAAAATGCAGATGCATAGGGGACACAATCTCAAGACTGCGTTATTGGATGCAGACAACTTTGCCGTGACAGTTTCTCCAAATGTTGATTATGCATTTGTAGTGGCTCTTGTGGTGGTTCTTGATGAGATCAATGATGATCGGGATTAAATATTTACTGTTATATAAGATTAGCTTTTATATATCATTGCATGTGTGCTTATAATAAGTGCCTTTTACTGCACTTTCTTTTTCTTTTTAAAAAAATAATTGTTTTGTTGCTTAGTTTATTTCCCTATATGTGTTCGATCTCTCGTTGACGTTAAGGAAGGATTGTATTATGGTTTTTCAATCTTTCCTTATATGTTATACTTTGTTTGTGCTTTTCGTGTCTATATATTCGATTTTATCTCTCTTAAAATTGTGTAAGTTTCGTGCGTCCATGAGCAATTTTATGCATTCGATTGTGGCAAAATATTTTCAAAAACTTTTCCAATTAATGGTTTAATTAGATGGAACCAATGAGTTCAGGCAATATAAATAGCTAAGAAAATGCATATTTATGATTGGAAAAGACTGCTTAAAATGAGTGGTTATATATATATATATATATCTATATATATATATATATATATATATATATATATATATATATATATATATATATATATTCATGTTAACCGCGCTGTAGGAAACATCAGCCCTAGCATCAGCAAGTAAAATCTGGTGAGCACGAGGAAAAACAGAGAAACAGCGAACGCCAGGAGCACAACGGACACCCTGATTGGCAAACCAGTAAAAAACAGCATTACCTTCGCGATGCACATGTTGAATGATCACACACTAATCCCTTTGCAGCAACTCCTGAATGGCTAAAGGGAAATTTAAAAAAAAAAAAAACGGGAAAGAAAAATAGCTTAATAAGTCAACAGGATAATAAACAACCTTAATAAGTAAGAAGCTGGGATTAATAATGTCAATTTTAGAGAAATTGGGAAAAATAGAGTAAGAAGAGTAAACTAGGTTGCATGAGTTTATTCTATACCAATGTGTAACTGTTTATTGATTGTCTTTTGATTACCAATTTAATGTTTAGGCCGAAGTCTTAAATTTTAATTGATAAGAAAATGAAGTTATATTTTCCCTTTATGAATTGGAATTTAAACATGATGATTTCCAAAACTTTTCAACCGTATAATGAAAGACCCAGCAAGATCGATGGCGGTAAGACACTAGAATATTTGCCAAGTGGTCGGGCATAACTAATCCGATAGCTAAGTCAATTTAGACAATATGAATAATCTGAATAGAGAATGGATTCAGATCATTAACATATCAAGATTGGTGTTTGAAGAATTAATAGAGCTTGACATGAATCCATTTCCTTAAATAAATTATGGAGGAATTATAATCTAATACTTAGCAGGATAAATTTTTTAAGAGTGCCAAAATTTGAGTGGGGGCAAAGTTCTTAAAAGTATGGGGTATTTTATATAAACTGTTGCTATATTTTCATGTATTAAAAAATCTCAAATGTATACGGCTCTGCTACTGAAATTAATTATAATTAATTAGATGATATAAGAGAACGAGTAATTATATTAGACTCATTAAGAACGTTTCTGTTTCTCATAAATATATAATAGATACCAGTAGGATGGTTATTCTCATTTTGTGAGAGTTAAGAGTCATGTTCTAACGGTACTTCTTTTATGTCACTTGGCTAGAGTCTGCCCAAAATACGCTTGATAGACCTCTCCATGGCGTGTATTCTGCTAGCTAGGATAGATCTTGGTTGTCCGAGATAATAGGTATAGTATTTTTTTCTTTTTTTTGGTCAAAAACCATTCAATGAGATGTAGTCTGGACTTTATTATTTGGAAGATCTCTAGGATAAGGAGTACTTGGGTCCAATCCTTTTGACTGCAGCCTAATTTAGAAAGCATTTGCTCTATATTCTATATTTTGCAGATCAAATAAGCCCAATCCTTTGAGTCCACACCTTAGTGAAGGAACTTTGTTTAAATAGGAAGAAACGAAACAAAAACTCTTTTCCAAGACCCACATTCTAATTTTTTTTTTTTTAGAACAAGTCAGAATTAGTATCGAATTAGAGAAAGAATCCCACAGTTAAACATAAGTCAATTACTGAATGACTCATTTTCCTACGAATAATAAGTCAGTTCAAGCAACATACATGGTTCCAGATACAAGAGAAAAAAAAAGTCTAAACTTATAACGTAAATTTGCTCTTAGCCACCGTAAATATCAATCAGTTGACACAAAAACAACATACACACATATATATAAGTTGGTGAGTGAGATAATTAAGCAGCCACCCAACAAAGAATTGGCATATATATATATATATATATAATTTTGGCATTAGCCAGAAATCTGAAACTGACATGTACTTGTATTTGATTAATATTAAGTCAAAGTAGGGGTGCTGCGTCTCCTATACGTCTTTCTTTCTGACTTCTGTAGAAATGTCCTTTTATTTTCATATATAACAAACAAGAGTCTATACATCCAACAAATGAAGCCAAATTAAAGATTTCCATTTTTATCATTTTTGTGTTCTTGTTGGTGATAGCTTGATCATGGCTGCACGTGCTAATACAGCAGCCAGCAGCGTAGCTAGGGATGCTCACGGGACGAAAAATTTCCGAATTTTCCTCCGTAAAGATGAAAACGGAGAAAAAAAATCTCCGATATGTATTTCAGGACGGGAACGGGAAATAGAGTATCCATCCCACAGGGATCCTCGGCCCCTAAAAAATAATTTTTTTATTTTAAAATATAATATTTTATAAATAATTAAAATTAAAATATAACTTGATTTTATAATTATTAAGTTTTAAATTATACTTAATTTTAAATTTACGAATGGTTAAAATTTATATGAATTTAAATTATAATTAATTTTAAATTTTTTATTTATTAAATATTATATTTTAATTTTAATTATTTATAAAATATTATATTTTAAAATTAAAAAAAATAATTTTTAGGGGGCGGTGATCAGATCGGGGATTTATTCTATTAAGAGTGGTTATAGGCTTATTCACTCTACTGCTCCTGAATTTTCCTCTGATTTGCTTGTTGTTGATTAGATGAAGCTTTGGCATTCTGCTATCCCAAAAAAAGTCGAACAATTTTTTTGGCAAATCTGCCTTTCCAGTTCGTACCTTGCTAGGTGCTAAAGGTGTTGATGTTGGCCTTACTTGTCCTATGTGCGGCATTGAAAATGAAACAATTCTTCATCTTTTTGTTGATTGCAGTTTTGCAAAGGAAGATTGGAGCCATTCTGGGTTTGGTTGTTGTTGGGGTTCTGTCAACAGCTTTTTAAACAGGTTTGACTATTTTATTTCTTGTGTTGATCGGGATAGATGTAGCTATGCTATTGTTCTTTGTTGGTCTATCTGGAAAGCGAGGAATGATTGGGTTTGGAATAATGTCAAATTTTCTACAGCTGTTGTGGTGGCTATAGCTAAAGCTATTCTGGATGAGTGGAAGCTTGTTCGTAGGTCTAACGTAATTGCAAATGCGAATAGTAATTATGTGCAGGTAAACTGGACTCCACCGCCAATTGGTTTCTTGAAGGTCAACACTGATATAGCTGTGTTTTCTGCTTCTTCCCAGTCTAGTTTGGTGTTTGTGGTGCGTAATCATCAAGGTGTTTTCCTCTCTGCTAGCTGTAAATCTTTGTTGGGAGTTTTAGACCCTGATGTGGCTGAAGCGCCTAGTATTCGTGAAGCTTTGAGCTGGATCAAAGCTTCTAATCTCTCTTCAGTTATTATTGAAACAGATTCACAGCTTGCTTTTTATGCTTTGAATTCTAAATTGTGTAATCTGTCAGATTTCGGGCTTATAGTTATTGATTGTAAGTTGATTATTAGTTTTTTTATCAAACATCGTGTTGGATTTGTTGATATGCGAACATGGCCGCTCATCATTTAGCTCGAGCAGCTATTTCTATGCCAGACTTGGTTACTTGGGACTTGTCTTTCCCTAGTTGTATAGCTTCAGCTTAATGAATTTCCTTTGATTTAAAAAAAGAAAAAAATCAATGCAAATTTTATTTCAAGTCAATAAAAACTATCACATAAACCAAATTTGATTAAATAATAAGTAGAACAATAATTAACATACATAGATACATGGATGGTTCTTTAAAAAAATTACTTATAAAAAATTATAGAAAATTAACTTTGGTTCCCTCCTAAATTCGGATCTAATAACCTTTTAATCCATAAACTTCACACCCTTTTCAATTTTGCCTCGCAAGACAAATTTTTGGATAGATGATAGATAATTTACTATTGGTTTCATAATAATAATAAGAATAATAATAATAATAATCAAATTTTAGTATCTCATCCCTTTTAGCTTAGCATGCAAAAGAAAGGGCACGTGGCTCTTTGAGGATGACGTGCCGAACCTATGGATATCCCTCTGATATGTCCACTATGCACGCAGAATAAGAAAAGACCGTTTATTTCTTTCTATGCAAACCATCCGATTCGACGAGGTTCATAGTTTCTTATCTTATTTTAAGGGTGAACATAATTAATCGAAAATTAAATTAATTTTTAGATTAATTAAATTAAAATTTTAGATTTATAATTTTTATTTTAAAAATTAATAATTAATCGATTCAAAACAGAAACTAAATATATATATATATATATATTTTATGAATTATATTTTAAATTTTATACTTATATTTTTTAATTTTTGTGTAATTTATAAATATTATGATATATAATTTTATAAAATATATATTTTTAATAAATAAATATTAAAATTATGTGCATAATTAGCATTCTATTGTTAGTTTTATATTGAATATTTTTAATTTTTATAATTAATTATGAAAATTTTATTTTTATTTTGATTATTTTAATAGATATTGTATTTAATTAGTATTTTTTTCATTTTTAAAACATTTTTAACTATTAAAAATAATATTATAAATTGTATAATTTATTAAATTTATATATTAAAATTTTTTAATGGTTAATCGATAAATCAATCGAAAAAATCGAATTAAAAATTAAAATCGATATAATAGTTAATCGATAATAATTGACTGATTTAAAAAAATTGTTAATGGAACGGTAAATGCTCATCTCTATCTTATTCAACTTTCCCAATATATAATTGACTGATTTCATTGTTACTAAAATAGGACCGGATAAAGAGTCGTGAAAGCAAAAGATTTTTGGTTCGACCGGTTTGATAGAATTCAACCATTTTTTACTTTTTTTTCAAAATAATATTATTTTTATATTTTTTTATAAATATTATGAGAATATAATTATATAAAAAAATTAAAAAATACTTTAAAAATATATTTATCATCAAAAATTAATCATAAAGCAATATTTTCATGGTATTCAATATTCATAAAAAAAATATTTAAGATAGATATAGTAAAAATTTGTAAATATTAATCAATTATAAAATATAATTTTTATTTTATTCATAAAAAATTTATTAAAATTATCTAAATTTTAATTATTTTGTATTTATATTTATATTTTATTTTTTTCAGCAAAAAACAATGTATATATTTTTTGGAAAAAAATGGTTTTTTATTTGAACCGGTTTTTCCGATTTTCACCCGGTTTCATGCCGGTTTCACCAGTTTATCCGGTTCATATCGGTTTTTACAGTTTTTAGTCAGTTCGGTTTTATGCATTGAATCAAACCGGATAGGCTTCCGGTTCGATATGAAACCGGTCCAACCGGACTATCTGGTCCGGTTTTAAAAACCGCGTATTTCTTTCCATGCAAAGCATCCGATTCAACGGCCTTCATCGTTTCTTATCTTATTCAACTTCCCCAATATATAATTGACTGATTCAATCAACACCACATCAATCACTCATCGGAATCCTAAAATTAAAATCGAGAATTCGTTTGCGTGCTTATTAATTATGGCCGGCCAATCAAGCTACCCGATTCAGGGGATGGCAACACCGCAGGCGGTGGTTGTGATCGGCCCTCAGTTCCTGGCTCCGTACCCGGTGGATCTCAAAATTGCCACCAAGCTTTTATCTCTGGGAGAATGTAGTTTTGGCGTTACCGATACGAGCGGCACCCTCATTTTCAAAGTCAAAAGTAAGCTACTGAGCATCCGCGATCGTCGATATTTGCTTGACGCCGCCGGTAACATCCTCGCAACTTTCCAACAAAAGGTCCGTTCTCTAACGTCTTTTTCCCTTTTCTTTTCTATTTTAATTTTATTTCCAATTTTGTTGCGTAAATTTTACGTGGGACAACGATTTCTATGCTAGCGAGTCCATTGAACGAATTGGTCCCTAAATTAAAATAGCTATCAGAAGAAAGAATTGATTATAATCTGTCATCCAAAATCAAAGTCAATCCACAAAATAGTCCCATAAACATTGTTCAAAGGGACCAATTTTTAGATGCTGCTAACATCAATTCAACGGAAAAAGGACTTCATTTGCCCTTGATTATATATGCATTAATAGAAGATTGGGGGGGAACGCTTGTGTTAGATTCTAACCACCAGACCCACCATTGCTCATTTTGGTTCTACTGTTATCCTGTCATTTGATAAACAAGTGATCAAATCAGCAACATTAATCTTACATCTTAAACGTCATATACTTTCATATACAACAAAATATGGGAAAAAATAATTGTCTTCCAAAGCATAGAAATGTGATTGTTTGAACTTGTGTAATATTTGATATTCTATCGGCAGTACTAGTGTCACACGATGTACTTTTTGTATGGTTTTTTTTCTTTGTATGATGCACTTAGATATACTATGCAAGTTTACCTTTTCTCTTAATTAAGGACTGAATTGAAAAATTATTCAAAATTTAGATTTGGTTGTGGTGGTTAGTCCGAATTTTAAGCGGGTGCAAATTTTGGAATTATTGAGTTCCTTGACGGTGAACATTAACAAAGTTTTAATTCTCAGATGATGACAGCACATAGGAGATGGAGGGTTTTCAGAGGAGACAGCACCAATACTGGAGATTTGTTATTCAGTGTGAAAAAGTCATCTCTAATCCAATTCAGAACTGAATTAGATGTATTCTTAGCAGCTAATACTTCAGAAACTGTCCCTGATTTCAAGGTCAAAGGCAGCTGGTTAGAGAGATCCTGCACCATTTATCTGGGCCAATCCAATACAATTATTGCCCAGGTATTTTTTTTTTACTACTAATAATTAATCATAATAACTGATGTATTAATGGCTTGTTGATGATGACGATGCAGATGCACAAGAAACACACTCTTTCGACTATAGTGTTAGACACAGAAAATTTTGGTGTGACTGTGTACCCCAATGTGGATTATGCCTTCATTGTCTCTCTCGTTGTCATTCTTGATCAGATTAATGAGGACCGCCACGGTGATGATTAGATATTTACCACCTTTGTATATTTATGTATACACATATTATGGATTATATGTTTTTATTTTGACATAAAACATATGTGCAAATATATTTTCGTACCCGAGGAACAGTTGAGTATGATTGGCGTGTTTTTTTTTTTCCTTTTATATATATATATATATATATATATATATATAATGGATTAGATAAGATGGCATGAGTTTTTTTTTTTTTCTAATAACGGAAACATTTACTTTTCTATATGGATTTGTTCGGTCCAAATTCGGATCAAGCGGATTAATAAGTTTTGGATATCCGGATGGATTATATAACAAAGAAGTATATTTCATGTTCAAATTGAGTCAATGAATTTTGAATAGCAGATGAAAGATGAAAATTTATGAAAATAATTTTTTTAATTGATAAAAGGTGTATTTTAAAAAATTGTATTTCAAAAAAATTTATGAATTTTTTTTTTCAATTGATAAAAAATGTATTAAAAAAATTGTATTTCAAAAAAAATAGTTAACTGTGTGGTAAATAAAAATCAAAATTATTTATAAATTCAAAAATAGTTTATTAATTGTTTGGTAATAATACGATTATTAATGATATTTTGTAATAAATATTTAAATTGTTATTTTATATATTTAAATAATATTTTAGAATAAATGTTTAAATTGTTATTTTGCAGTTTTTTTTATTTTAATTTAACAACAAACATTTTTTTATTAATTAAATCATGTAGCAATAGCTATAAATGATTGTAATTACTTTTTAATTATTTATAATATAAAATTTTCTAACTTGAATATACATTATGCGTTTTTCCCATTTTTGCTAACATATCATTAAGGTCTTTTCTTGAATTGTGGTAATAGTTATCAGATAAATATCAATTGTTTTCTTTTTTAATTTAAATTTTTAAACATTTCTAACATGGGTGATCCACTCGGTTTTTTTCAATAGTAGGAAAACGAAAAAAATTGAAAAACTTCAGCGAGTTCTGATCATCAATTTTAACTTATGTTTGCTTCGTTTTCAGCGTAAATCCCATTCAAATTTTGCTTCCAAATCCAAATATGGTATTTATTTCACCCAGAAATGTATTGCATTTAAGATATTAGACGCAAATTCAATTTGTAATATGTCGAAATATGTGCCCTTTTTGTGCAAATCTAATTTCACCTTGGTTGAAAATTATAAGAATAAATTATTTATTTGCTTGATTTGATTCAAAAAAAAAATTAGAAAAGTAAAATTTTAAAAGTATAGAAATAAAGAGAAACAAAAATTGAGAGAAAGAAGCACATATAGAAAGAATCCTCCTTTTTCTTTTTTGTTTTTTAATATTCGGTATAATTATTATTATAAAATAAAATAAGGGATATTTTTAACTAAAAAAATTCTAAATAAGATATACTGAAAAGTTAAAATTCAGATTTTTTGAAAATTTTCAATTATGTTGTGAAACTAATTTAAGCAAAAACAGATATAGTACGAATAAAAAATTTTTCTCTTATTCATTGTCACCACTGAATAACCACAGTATAGTATTTATAGATACAAAATATAAGAAATATACCTCTACTATAATTGGTAGAATGATGAGTTTAATAGTCATCCATATACTTTATAATTATCACAATACTTCCCCTTAGATGACTATGCACTATGAATATGTCTCGTTAAAACCTTGTTAAAAAGAACCTAGTGGGATAAAAATTTAGCGAAGCAAAAAGAGTACAATATTCATAGGCTATATACTTCACCTCAAAAATAAAATAATTACAACATTTTCTTAAACTGAAATATTGCAATACTGCTTACATGTTTTCTAAAAATCGAAGTTGGTAGAATTTTAGTGAAGATATCAACTAATTTTTTGCTTGGAAAAATTTTGCGATTTCTTCATACATCAATATTGTTGGTCATTGTTCTTGAATAATAGTCTACATATTCCTTTATTGTATTGATTTATGACTTTCAACCTCATGATTTTTCAACTAAATTAATGAATAGCCAACATTGAGTAATTTGATAATTACTACTCTTATAGTTAAAATATTTGACATCTTTTGGTGTCTGGACTTTTAATCCAAATATTTTGAATGAGTTTAATTAGCATGGATTACGTCTTTCTCTTTTGTCGATTATCTTGATATCGACTTTCGATAATTAGATACCCATACTCATTACCTTATCAACAATAATTATCATCAATTTTCATATAATTTATATAGTTTACCACTAATAGAACCACTTTTGTTATTATTTTTATAAAAATATGAAATTATTGATCGGTATTGCTTTTTTATCTTTTCCACGATATCACTTTAGAAATTTTCATTTCATTTTCTTTTAAAAATTTATATCTTTCCCATTAAAAGATCCGTCATACTTATGACGAACTTTAAAATCATTAATAATATTATAAAATATCCTGGATGTACAATAATTATTTTTCTTTTTCATTTGATAAGTCATGTTATCAATTTTAATGAGTTATGGATATTCATAACCATGAAATTTATAGTATACATTTCCCCTTGAATGTATTAAACGTATTGCGCCTCATTAAAACCCTATTAGGAAAAATTTTGTGGTACAAAAATTCAGAAAAAGAAAAAAGAGTACACAATATCTTTAATATATATTATAAGTTGTCTTATAAAAAATTTTAACAGAAAAATTCAGTGAAAAAAAACCTTAGTTAAGGAAAAAAGAGTACAATGTATATTTTTTCTCTTATAATAATATCGATACATAACTTTAAATTTGTGTATACAGAATTTGGATACATAATATTATAAAGCTCTTTTTTTAAAAATGAACCACATATCTTTTGGATATGTTTATCATATATATTTTGCATATATTGTGCATGAACTAGAAAATAACAGCTAAAACTTATTTTATAAAATTACATATTGTACATTTACAAGCATGTGCAAATTCATCTATACATTTTTCATTTTTTTAAGATGAAAAATTTTATAAAATATAATAATATAGTCATACGTACAATAGGTATATGATCAAGGTACTTTTATTATATATAAGTTATTCATTCTCTGTAACACCCTACTGAACAGTCTAAACGAAACAAGTGATAAGACATAATTTTTTTTTTCTTGCAATCTTAACTAACCCAACGACTCTAAGCTTGTCCAAAAAGAAATACTTATAACTTAAGTAAGTCGATAAACTATAATTGTCCAAATGAATAATTACCAAATAAAAATCCGGCAATATAACGTCTAAAAATTTATCTAATCCACCTGAAAATCAGACAATTCCCTCAGCCCATCAGGGACACAACAATACAAAAATAATTTCATCATACATCTCATATATCTATTCTCATTATTAATCACATTTTCTAAGATAAGTCAATATTACAAATTACACTCTTAATTCACTATAATACTCCAAAGATAGAAACAATTTTACATTCAAAATTGCCTCGCTACATCTGTGAACCTCAAAAGATGAATTGCTCGAAACTAGATCCATTCTTCTGATGGTTGAGCCGAAGCAGTTGTCTAATCAAAAACAAGCCTATCCTGCTACCTACACGGATAACAAAATTCGTGCTAAGCTATAAAGCTTAGTGGGGAACAGAGTAATCTAAAGATAATCTTTTAAACATGTAATGTCAATTATACAAGTACAAAGTTGATAACACTCTTAATAGATACCTTCAATTACCTTAGATCCCAGTTCTTACATTCAGCAATAAATCACAAGCATAAGCGACAGAACGTCTTGCTACCACAAAAGACATCCGACATATTTCTTTCCTACATTTACATCATTTAAAACATAGTATGCATTCAAAATTCACTTTCATGTAATCATTAAATAATCTTAACAAGGTGAACAATATAATACTTAACACCATAATGTGACGTATGTTATGTACTTGATCGATAACAGAGTGATATACATACCTATACATAAATATATAGATACATAATGCTTATATAGAATTAAAGAATCACATGCTCGTCAATATTATAACTTGCAATTTATTATCCATTTGATGTACTTATACAAGAGGATAATTCTTATGCACATTAGTTCTGAACTATAATATTTCTTATCTTTTATACCTTTTAATTTATTTTCATATTAATGCCCCTAGAACAGTGCCGACAGAAATACTCAGACTGGATATACGGGATGTGGACCTCATGGGCCACATACAAACTGAAAAATGATCTCAAAGGCCATTTTTCCACATAGCAGATACCAGATACAAACAGAAGCTATGGAGATTAGTGATCCTACCATAACTAAGCAAGTCGCCATGACTTGCACCGCGGTACAAAATCTCTATGGCCAGCCAATTATATCCTGAGCTATTTTTACTGCCAGACTATTTTCTAAGGGAGCAAAAGATCACTTGCTTTCAGTACATTAATCAACTTTATCATCATTTCAATCTAGATAATATAGCTATTCAGAATATTCAAGATTTTAGTACAGTTTGTGAACCATCATTCACTTATGTCATGAACTATTTCACAATAATTCAGCAATTTCTCTTTAAATTACTCTTCAGTCATCAAATGAATTTACTTAACATACATTCTTTTAAATTACTTTTAAACTTTCTAATAGCCATATATTAATAATACTTATACTTATCATAATAGTTTATGCATTACTAGACTGCTTTCATGAAAATGAAATCATATGTAATCACATCCACTATGAGCGTCTAAAATAGCACATAAACATATAGTCATTTCAGAAAGACATACCTGCATGGTTCATATAGCCATCTCACCTACTCTATAGTACTCAATTTAATCATCACATATATACTCAACTAATACCTCAAATACATATATTCAGTTACAAATCTGAGATCAATATCTACCTACACCATTTCATATTGTTTTAGCGCCTATAGATGCATATAAGTTCAATGTCATAATCACATATCTAAATACATAATCTTAAAACATCAATATATTAAAGCAAATACATGTAAGTGCATATCATTTAATCGTCGATTTTCTCATGATACCATAAGAGCGTAAACATAAAACTATGTCTACTTCATTTATAATAATGATATTCATTTTTGTTATTCAAGTATCAAACAAAGCTTCATAAAAAAAACGAGTATTTCCTAATATTTCTCAATTTATTATATTTTAAGGTATTTCCATTCTTTACATGTTTGTATCACATTTATACTAATAACTTACTACCATACTAGTTACATTCTCACTTGTTTTGTATTATGACATTATAATCTTCAATTATCGTATATTAAATTCCAAATAATCAATTTTTTTATCATGATCTCTTACGTATCAAATAACTTCTTTGTTTAATACCTTAGCAAAATGCATCATGAAAAATAATAGCATATATATGAAGTTAAAATACTTCATAACCCGATACTTGTACAAGTTTTATAGTAAGAAGTGAGAATAAAACTTAAATTAATTTTAACTATCTCCAAAGAGTTGCCTCTTTTCCTTTTTGTCTTAATCAAATACTATACATGTAACTAATTTCTTAAAACTTTAACCCTTATTACCTAATCACCTTTCTTTTACTAAACTAGAAGTTATACAATGATAGCAACAACGACTATTTGATATAATTTCTTATTATTATAACAGACCTCTTACTATACTATAGTTGTATCAAATCATATATTCATAGAGTATATCTATATATCATTATGCCATCATATTTCAAATTAAACTTATTTAAGAACAATCTTAATAATATTGATTCTTTAGCTATCTAAGTTCAATCATAAATCAACTGGCAAAAACTATACTTTTTATTGCCAAATTAATCATTAACTTTTAAAATTTCTCTATTAGCGTTTAATAGCATAACCTAGATTTTTATTTATACATCTTTCAAATAAACATGTTAGCTATATTCTTAATTAAACTCAACAAATACATTAAACAAAGTAGCAACGTCTAATTTCCTTACCAAGGAATAATTTCAAAATCAATTGGTAAGGAGCTGAAACATTTCTATTGAAAACTCAATCACGAATTTCCTTTATGCTTTCCAACTAGGCAAAGCCTAGAATAGTGATTAGTAAACCACCACATTAAATTTAATAATAATATCAAAAATAAACCTTTAACCCATAATTTAATTAACTTATTTAGTTTATAACCAAAGAATTGTAAAACTACATTCTTTTTATAACTCATTCCACAAACTTCAAAGGATAACAGATATTTTATTTATATATATCAATAGATTTTTCCCTTAGTTCCATGTTAACCAAGTTCAACGTCACTTCTATTAATAGGTATAATTTATTATTTATTCAATTATACCATTAACACTTAAATCAAATCAAACTCAAACTCTATCTCGCCTAGTTCAACCTAATTAAATTCGCTGTATCTATTATACTTTCAAAAACTATTTCTTTACTAACCCTATGATTTATTTACTTTTACAGATTATTAAGTTCGTATACAAATCCAATATATACAAAGCTAATATCAATCATAAAAATTAACCAAAATTTACTTCAAAATTATACATGAAATCAAACTGTTATCATAGTTCCCATACCATAGAGTCGAAGCCCAGAATACTCTCTCCAATCTGCCTATTTGAAACCTCGTCGGAGCCTCATCGGAGACCCATCGAAGCCTCCCACCTGAAGCCAGAGTTGCCGATAGCTTCCCGGTGGTCTCCACGCGCCTCAAAACATCATGGTTTGGCCGAAAAACCGCCTAGAACCGCCGGCTGCCACGTGCTCCGATCTACACTTCACCGACGAGTGAGGAGGATCGGAGGGCACCGAAAGATCCACCTCAGCCTCGTGATCCCACCGGTGTTGTCAAACTCCTCCATCGCCGACCAGTTCACTGGAAAGAAGAGAAAAAGGGGAGAGTTGAGCTATGGTGGTGATGAACAAAATGAAAGGAACCATCGGAGGACGGCACCGTTAGCGGAGGACTGAAAGACGGTGGCGACGGCGATGATCAGCGCCCCTTCACCGGCGTCGAACAGCGGCGGCCAGACCAGGCGACGGCAGGCCCCTCCCCTTCCCGCTTCTCTCTTCCCCGATTCTCACTCTTTTTTTTTGTTCTTTTTCCTTTCCTTAAATATTAACCACACATCAATCTTCTTTCATTATAATCCACAAAAACCTTTTCTTTATTTTTTTATTTTTAGATAAATCTTTAAAATATCTACCATCACTTTAATTAAAATATGTATTATTATTATCCTTTTCATGTTAATTTTTATAATAGGTTTTAATTAACAAATATTAAATTAAAACCCAAAAATAATACTAACTTATATTGGAATCTTCATAATTGATCCTTACAAATTAGTACCAAAATGTACTAACTATCAACTAATAATAAATTCAAATTTTTGAGGCGTTACAATTCTCCCCCACTTAACAAAATTTCATCCTCGAAATTTTATCTAAATAACAAAATTGTAGTTACTGCTACTCATCTGTCCTTCACATCTTGATATCTTCAGAACACTATAATAGAGCATATATTTGTTCCTTAATTGATTTTTCCATCAATCCAAAATATAAACAGTCTTTCATCAAGTAACAGATCTTCTGTCTCATGATAATTGATCTTCTATTACTCCTTTTTAACCCTTTTTTATCACTTAACCACATCACTCCTCTAAACTCTTGATTATCCTAATCTCCGTCGTTTAACTCTGATATTCGATTTTCATACAGACTCCTTATTAAGAAAAGATCCATGTTTACTATCTATTCTTAAATGATTCCATAACTAATAGAAATCAAGCATCTCTTTTATCTCAATGAGGCCCTTATTCAAAGCAACTGACGAAATCTATGCTGGGTTTTAGCTATAACCTCTTACTAGCATAACAAAACTGCCACTAACAAAACCAAATACAAAGCATGTAATTGCATGACTATGCAATAACAAATGCAATAACAAATGCATATGTAGACTATGAAGCATGTGGCCACATGACTGAACTGTATGCATGTATGGACTGAAACACAAATGTACACATGGATGACTAATGCATAATAGTAGTGGCAGTATGTACTAGCTAGGTTAACGGATTCACCCGGAAGCATTATCTCATAACTATCGAGATAAGTAAAAGTTTAACTCTGGTCCTCAATCATCAACTTACTTATTTGTACTCAAATGATCCGAAGAAACTGATAATAACAAACTTGCCCCTTTCAAATTCACTCATTCCATATGGCATATACATAAGTTACTTGCAATAATTCATTCGCTTACATACTCACTCCAATCTTAGGATCGGCTAAACCTTTGCTCTAATACCACTAAATGTAACACCCTACTGAACAGTCTAAACGAAACAAGTGATAAGACAGAAAATTTTTTTTCTTGCAATCTTAACTAACCCAACGACTCTAAACTTGTCCAAAAAGAAATACTTATAACTTAAGTAAGCTGATAAACTATAATTGTCCAAATGACTAATTACCAAATAAAAATCCGGTAATATAACATCTAAAAACTTATCTAATCCACCTGAAAATCAGACAATTCCCTCATCCCATCAGGGGCACAACAATACAAAAATAATTTCATCATACATCTCATACATCCATTCTCATTATTAATCACATTTCCTAAGATAAGTCAATATTACAAATTACACTCTTAATTCACTATAGTACTCCAAAGATAGAAACAATTTTACATTCAAAATCGCCTCGCTACATCTGTGAACCTCAAAAGATGAATTGCTTGAAACTAGATCCCTTCTTCTGATGGTTGAGCCGAAGCAGTTGTCTAATAAAAAAAGCCTATACTGCTACCTACACAAATAACAAAAGCCGTGCTAAGCTATAAAGCTTAGTAGGGAACAGAGTAATCTGAAGATAATCTTTTAAACATGTAATGTCAATTATACAAGTACAAAGTTGATAACACTCTTAATAGATACCTTCAATTACCTTATATCCCATTTTTTACATTCAGCAATAAATCACAAGCATAAGCGACAGAACGTCTTGCTACCACAAAAGACATCCGACATATTTCTTTCATACATTTACATCATTTAAAACATAGTATGCATTTAAAATTCACTTTCATGTAATCATTAAATAATCTTAACAAGGTGAACAATATAATACTTAACACCATAATATGCCGTATGTTATGTACTTGATCGATAACAGAGTGATATACATACCTATACATAAATATATAGATACATAATGATTATATAGAATTAAAGAATCACATGCTCGTCAATATTATAACTTTCAATTTATTATCCATTTGATGTACTTATACAAGAGGATAATTCTTATGCGCATTAGTTCTGAACTATAACATTTCTTATCTTTTATACCTTTTAACTTATTTTCATATTAATGCCCCTAGAATAGTGCCGACAGAAATACTCAGACTGGATATACGGGATGTGGCCCCATGGGCCACATACAAACTGAAAAATGATCTCAAAGACTATTTTTCCATATAGCAGATACCAGATACAAACAGAAGCTATGGAGATCAGTGATCCTACCATAACTAAGCATGTCGCCATGACTTGCACCGCGGTACAGAATCTCTATGGCCAGCCAATTATATCCTGAGCTAGTTTTTACTGCCAGACTATTTTCTAAGGGCGCAAAAGATCACTTGCTTTCAGTACATTTATCAACTTTATCGTCATTTCAATCCCTTTTCAATCTAGATAATACTGCTATTCAGAATATTCAAGATTTTTGTACAGTTTGTGAACCATCATTCACTTATGTCATGAACTATTTCATAATAATTCAACAATTTCTCTTTAAATTACTCTTTATTCATCAAAGGAATTTACTTAACATACATTCTTTCAAATTACTTTTAAACTTTCTAATAGTCATAGATTAATAATAATTATACTTATCATAATAGTTTATGCATTACTAGACTGCTTTCATGAAAATGAAATCATATATACTCACATCCACTATGAGCGTCTAAAATAGCACATAAACATATAGTCATTTCAAAAAGACATACCTGCATGGTTCATTATAGCCATCTCACCTGCTCTATAGTACTCAATTTAATCATCACATATATACTCAACTAATACCTCAAATACATATATTCAGTTACAAATCTGATATCAATATCTACCTACACCATTTCATATTGTTTTAGCGCCTATAGATGCATATAAGTTCAATGTCATAATCACATATCTAATACATAATCTTAAAACATCAATATATTAAAGCAAACACATGTAAGTCCATAGCATTTAATCGTCGATTTTCTCATGATACCATAAGAGCGTAAACATAAAACTATGTCTACTCCATTTATAATAATGATATTCATTTTTGTTATTCAAGTATCAAACAAAGCTTCATAAAAAAACGAGTATTTTCCAATATTTCTCAATTTATTATATTTTAAGGTATTTCCATTCTTTACATGTTTGTATCACATTTATACTAATAACTTACTACCATACTAGTTACATTCTCACTTGTTTTGTATTATGACATTATAATCTTCAATTATCGTATATTAAATTCCAAATAATCATTTTTTTATCATGATCTCTTACGTATCAAATAACTTCTTTGTTTAATACCTTAGCAAAATGTATCATGAAAGATAATAGCATATATATGAAGTTAAAATACTTCATAACCCGATACTTGTACAAGTTTTATAGTAAGAAGTGAGAATAAAACTTAAATTAATTTTAACTATCTCCAAAGAGTTGCCTCTTTTCCTTTTTGTCTTAATCAAATACTATACATGTAACTAATTTCTTAAAACTTTAACCCTTATTACCTAATCACCTTTCTTTTACTAAACTAGAAGTTATACAATGATAGCAACAACAACTATTTGATATAATTTCTTATTATTATAACAGACCTCTTACTATACTATAGTTGTATCAAATCATATATTCATAGAGTATATCTATATATCATTATGCCATCATATTTCAAATTAAACTTATTTAAGAACAATCTTAATAATATTGATTCTTTAGCTATCTAAGTTCAATCATAAATCAACTGGCAAAAACTATACTTTTTATTGCCAAATTAATCATTAACTTTTAAAATTTCTCTATTAGCGTTTAATAGCATAACCTAGATTTTTATTTATACATCTTTCAAATAAACATGTTAGCTAAATTCTTAATTAAACTCAACAAATACATTAAACAAAGTAGCAACGTCTAATTTCCTTACCAAGGAATAATTTTAAAATCAATTGGTAAGGAGCTGAAACATTTCTATTGAAAACTCAATCACGAATTTCCTTTATGCTTTCCAACTAGCCAAAACCTAGAATAGTGATTAGTAAACCACCACATTAAATTTAATAATAATATCAAAAATAAACCTTTAACCCATAATTTAATTAACTTATTTAGTTTATAACCAAAGAATTGTAAAACTACATTCTTTTTACAACTCATTCCACAAACTTCAAAGGATAACAGATATTTTATTTATATATATCAATAGATTTTTCCCTTAGTTCCATGTTAACCAGGTTCAATGTCACTTCTATTAATAGGTATAATTTATTATTTATTTAATTATACCATTAACACTTAAATCAAATCAAACTCAAACTCTATCTCACCTAGTTCAGCCTAATTAAATTCGTTGTATCTATTATACTTTCAAAAACTATTTCTTCACTAACCCTATGATTTATTTACTTTTACAGATTATTAAGTTTGTATACAAATCCAATATATACAAAGCTAATATCAATCATAAAAATTAACCAAAATTTACTTCAAAATTATACATGAAATCAAACTGTTATCATAGTTCCCATACCATAGAGTCGAAGCCCAGAATACTCTCTCCAATCTGCCTATTCGGAACCTCACCAGAGCCTCACCGGAGACCCGCCGGAGCCTCGCCAGAGACCTGTCGAAGCCTCCCACCTGAAGCCAGAGTTATCGATAGCTTTTCGGTGGTCTCCACGCGCCTAGAACCGCCGACTGTCACGTGCTCCGATCTACACTTCACCGGCGAGTGAGGACGATCGGAGGGCACCGAAAGATTCGCCTCAGCCTCGTGATCCCACTGGTGTTGTCAAACTCCTCCATTGTTGACCAGTTCACCGGAAAGAAGAGAAAAAGGGGAGAGTTGAGCTATGGTGGTGATGAACAAAACGAAAGGAACCACCGAAGGACGGCGCCGTTAGCAGAGGACTGGAAGACGGTGGCGACGGTGATGATCAGTACCCCTTCGCCAACGTCGAACAGTGGCGGCCAGACCAGGCGACGGCAGCCCCCTCCCCTTCCCGCTTCTCTCTTCCCCGATTCTCACTCTTTTTTTTTTGTTCTTTTTCCTTTCCTTAAATCTTAACCACACATCAATCTTCTTTCATTATAATCCACAAAAACCTTTTCTTTATTTTTTTATTTTTAGATAAATCTTTAAAATATCTACCATCACTTTAATTAAAATATGTATTATTATTATCCTTTTCATTTTAATTTTCATAATAGGTTTTAATTAACAAATATTAAATTAAAACCCAAAAATAATACTAACTTATATTGGAATCTTCATAATTGATCCTTACAAATTAATACCAAAATGTACTAATTACCAACTAATAATAAATCCGAATTTTTGAGGCGTTACATTCTCAAATGATTTTCTTAACCATTTCTATTCTTTCTCTTAATTATCAATCACTTCTGGTGGTGAAAATTAATCATATAATAGTAATAATTATCATTTCATGAACATACCATTTTTATGGTCTTAATTCTAAAATGTTTCATTCACTTCAAGGAATGAAATAGGTGTAATAAAATAATTTCATAACATGTATACAACATAATCATATAATCGCTATAATAAATGGATGCATTTAGTAACTTAACTCAAATATTTCTAAATAATTGCTTAAAGATAATAAAATTATCCAAATAAAATATATATGATTATATAGAAAACTAAAATCTTTAAAATAATATGTAATTTGAAGTAACAATTTGATAATTATCATGTAATGTATGATTACATAATGCATCAATAGCAATAATATATGATCATGAAATATATTATATCTAGCAACTTTACACCTATAAGAATACTCAATGAAAAATAATATATAAACATATAATCACATTATAAAAAAAATTATTTCAATCAAATAGTACTCAATATTTAATTCCAGATAAAATTTGATCTACAAAATTCCTTAAAGTATTTTAAAATCTTCAAGAGTTTCAGTAATTAAAATAATCAATAAATCATGACAATATGTAAATTATAACACTTCAAAATCATATATATATATATATATATATATATATATATTGAAATAAAATTTTTCAAAAATATTTATATGCTTCAAGCATGATAAATCTTTCATGAATTATATGTAATTTTATTATCAAATAGGCAAATAGTATCAATTAATTACATACTAATATATTACTAAATTAGCAAACAACAAAAACTTATTGCATTCATTATAAGAAAATATGTATTTTTACAATCAATGACAATCAATTGCAAGAAATACCATAAAATAAATCATATTTTATGACTTTATTGTTTATTACATTAATATCAATTGTACTCTTTTGGTATCATATTTTTTAATATTTTGAACTGCAAATCCAAAAATTCATATTGAATGCAATTAATATCTGTATTTTTCAGTAAATTTAAGTTAAAGATCCTCACTGTGTTGAAAATATCAACATTAATATTTTTATATATATAGAAATGTTGTCGACAACTTTATCTTTTTCGGTTTCTTTTAATGATAAATGACATATTGAGATCTCTTATTTAATTTCAGGTACCTAAATCACTTTTGGGATTTAAAAATTAGTTATGTCATAAGTTTTTTTAAGAGTATCTGTCTCCATAATATGACTATATAGATTTATTTGCTCCTTTCCATTTGTAGATTTTATTTTGATTTAGAATCGAATAGTTTATCGTATAAGGCAAATTGTTCTACTAGGATATTGTTCTGAATTGGAGCATTTGTAACTAATCCAAATGAGATTTAATAAATCTCTGTACACTAACAAATACATTGGCATCATAATTAACTAATATTTTGAACTTCAGGTTCTTGATATGAGGATCTAAATTACACACAATATATTTATTATTTTATTTATTTTTAGCTACTTTATTCCCTTAACATTAGGAAAGTTATTAATCAAAATGCATTTTTTAACTAAAAATTGCAATAGAGAAATTTTATGATTTTTATTGGCATAATGCATGTAAGTATTGCTTACATTAATATTATGTATCCATATATATAAAAAAAATACTAATTTTCTTATAAAAATATCTAGAAATTAACTGAAGGCATTTAGTAAAATTTTTTTCTAGACTTTGAAGTATGAATATGTACAAGGGACTTATAACAATCGTTTACCCATGACTTATGATCACTAGTATTATCAAGAAAATATCTTGATTGCATAATTTAAAAATTGTGCACTTAATTTGAATAATCACACGAACTACAGGTTATGAGTTGATAATAAATACACATATGATCATTTTATTGATGTATCTTTCAAAAATTATAAATTATTTGAATGGTTCACATGGCGGATAATGGGCCCACATATATTATTTTTGTTCATTTCAAAATGAAGAAAATTCAGTCTATTTATTAGCTAGTGATATTTTAATAAGATTTTTGAGAACAAATAGATTATGAGCATTTCTTAAGTTAAATTAAAGAAACTTTCAGTTCTCTAATAAATATATAAATTCTCAACAATTTATGCATCATAATCGATCAGGGATGGTCAAACCAATCATACCAAGTAATCAATTGTTAATTAATAAACTTCAGATTTACTATTTTTATTATATCAATATTTATATCAATTGATAAATATCAAGTTTTTTAATATTAATATCAAATAATTAGTAAATTTCAGGTTTACTAATATTTGTAACAGTCAATAAACTACATGTTTATTAGTATTTGTATCAATTTTTAATTTTATTATAATCAATAAATTTTAAGTTTACTGATATTAGTATCAATTAATCAACAAACTTCTGGTTTATTGATATTTGAATAATTAGTCAACTGTAGGTTACTAATATTTGTATAACAGTTAGTAAACTTTATATTTACTAATATTTGTTTCAAAATAAAATCAAATCATCTTTAAAAAAATATATTATTTATTATATAAAGTGGATCTCGAGTATTTATCTCTCAATCTCAAAATGATATTTATTTCAACGAATATCTTCATAAATAATAAATTTCTTGAGACATATATAATAGACAAACATCCATAAATAATAAATTGTATATGGGTAATAACTTTGCAGTGCGCTCTTTTCAGAGCCTTTGCATAATTTTGTGTTACCTATTAAAATAATAAATTAGCACAATAGTATATATAGCAAATTAAAAATCAAAACATAAATTAAAATATATACATCCGCTGTATATATATGGATCAAAATATAATAAAAGAATGCATAATTTGTAATTGCGCAAAAGAAATGAAACAAAATTATGTCACTTGGTCACGACAACAATAAAAAATAATCTAATATGGTTTTTTTAAAATAATATATGAAAATTTTTTAAATTTTATTGTATATGGGTATATTATCCTGCAATCCATAATTAATCACATTAACTCATGAGAATCAGAATAATTTAAAGTTTACAAATTAAATTTACTTATCGTTTAATCTTGTAAATTATATTTTTTGATTCCTTCGAGTCGAATTGTCGTAAATCACTGACTTTCAATAATCAATAGAGGCTATCGTATTGATAACGTATTGTGAAATTAATTTAAGCAAAAATAGATATAGTATGAATAAAGAATTTTCTCTTATTAATTGTTATCACTGAATAACTACAATATGATATTTATAGATATAAAATAGATGTATACCTCTACTATAATTGATAGAATGATGAGTTTAATAGCCATCCATATACGTTATAATTATCACAATAAATTACTAATTTTTTCTTATTCAATAATTAATTTTTTTTATTTAAAAGTAATACCAAATGCGTTTTGATTATATACACAAAAATATTTTTTTATGTTCAAATTGAATGGATTACATGATAAGATATTGTTAAATTAATATTTAGAAGTGAGAACAGAATTGTTTTCATATGTGAGACCATATTTAGTAATTTTTCATGATTCAATTGCAAAAATTTGTAAGATATTATAAATCATTAAAATAGATCCTTGTATAGTTAAAATGTAGGAAAGAATCCTTTTTAAGGAAGACGAAAGTACAAAACCAAAATTAAATGGAAGAATCATGTCCCTTGGCCCAACCTCCTTGTCCTTATCCTACCATCATAAAAAGGCAGCGGGGTGATGGAATTTAAATTAAGGCGTTTCTTATTTTTCTGCTACCTGTCAACGACCAAAAGCAAACAACCTATGGCCAGATGCAATTAGGAATGATCACAGGACGAAAAATTTCCATTCTTAGTAGGAAATCGCTTCAAATGGGATGAAAAATTTCTGACAAATTTTTTCGTGAGACGAAAACGAAAAAAAAGTATTTTCTGACTTAAAATTCGGACGGAAACGAGAATTATGATTTCCGTCTCAAAATTTCTCTTCCCTTAAAATTTAATTACTAAATTTAATTATATTTATAAATTTAGTTTTAAATTATATTTAATTTTAATTTTATCAATTATTAAAATTTATATTAGTTTGATTTATAATTGAATTTATATTTTTAATTATTAAATATTAAATTTTAAATTTTAATTATAATTAAATTTTTTAAAAAAATAAAAATATTTTTTATATAGGAACAAAGATTGAGGGAATTTTTTCTCCGAAATACTATCGGTTCCCAATTCGCTCCCACTCCATCCTTGCACGGGGCAATAAGTGGGGAGGCACTCTTCGCTTCCGTTTCGTTCCGTAATCATCCCTACATGTAATAATGAGCTATCATTATGTATTTAAATAAATAAAGTAATTAATAATTGAAATATAATAAAAGAAGTAAAATCAATGAAGGTCAAATTCAAAAAGTGGGTGCTTTTTTTTGGAATTGTGAGTGAATGGAGAATTATTGAGAATAGGAAAAAAAAACAATTGGAGAATGATTGTATTTCCAACAGTATTGCATTGACGTTGGCAGCTCAAATGCTTGACTTCTTTACCGAACAGGCAAACACCACTCCCATCCATAACACTATAATTGCTCAGGCAACCTCATACCTACCTTATTCTCTCCACCCCAAATTTCGACCATTCTAATAAAAATAAAAAAATAATATTATTTTAATTACCGGTCAGAATTTGCTGGTGACTGGTATACGTGCATACGTAATCATCTTTTCAATGAATAATCCAACTATTGGAATGAGGAATTGCGCTTTTGGATAAATGCTAGTCATTGCAAATTTTGATGGTTGGATTTGCCATTCTTCTTATCTCAATATGTCACCCAAAAATATTATATTTATATTTCGATAACCGGAATTGGCTTTGAATCCAGAATCATAATCCGAATCTCTAGCTACTCGGATCATTCAGGATTCGCATTGCGGCTCTTAACGATGTTGATTCTAATAAAGTCCAGTTAAGCATGAATTCTAGCTTAACTTCCTATTCTGCCACGACTTTTTTTCCAGTAGAACTCTTATGACCATTAGGATTTCTAACTAAAATAGGAGACTTATCTCTATAAATAGCCAAAATCACAAGGTATTTAGCTCTTTTAGCCATCATTTACTAAAATCATCCTTTTACTATTTACTTACTTGACCATCGGAGAGTTCTCTTGGATCCAGCCGAAGTTTCATTGTTTTCAGAAACTTTTAGAGCAAAAGTCAAGTCGAACAATCCGATAGCAACCCAATAATTTCTGAACTATTATCCTTTAGTGCAATAAGCGTAGAATTCATTCCCTTAAAACCATGAATTTCAATGACGAAAACACCAAAGCAGGGAATGACCGGAGTAACACACCACCACCATCCCCACATACCGGTCTTTCAATCCTTAAAGCCCAACACCCAAGGTGCTTCCAGGAATTTTTCCATCGTCGGTTTACCTGTCGCAACACCCGTAACCCCCATACCCGACCTTACTCCCCAATTTGCTCAAGCCCTTCTGGTAACTCTATCCCATCTAGCAGCCCAATCGGTGCCCCAATCAACCCCATAAACCACCAGGATAAACACTACCTCTAACTTTAAAAACTCGAACTCCATAAATAACACAGGATATTGGATAACTTTAACAAAAGATGAGCTTGACAAGCTCATTGAAGAAATGATGCAGTAGAAGTAGAGTAGCAATGTGGCACACTATTAAGTCATTTTTTGCTCTCCGCTATCCAAAGTCATACTTTCCACTCCCTTGCCAAAGCATAAAACTATCCAACCTGCCAAGATATAATGAAAGCATGGATCCCTGGGTACATGTAGACCAATTCCACCATACCATGCTAATTCACACCATGAAAGATGCCGCCCTATGCAAGGTTTTTCCATAGAACTTAATAGAGTCTGTCGAGGTCTCGTTCAAAAACCTACAAGAACACCCGATAAATAATTTTTAGTAGTTCATTGAGATGTTTGAAGCAAAGTTTGTGGTGACCATCCGACCAACCAAAGTCTCAATCAACCTACATCAAGTTATCCAGGAGAGGAGAGAACCCTTACAAAGCTATATGGATAGGTTTAATATAGTAACTATGGATATTCAAATTTTAAATTTGGAAGTTGTTATCAATACCCTCAATCGGACCACTAGGTGTTAGGACTTTAGTTATTCCTTGAGCAAGAAACCCCCATCTGATTTTATTGAGCTGATGAATAGAACTCACAAGTACATTTTGATGGATGAAGCAAGGAGGTTGAAGTAAGGCGAGAAGATAAAGGAGGACAACGAAAGTTTTTAAGGAATAAGTCAGGAAAGAGAAAGTTTGAGAAGGAATGAGTCTTGGGCTATACGAGGGATGAACAGAACATATTTTATCTTAAAACTGTACTTAGGCAGCCGAAGTGAGGAGTAGTTTACCAAGCTAAATACCTCCCCAACATAAGTTTTATCCTGGATAAAGAAGAATGGCAAGGTGAAATGGCCAAAGACTATGAAAGAAGATCTAAATAGGGACTAAAGCCTATATTATATCTTTCACAAAGATAAGGAATAAGAAACTAACAACTACAGATAGCTCAAATGGGAAATCAAATACCAAATTAAGAAGGGCGAGCTGAAATAATTTATTAAGGGGGGCCAAAGTGAGGATAGATGATCACCACCTCGACAATTAGGAAGGGGGGAAGGAAGCAGCAATAAGAAAGCCTCGATAGGGATAATCTATATGATCACCGACGGGAAGCACTATGACGTGTTTGGAGATTCTAAAAAGCGCAAAGCAAATGAGATTTTTTTTGCTCAAAACTAGTCTGTCCTAAAGGGCATCATTAATTTCTCTTTCAAAGATGGAAAACATATCCAGCAACCTCATAATGATGCATTAGTAGTGGAGATAGTGATCAAAGATTTCCTGGTACAATAGATTCTAGTAGATACAGGCAGTACAATCAATATAATTACTTTGCAAACCTACAAAGCCCTTGGCATGCCAAGCCCGCTGGAAGAGGTCATAATTCCCTTGATTGGTATTTTCAAACAACCAATTAAGGTAGAGGGCTCGGTTAACCTGAACATACAGCTTGGAGATGACTCAATTGTTAAGTCATGTATAGCATGTTTATGGTAGTCAATATGATAGTCTTATAATGCAAATTTTGACCAACCTCTGTTAGTCACAGTAGATACTTACATCTCTATGCAAAAATTATTTATAAAAATTCCAGTACCGAAAAGAACAGCAATACTTTAAGAAAATTAGACAATAGCTCTGGAAATATATGTCACTATATTGAAATAGGCAAATCAGGCACTTTCAGTAAATGCATTGGATATCCCAGCGGATATAGCCCGGAGGGCAGAGCCAATAGATGCTTTATAAAGGGTGGAGCTATTATCGAGGAAGGTAATAAAGGTAGCTCAGGAAAAACTAGCTCAAAATGAAATCTTTACTAGCAGTTCTTAAGTCTTATACAAATGTATTTGCTTAATGACCCTCAAACATAACTGGCATCTCACTTGATATTATATCCCCCTCTTTGAGCATCCAGCTAAGCTGTAAACCAGTCAAGCAAAAGAAGCATAACCATGCACCCGAGTAGTAGTTAGTGATAAATCAAAAAATAGATATTTTATTGAAAAGTGGGTTCATCAGGGAAGTTTTCTATCTAGAATGGTTATCCAATATGGTGCTAGTAAAGAAATATAATGGAAAGTGGAGAATGTATGTGGATTTTACATATCTAAATAAGGCCTGCACAAAGGATAGTTATCCATTATCAAACATCGATATGCTAGTGGACTCAACGATTGAATTTGAAAAATATACCTTTGTAGATGCTTCAACAGTCTATCACTAGATCCTAATGAATCTAAAAGATAAAGAGAAAACAACATTCATTACTTATAAGGCAACTTACTACTACAAAGTGATGTCGTTCGATCTCAAAAACGTAGGAGCTACCTATCAGAGGTTGATGAACAAGTTGTTTATAGGACAGATAGGTCAAAACATAGAAGTGTATGTTGATAATATGATCGTCAAGAGTAGAACCTCATCAGACCTACTGAAAAATTTTAAAGAAATAATTTCTACCCTTAGAAAGTTCGGCCTCAAGTTGAATTTAGAGAAGTGTACCTTCGAAGTTTGATCATGCAAGTTTCTTGGCTTTATGATTTCAAATAGGTGATAGAAGCTAGCCCCATAAAGATTGAAACCATTGTGAAGATGGAGCCACCAAAGTCAATCAAAGAGGTACAGATACTAAATGAAAAAATTATAGCTCTCAAAAGGTTTATCTCCTATTCGGCCAAATAATGCCTCCCATTCTACAAAGCCTTAAAAATTTTCCTCAAAAAGGTGATGCAAAATCCAGAGGTATCGAAAATGATAACTAAGTGGCTAGCTTGCCTCTATGAGTTTGATGTTCGGTATGAACCTCGAAAGGTGATGAAAACACAAGTATTGGCTGATTTTGTTATCGAACTATATACTTCTCCCGTTAAGCTAAGCAAATTAACCTGAAAACTATATGTGGATGGAGCAGCATAATTTAAAAGAGCCAAAGTGGGAGTTATGCTATCTAACCTGGGCAGAATCTTTATAAGGGCAATGGCCAGGATATCTTTTCCAACATCCAATAATGTGGTAGAGTATGAAACACTTTGTTTTGGGCTATAGCTCACCCTTAAGGTAAAACTTGACTCTTTACTTATTCATTCTAACTCTTAATTGGTCATCAACCAGCTATTAGGAAAGTTTAAAGCTAAAGAGCAAGCAATTATGAAGTGTCGATACTTGATATCTACCCAGCTAGCTCAATTGGAAAAGAATGAAAGCTTATGGATAATAGAGTAAATACCTGGGAAGAAAATAAAGGAGCTAACTCATTAGCCAAACAGGCATCCTCAAATGGTGCAATACAATCAAATGATATAGTTTGGGAAGTCATCACCCAACCATCCTATTAAACCTACTCGATCCAATTGAACGAGCAGATGGATGAATGGAGATTATTGACATATCAATTCTTTGATATGAGCACTTTTTTCGAAGATCATGTTAAAGCTAAAAGGATAGTTTGGCATTCTAATCTTTATTCTATTTTGGATAAAAAGTTATACAAAAGACCCTATTCACACCCATGGTCTTTATGATTGAGTTCGAAAGAGGGTAACTACATCCTCAGAGAAATTCATAAGGGTATTTACGGTATGCATGAGAGAGCTCAGACTATAGCTCAGAAGACTTTTTTACAAGGGTATTATTAGCCAGGAATGGAAGCTGATGCAAAGTAGTTAGTCAAAAAATATGACAAATGCTAGCAGTTTGGAAAAATAATTCACCGAAAGTTAACACAACAAACTCCGATTTATAGTCCATATCCTTTTATGTAGTGGGGCATAGACATACTTGGATCTTTTCCATTAGCCACTGGATAAAAGAAATTATTTGCAGTAGTGGTGGATTATTTCACTAAGTAGGTCGAGGTAGAGCCCTTAGCCACCATCACCTCAGCAAATGTAATCAAGTTTATCCAAAGAGTAATCATAACCATGTTCGATATCCTGCACACTTTCATTACTGATAATGAAAAATAGTTTGATTGTCAACTTTTTAACAACTTTTGCAAAAAAACTACACATACAACTCAGGTTTACATCGGTCTTTCATCCCCAATCAAATGACATGATCGAGATAACCAATAGAACAATCTTGATAGGGTTGAAGAAGAGGCTTAATAAAGTTAAAGGCCTATGGATGGATGAATTAAACAATGTACTTTGGGCATACCAAACATCACCCCGATCGACAACTTGAGCGATGCCCTTTTCCCTAACTTATGGGGTGAAAGCAGTGATCCCCTATGAGATAGGAATGCCAAACTTAAGGATTGATCTATACAATAAAAAAAGTGAATAAGGATTTGCTACTATATCATCTGGATACCTTGGAAGGAAAAATAGAGGATGCACAAATCCGAGTAGCATCCTACAAACAATAAATGGAATTTTACCATGATCATAAGTTGAAACCCCAAACTTTGCATGAAGGCAAATTGGTTCTTAAGAAGGCTATTAAGGCTCAAAAAGCGATAGGCGTTAGCAAACTAAGTGCCAATTGGGTAACTCCATTCGAGATACATGAAGTAGTGAACTTTAGAGCTTATCGATTTAAAGATATGTCTATAAAAATATTGTTACACTCTTGAAATATTTCTAACCTGAAGAAATATCATCAGTAGTATGACTCAAATCAGTAATTTTGTTATGACTTTAGCTCAAACTGGCATATCTCCATGATCACGTTCTCACTAGATAAAATTGTCACATCGTCACAAGCACCATTATTGTAAGCTTAACTTGACAATTTCACCATGAGCACAATGTAACTTAAGTTCAGTTTGGTAATTTTTTCATGAACATCATTTTATGTAAAAGCTTAGCTTGGCAGCTTAAGTCACAAACACATTTGTTAATAATATATATAAAGCCCGGCCTAGTAGCTTAATGCCACGAGCATTTTCATTACTTAGCACATTTGTTAATTCAAAATCCCTTAATAATATTTGGTTAAGCATGATAGAACTAGCTCAGGTTACTGATCAAACTATCAATTGGCTCATCACATTTGAATTAACTTTTTGTGAGCTTTTACACAACAGCTTTGGCACGAGCTTTTTCCTAGTCTAAATCGATAGTTTGCCTAAGGACATTTTTACGCTAGTTCAAATTGATAGTTTAAGCCAGGAGCTATTTTATCTCGTTTTTCTAAAACCTCAATCCTTAATTACAAGAATTTATTCGATATGGATTTACTTTAACAAATCCTATAAACAGTTATATTTATACATGTTAATGAGAAACAAAAGTACTCATCTTCATTGAAAGTTCTAAAAGGTTCATTACAAAGGAAATTAAAAGTTACATTACAAAATATCAATAAATGGGTATAAAATAAGTTCAGACTACTCTTCATCAGGCTCGATGTCCTTCAGCCAAGCAAGGTCTTTATGAGGGAACTTGTCCTTAACCACTTGGATGAGATTATTCCAGTAAGCGATAGCCTTATCTACATTAAGGTCATCTACCTTCTCTTTAAACTCGATTTAACTACTCTCCAACTTAGTCTTCTTAGCCCAACACTTCTTAAGCTCGAAAAAAAGTTTGAAGTTCCTCTTTAACCTTGGCATTAGAGGCCTCCACCTCAGCCAAGCTTTGAGCAGCTTCCTCGGAGGCCTTACGGTTAGCCTCTTTCATTTCCTTAACCTTAAGCTCAAAAGTAGAAGTATGGTCCTTCTAATTTTTTGCCACTTGTTGAACCTCTTTCAGTTTCCCGTCAAGCTCGATAGAAATTCACTTCTCTTCCTTTAGAAGGCCTAATAGCCTACTCATCTTACCAATAGTTACATTTGACAAGACTACACTTTGCACGAAATATGGGTGAGCACATAAAAATTATAAATCTAATAGCTAAGCAAAAGGAAGTTCCTCTACTTGATGTCTTCTCATAATGGAATAGAGGTGGTCCACCTTTAAGTTCATGAAAAAGGATACCTAATCTGAGATGCATGTGAGCAGTAAGCAGAAACTGTTAAATTTTGAATTAAAAGAATTATAGGCAATTTTCTTCTGCAGCCATATGCCTCGAACCTCCTCCATCATCTTTCTAACTTCCTTGCTCTAGCCCAGGGGAGAAGATAATTTCTTTTGGTGAGTTTGATTAGATGAAGGACCAAGCAACATTTTGAAAGGCCGACTTACTTGCAGCGAGCTATGGATTGGAGAAGTTAGATATGTGTCTGAGATTGTTATGGATGTGGATGGATTATTGTTCTGATGGGGGATAACAACGGTGGGTGGAGCAAAATTAGCCATGGGTACTAGATTGGCTACGAAAGCAGGAGCCACACTTGCTACTTGTTTGGGTAGTGCACTATAGGTTTAGGAGGGCACCGAGCTAATTTTTTTGGAGATCTCTCTAATCTTGGACTTTTTAGCCTTTAACTTTTCACTAAAAGACTTGATAACCCTCTTTGTAATTACAAAACAATAACATGATGAGAAAAATTAGACTTTCACATAAAAAAAAATAGAAAAGTGTATCTCGTATTTCACTAGGATGCTCGGGGATGACTTAGGATCCAAGAAGTCATATATATCGATCTTCTTAAGGGCGAGCTCCCTCCACCATTCTAAATTTTTTCCTCATTTTAGGTCAATGGTAGATGTTGGTCATTCCTATTAAAGAACAACCCCCAAGAAGTCCGGACAGGAAAATTAACCTCACCCTCTACAATAAAGAACCTATTTTTCTAGTTCTTAAGGGAGTCCCACTTCCTAAAAAAGACACCATAACTTGCTCGACTTGAATATAATAATGGTTTTCTATCATATTTTGAAGAACGACGACATGGGCTATTTTAAATAGATGGACAATTAGGTTAATTTTATTCTCAGAGGTCTAAATTTGCAAGGTAGTAAGGGTAAACTAGGCATTAGGGTGTAGCTAGCTTACGGTAAGGTTGTAGTATTTTAGTAAAGAAACTTCAAAATGGGTTAGGGGAAGAGTGGAGCCGGCTCGAACACCAGCCTCATAAAAGACTAATTTTTTCTTGTTATTAAAATTATAGTTGGCGATAGTATGGGAGCTCAAGGTTAGAAGTTTGTATTGGTTGGGTATCCCCAGCCTAACTCTTAGGCTAAGGAAATCGAAGACATGAATAGATTAGTTTATGTTAGGAACTCAGGGATTAGTCCTCGATGGTCTCCTAGGCCTAGGTTGGCTTGGTTTAGGGGTTTCACTGGTTGGAGTGTTCATGGGAGTGCTCTCTACAGATTCATGTGTGTTTTGGGAAGACACTTGAAATTCTGGAAGTTCTATAGGGGTGCTCTAGGTGGACGAGCTATAAGCGGATGTGCTTAGTGTGTTATCATCTAATAAACCATCCGAGATCTTAATCTCACTAGAAAGATTCACTCATTTTTGAAATAAAAAAATAGAAAGAAAATGCTGAAAGGAAAAGAATTGTTGAAGTGAAAAAAGGAAGAGATTTAAGGTGCTGACCTAAGATTTCGAGCGAAAGAATCAAAAGATGTTTGAAGAAGCAAAAAGCATAAAAATGAGGAAATGAAACAGGGGAGCAAGAGTGAAAAGGGTGGAAATGAAGAAGGAAGATGGGTATTTAAAGTTAGGATGAGCCATTGGATGAGAAAGGATTGGACAATACAAATATTCCTAATATGTATAGAATTAACTATGTTGGCAACCGCTGTGCAGGAATGGAGGAGATGTAATTATGGTTATTTCTATCATTGCAGAAATCGAAGAACTACAATTATTATTGGTATAGAGGCCAAAACGTCACCTTATTTTGGTCAATCAAAGCAGTTGTATAATCGCAAACAGATGTTCGGTCTACTTTCGATATAAATATCTCATACCTCGGGGGGACCTATGATAACCGAACTGAGCTTTGGATCCAAGGTCATAGCCTAGATCCCTAGATATTCGGATCGTAAAAGATCCGTATTGCGACTCTAAATGATGCCATTTCCAATAAAATTCTATCAAGGCATGAATTCTAGTTCGACTTCCTATTTTAGAGGAACTTCCTATTATGGCGAGACTTCTTCCCTAGTAGAACTCTCGTGAACATCATGATTCCTAACTGAAATAGGATATTTATCTTTATAAATAGCCAAAGTCACCAGGTATTTAGCTCTTTTAACCATTTTTTACTAAAAACACCATTTTACTATTTACTAGCTTCACCGTCGGAGAGTTCTCTTGCTGGACTTCGCTAAAGTTTTATTGTTTTCAGAAACCTTTGGAGCAACAGTCAGGTCGAACAATCCAATAGCAACCCGGTAATTTTTGAACTGTTATCATATTTTAATAATATATTAAATTACTTTATTTTGAAAATGTGTATTGAAGTTTACCGCATCTTAATTTGTTTTAAATAAGATAATAGGTACCTTTTTTTTTCGGACAAGGTTTATTTTTTTATTTGCATTATAGCAATCCCTTCAAATTGTATCATATATAGAAAGTTTTGATTTTTAACGATTTTTACATGAAACATATTCTTTCGATCTCAATTTTTTGTCGTTTAAATTTTTTTTTCTCTCAAATCAATAAGTCTAATTAATAACTCAAATTTTAAATAAATTTTCAGTGTTTTGTGAAAATATTTTTATTTAATTTAGTATTTGTCACTTAATTATAAGACGCGATAATGAATGGAGAGGAAGAGGATTTAGAAAATCTAAAAGATACTCCCTCCATTTTTAAATGATTGACATTTAAGGTTAGCTAATAAATTCTTCTATAATTGACGTTTTGAGCTTTAGATATGCTTTTGGTTAGTTTATCCCATATTTGCCTCAATTAATTTGTTCATATTAAATGAACACTATATTCAAGGAAATTAAAGAATTGCAGTCTTCAAGTAAGAATATGAAGAGTTTCTGCAGAACACTACTTAAAAGGATGATGATATTCATATTTTCTCTAACAAAAGAAAAAAAAAAAAAGAATGGTTTGGAGAAAAAAGAATGTGAGGGAGAAGACTCCATGGAGAAGAAGACAAAGGTTGCAAATGATATTGATTTAAATTTACCAGCTGATTGTGGGTTTGATTTGAACAAGTTTGCTGATGAAGGTGAAGAAGCCAATTTTGAGGAAGACTGCAGAACACTACTTAAAAGGATGATGATATTCATATTTTCTCCAACAAAAGAAAAAAAAAAAAAAGAATGGTTTAGAGAAAAAAGAATGTGAGGGAGAAGACTCCATGGAGAAGAAGACAAAGGTTGCAAATGATATTGATTTAAATTTACCAGCTGATTGTGGGTTTGATTTGAACAAGTTTGCTGATGAAGGTGAAGAAGCCAATTTTGAGGAAGAGGAACTTCAACAAATTGTTAGGACGATGTTGAAAGTTTTTTTTCCTAGTTTTTATTAAGATTGCAAATTCTCTTTTGCAATGTTAATGGAGTATCTTATGAAGAAGACAATTAAGGTTTTGTAGAGTTTTTTATGCTCATAGTTACAACTACTTTTGCAATGTGTAATATATTGCAATAGCTGAAGTGTTTGTAATTGCTAAGCACATAGACGAAATTTATACAAGATTTTCATTGCATATAAAACTATACTTTAATCACGATTTTGATCACATTTTATCCAACATGCAAGTCAGTTGGCCTGTGTTTTCCATGAATACATAGCGCCTTCACATTGCTTTTTTACCACTGTGAATGCTGCTTGCATGCCGTCAACTGCTGCACTTACAATGCCACCAGCATAACCAGCTCCTTCACCAGTTGGGTCCATTTCATCTGTGTGCCTTTTGCTGCAAAGTTTCTGATATGCATAGATATGAGCTGTATAAACAGATAAGAGATCATGTATTCTCTCTAATAATTTTTTTTCCGAATTTTTATTAAGAGTAGTAATTCTCTTTTGCAATGTTAATGGAGTAACATTAGAAATTGCAACTTGTTTTGGCAAGATTATAGACTATAGTAAAACCAATGCTTACAAAACGCAATTTGTCTTATCATAATCTCATGGTTTTCTTCTCTTTTATTGATGATGTTCTTTTTGTGCAACAAGTTTTCTAGCTATTTTTGTCAAGCTAATAGACAAATCAAAGCGTTTTAAGTTGTGTATAATTTCAGGTTTTGATCAGAAGCATTTCAAAATACTTCAAATAACTTGCTTTCCAAATGCTAAGCATTGTCCTACGTTGTGGTTAATTGATGCTCAATTTGGCATATTTGATATAGCTACTGGTAGTTGGTAATCTACAGTTAAGGAAAAAAATCTTATGCATATAAAAAAAAGACAGAAGCTCTGGAATTAGTTTTCTAGTCTTTTTTTTTTTAAGGGTTAGTTTTAAATTTGTACTAAGTTCATGAAGGATTTTGAAATATTGCTATCAGTTAAGAGAGATCACACATAATTTATGGATGATTTTGGAATATTGGTATGAAAACGAACGAATAAAAAATGAATGAAAAAAGGAAGAGATTTAAGGCATTGACCTAAGATTTCGAGCGAAAGAATCAAAAAATGTTTGAAGAAGCAAAAGGCACAAAAATGAGGAAATGAAGTTGGGAAGCAAGAGTGAAAAAGGAAGAGGGGTATTTACAGTTAAGACAAGTCATTGGATGAAAAAGGATTGGACAGTACAGATATTCCTAATGCATGTGGAATTAACTACGTTGGCAGCTGTTATTCAGGAATCGATAAGATGTAATTATGATTATTTCTGTCATTACAGAAATCGAATGGACTCCAATTATTATCGGTATAGAGATCGAAAAGTCACCTCGTTTTGGTCAATCGGAGCAGTTGTATAATCGTGAACAGGTGTTCGGTCTACTTTCGATATAAATATCTCATACCTCAGGGAAAATCTATGATAACCGGACTGGGCTTTGAATCCAGGATCATAGCCTAGATCCTTAGCTAATTGGATCGCCCAGGATCCGCATTACGGCTCTTAATAATGTTGTTTCCAATAAAGTCCTGTTAAAACATGAATTCTAACTCAACTTCCTATTCTGGAAGAACTTCCTATTATGACGGACTTCTTCCCTAGTGGAACTTTCATTACCGTCAGGATTCCTAACTGAAGTAGAAAACTTATTTTTATAAATAACCAAGGTCACCAGGTATTTAGCTCTCTTAGCCATTATTTACTAAAATCATATTTTTACCATTTAATAACTTGACCGTCGAAGAGTTCTCTCGCCGGACTCTACCAGAGTTTCATTTTTTTAGGAACCTTTAGAGTAATGGTCAAATCGAACAATCCAATAGCAGCCTGATAATTTTCGAACTGTTATCATATTTTAATAATATATTAAATTACTTTATTTTGAAAATTTGTATTGAAGTTTACCGCATCTTATTAATTTCTTTTAAATAAGATAATGGATACTAATTTTTTTCGGACAAGGTTTATTTTTTGATTTGCATTACAGCAATCCCTTCAAATTGTATCCTATATTGAAAGTTTTGATTTTTAACGATTTCTACATGAAACATATTCTTTCTATCTCAATTTATTTGTCGTTTAAAGTTCTTTTTTCTCTCAAACCAATAAGTCTACTTAATAGCTTAAATTTTAAATAAATTTGCAGCTTTTTGTCAAAATATTTTTATTTAATTTAGTATTTATCACTTAATTACGAGAAGAGATAATGAATGGAGAGGAAGCGGATTTAGAAAATCTAAAAGATGGAGTAATTGATAAGGGTAATTTGAAAAAAGAAATTTAATGTTGCATTGAACTTCTCAATGGAATTTATATTTTGAGATGAAAAGACAATTATTTCAAAACGGAGACGGAGTAATGAATAACCACAAGTGATGTTGCTTACCATGAATGGAGCTCTTCTTCAATTTCAATAATTGTCTAGGCAAATTATAAGGGAATTTTCGTAAACACTATGTATTGAATTTTAATAATCATATGGATATTTTGGGATTTCAGTTGAAAATTATATCGACTTTATTTAGGAAATTTAATTGTCAGTTTTCATAAATTTTCAATTCATAAAATTATTTTTATAGAGTACCCGTCTTTCCAACCTCAAGCTTAATTTTTATTCAGTCGAGGCTAAGTCCATGCCCGATCCAAGGGCAGGTCTACTTCCACCACAATTGTTAAAACTATAAACTATGTAAAATAAGTTTTTATATAAAATTGTCCAAGTTCTTATTTGTAATAATTGAAATTAATTTTAATGTCTTGGGTGAAAAAGATTATTAGCTCTACGATTCAATTGATTATCCCTCTCCAGAATTGGGTTTTTGATAAGGACAAATCCACGTAGAAGAGTGTGAAAATGGACTAAAATGTTATGAGTTATGACCCATAAATAAAGTGATTCTTCATAAAATGGTTAATTTTAATCTTAGTTAGTGGCAATCATGATGCTGATGATAGAGCTAAAGCCAAGTGTAAGCCCTTCGAACCACTCTTTTTAGTTACCCATCTTTGTCAAATTTTGGGTGGTCGACTTTTAATTGATGAAAATAATTTAGCATTTATCTCATTAGTTCGGATCTCTGTCAACTCCTCATTGGTCCGCAGCTTCAATTATTTTTTTTTTATTTCTATCACTTGTTCTTTATATTTTTAGTTCAAATAAGGCATGTCAAGGTGATTAATGATGGGATAAGTTGGCCCAAACCCAAACATATCTCTTACTTCTATATGCTTAATCGCATCTAAGAGAGGATAACAAAATCGAAGTGAATTAACTTCAACCAGCAAAAAATAATTAAAAAAGGGAAAAATACTAAAATGCACTTCATATATTTATCAAAAGTGCAAAAATGTTCTTAATTTTTTTTAAAACAAAAATATCACTTAATTTCTAAAAATGGTATTAAAATATTCCTATCATTAATCTCTCATATGCTTTAAAGGTAATAGTACTAACGTGACGCCGCATAAATAAAGGAACCACCATTAATTCTTTTTTAAAAAGTTGCAAAAGTGCAATTCATATTTCATCAAATTGTCCTTGAAACTTTTTTAAGAACAAAAATACCCTAAACTTATGAAATCAGTACTAAATTACTTCTCTATTAAATTGCCATCTACTTTAAGGATAACGAAACTGATGTGTCACATTAGTAAAACTAATTGCTGCGTACGTGACAGACATGCGAGCAAGTTTATATCTTATAGGCTATACACAAATGAGGCACCCACAATAATTTATTTTCTTTTTACCTATTTTTCCCTCTTCTTTTTCTTCTCTTCCAAGCATGACCAGTACCTAGCAAACACAGAAAATCTCTAAAGTAGGCATTTGTTGGAAGGAGAAAGTATAGATTGTACTTAGGAGAGAACAGGGAAAAAAAGTAAAAAAAAAAAATTATTTTGTGACATGCGCTCACGTGGCACCTATACGGATAAACCCATCAATTTATATGTTTGCTACATAAGCAATAACTAGTTCTACTAATATGATACATCAATTTCGTTACTCTTAAAGTGGATGACAACTTAATAAAGAAATATTTTAGTATTGAATTTTTAATTTCAGGAGTATTTTTGTTTTAAAAATAACTACATGGATATTTTAGTTTCTTTAAAAAAATATGAAAAATACTTTAGTACTTTTTTCTAAAAATATTTAATAGTGAGTCTCACTTAAGTGGCGCTTATGTGACGCAACATCAGCATCATTATCTTGAAACAAATGGTAGATAAATGAAATGACAATTTGGTACTATTTTTAGAAGTTAAGGGACATTTTTATTAAAAAACAAATTTGAGAAAAATTTCAGCTCCACTAACAAAACATGAAAATCATTTTAATATCTTTTTCTCTAAAAAAATCAAAACTAAATTTTGAACCAAAATAGAAACTCACTTTGGTATTATTTTGATTTTTTATTTTTATTTACTTTTTAGAAATAAAAAACAAAAACAATATGTTTGCTAAAATCAATTTCACTTGTTTTATACTTATCATGAAATGTTTTTAAAAAATATAAATCTATATATATAAAAGTGTAAAGTAGGTAAAATTTTTTTAGACTAAATTAATCCTATAATTTTACCTTATAATTAACAAAAATAATAAATTAAATCTGTTCTAAATTTTTCGAAGGAAAGTTTTAAACCATAGGTAAAACTCCGATGGAACAAATTGGCACCGTAGGTAAATTTTTTGACGAAAAATAAAATTCCGTAGGTAAATTTACCGACGGATTGATGTATACATTTGGTAAATTTAGGACGGTAATTTATTTCTATCGCTAAAGATACCTACAGAATATATCATTATATCGGTAAATTGTTTACGAAATTGTGTTTTTCATTGGAAAATTTATCTATGGATTTTTATTTTCTGTTGATAAATTTAACGGTGGAAAGCGTAATTCTGTTGGTAAAAAGGCAAATTCACGATAATTTTTTGATCTAGAATTTTAGATGAAATTAATGACAGATAAATTTTTTCCCCATTAAAATTACCTAAGGAAACTTTCTTCTGTCGAAAAATTTTATCTACGGCCGATTCACCTATGACTTATTCTATCAAAAAATATCATCGTTAAATATGTTTTCCTACAGTAAATCACTAAATTTTGTCAATAATTTATGTCGATAAATACAATTTTTCTTGTTTTGATTAAACAGAAAATGAATAAATCATTTATCGTTTCCAAAAAAATAAAAACTTAAAATAATATCAGTCAAACCCTAAAGGTAATATTTTCTCGTTTGACATAATAATTTTTCGGTTGACTAATATTCGAATATACCTTTTTTTCATCCCAAAAATTTTATTGTAAAAAGAATCATAAACGTGGCGTATTAAACCTCAAATGGTTTTGACGAATTATTGGAAAAAAACCGCTTGTCGCTAAATTATGCTAAATGTTTGTGAATGAAAATGAATCTCAATTGATGGTATTGTTCACTATGAGTGCTGGTCATTGGCTAAATGACATATGTCCTTGATAAATGTTGCTTTATAACTAGCCATGGATCATTATGATGCTATGCTTGGATTCTCTTTCTCATAATTTTAAGATACTTCAAATTCTATTTCAATATTTTATTATCGTTATTTCTTTTTTATCGCATCTCAACTCAAACTATATATACAGCCTCTTTTAACTAGCAGGATCATATGAACAGTTTTTTTGAACTTAATTTTTATCTGTACTTCAATTTTTTTAGATATTTAAACTTTTGCTTTTGTCATTTTAATTGGATTTGTCAAATGTACTGTGTCGGGCGGATTCGGATCTTAATTTTTAGACCATTTCATGTGGGACTGGATTTCGGGGCAACTCTACTTTTTTTAACATTAAATTACTTGATAGATTTTTAAATTATCGAATCAACTTTTATTCTCATATTATTTTTTCTTAAATATCAATATATTTTAACTACTTTTAAATTTAAATAATAATATATGAAAATTAAAAAAAAAATATTTTACTAAAAGAATATTATGGCATATATTATAAAAAAAATTCCAATTAGAATATCATTTCATTCAAATAAATCAAGCAATAATTAGGAACGGACGCACATGGAAAAGAGAGAAAACAAAAATATAATATACGTGGGACTAAAAAAATTTGGGAGGGCAGATCATAAATTTAAAAATAAAAAATCAAAAGATTTTTATAGAATTTATGAGGATGCAAAAGTTTTGAGGGGGCCATGCAACCTTGGTACGCCACTGTCAATAGCAATATATAGCAATGATTTATTATATATATGCACATGCATGTATATATACATGCTTACATACAATTATGTATGTACATATCTACATATCCATCCACATGCATTTATGTATGTAAGTACATACATATACACATGAATTTATGTATGTAAATACATACATATATGTCCGTACATATATATCTATATATATACATATACATCCAAAATTAACGTTTTACAAGATTTGGTCAATTCAATTTTGAAAAAAGTTAAAATAGGCTTAATAACTAAAATACCCCTGAAATTGTATTTAATTTTATAATTCACACCTTAACTCTTCACATTTTTATTCACCATTTTAACTTCAATTAACACTGACAAATAACCACCTGAAAATCAAAGCTCATAAATGTTTGGCTGCGTGATAAACAAGCGTTGCCGATGTGGAAAGGACCAACACAACAAAAAAGCTGCCAATTAGCGACGGCAAAATTTCCGTCGCTAATTTTGCGGCGGATTAGCGACTGTTTTGTCTGCGTCGCGAGAATGATATTTACTATTTTTCGCGACGGAATTAATAAACAGCCGCTAATTATTGGCGGGAAAGTACGCGCCCTGTTTTGCGACGGAAATAGCGACAAATATTTCCGTCGCTAAATTTTATAATGTTTTATTCTGGAAATTAGTTCCAGAAATTTTAGCGACTAAAATTTTAGTCGCTAATTTTGGAGGGAAAATTTAGAGCCTTTTTTGCGACGGTTTAGCGACGGAAATATATCTGTCGCTAATTAATATTTTGTTGCTGTAATAGGATTAGCGACGGAAGCATTTAGTCGCTAATCTGTCGCAAATAAATTAAAAAATAAGTTTTTAAATTTCACTCCCATGATTTATGTATAATTTCAAGTAATTTTAATATATACCATATAAAATGAATATTTTATTTTATAACAGAAAATTATAAATTATTTTATAAGTTGGTAATAATTTTTTACCAATTATACCAAAATCTAATGTTATTTATTTAGAAAATTTACATTTTTAATCATAATAATAAACTAATTGTTATGATTATTATATATTTGCGTATTTAAGATAAATAAAAATAAATATTTATAAAATTTATTATTTCATTCAAAATAATAATAAAAAAATTTGTAATTTATTTTTATTTTAAAAAATTTAAATCAAATATTAAATTATTAGGAATTAAATTGATTTGTTTATCAATTATCCCCAAATATAAACTTATTTATTTAAAAAAATTACATTTTAATAATAATAATAAAGTAATTGTTATAAGTATTATATAGTCATATTATAAAAAATAATAAATATTTATATTTATATAATAATAATATAAAGTTTATTTTTCATTTAAAATGATTATGAAAAATTTATAATTTATTTTTATTTTGTTAAAATTTTGAGCAAATTTTAAATTATTAAAAAATTTAAAATATATATTTATAAAATTATCCTTGAATATAAGGATAAAATGATGAAATTTGGTAGGAGCATTTTAGTAATTTCAAAAATTTACCCTACATATGAAAATAACATTTTATCTTCCGCCACATCTCTCCACCGTTTCAATTTAATGCGTATATAATTTTAAGCTTAATTTATTATTTAGTTGAATAATACAATAGAGTTCAATCCAAGACTTAAACTCATACAAGTCAAAATGAATAAATTTTCTAATTTAATTTCTATTATTAAAACTGAATTTTTTACGTAATTACCAGTTTTGTATACGAAGACGATCGAAAAATCATTTGCCGTTAGATTGGCCTGATTTTTGATGAATACGTTCGAAATTTCTTGTTGTTAATTTTGAACGGTAAAAATTAGTTTTTAAGGCTGTAAGTTCAATTTTTATTGCAAAAAAGAGACTGTTTTCTGAATTTTTTATGTAATGACCAGTTTTGTATACGAAAACGATCGGAAAATCATTTGCCGTTAGATTGGCCTGATTTTTGGTGAGTACGTTAAAAAATCGATGTTGTTAATTTTTAACGGTAAAGATTAGTTTTTAAGGTCTGTAAGTTCAGTTTTTGTTGCAAAAAATAGGTTGTTTTCTAAATTTTTTACGTAATGACCAGTTTTTTATATGAAGATGATCGGAAAATCATTTGCCGTTAGATTGGCCTGATTTTTGGTGAGTACATTCAAAAATCGATGTTAATTTTTAACGGTAAAGATTAGTTTTTAAGGTCTGTAAGTTCAATTTTTGTTGCAAAAAATAGGCTATTTTCTGGATTTTTTACGTAATGACCAGTTTTTTATACGAAGATGATCGGAAAATCATTTGCCGTTAGATTGGCCTGATTTTTGGTGAGTACGTTCGAAAATCTCTGTTGTTAATTTTGGACGGTAAAGATTAGTTTATAAGATCTGTAAGTTCAGTTTTTATTGTAAAAAAGAGGATATTTTTTGGATTTTTTACATAATGACCAATTTTGTATGTGAAGACGATCGAAAAATTATTTGCCGTTAGATCGGCCTGATTTTTGGTGAGTACGTTCAAAAATCGTTATTGTTAATTTTGAACGGTAAATATTAGTTTTTAAGGTATATAAGTTCAGTTTTTGTTGCAAAAAATAGGCTATTTTCTGGATTTTTTACGTAATTATCAGTTTTTTATACGAAGACGATCGAAAAATCATTTGCCGTTAGATTGGCCTGATTTTTGGTGAGTACGTTCGAAAATCTCTGTTGTTAATTTTGGACGGTAAAGATTAGTTTATAAGATCTGTAAGTTTAGTTTTTATTATAAAAAAAAGGATATTTTTTGGATTTTTTACATAATGACCAATTTTGTATGTGAAGACGATCGAAAAATCATTTGCCGTTAGATCGGCCTGATTTTTGGTGAGTACGTTCAAAAATCGTTGTTGTTAATTTTGAACGGTAAAGATTAGTTTTTAAGGTCTGTAAGTTCAGTTTTTGTTGCAAAAAAGAGGTTGTTTTCTGGATTTTTTACGTAATAACCAGTTTTTTATACGAAGACGATCAGAAAATCATTTGCCGTTAAATTGGCCTGATTTTTGGTGAGTACGTTCGAAAATCTCTGTTGTTAATTTTGGACGGTAAAAATTAGTTTATAAAATCTGTAAGTTCAGTTTTTGTTGCAAAAAAGAGGCTGTTTTAAATTAATAATTATTAATTAGAGTAAAATTTAAGAACAAACCATAAGAAACAATAAATTTTAATTTAATAACTAAAAATTATAATATATATATATATATGTCGAAAATCTCTAGAAAGTCCTAGAGAAACCCTAATGTCACAGCGCACATCTAAATGTACACGTGGATTAAGTTTAGATAAATTTAAAATTAATAGTAATACATAATGAATAACTCATCTAATTAGCACATATGATTAAAATCAGAACGAGCAATGACTATTTTTACATAATTTGAGCAATAATGACTTATAATATAATATAGGTTATTGTATAAAGTCACGTTTTATATAAAGTGATAGTTGTCTTAGTAAAATATATAAAGTCACGTTTTATTTTGAACATTATTATACTTGAATTTAATTATTTTAAGATCATCTCAATCATAAAAGGTTAAAAATAAGAATAACAATAATAATATTGATAATACTAATTTTCGGGTAGAGTACAAAAACAGAAAATAAAAAAAGAAGGAAGAAGAAAGAGGGGCGCATGAGAGAGGAAGAATCGGGATGGGAGAGAGAGAGGGGCGGAGACCGGGGGAGAACCGGCGATGCCACCTACCGGCGATTCCTAACGCCGACGCGTTCCCACCAGCGTCAGTCATCTTGCTGTCATCGTCTCTCCTCCGCCCAATTCTCTCCCTGTAAAGGAAGCTGCCTTCTTTTCTCCGGTGACATAAGGCGGTAGCTGGTGGGTTGAGCAGTACCAACGAGCTCGAGGCGGCTAGGCAGATCCTATGACACCTCCCTCCGATCGTCATCCACCGGAAACAAGCAGATCGGTGACCAAGGAATCCATAACTTCCAGTGTAGATCTACGCTGTGAATGAGGTATGTTAGGCGCGTGACCACCAAAATTAGGAAGCCGGGGTTCTAACCTCCACGGCGGCAGTGATGGTGCATCTTCGACGAGCCTCCGACGAAGCTCCGATCACCGGTCCGGTGAGTACTTTGAGTCTTCATGCTTTCAGGTTATTATCTTCTTAGCTGAACAATATAATATATATATATATATATATATATATATATATATATATATATATATATATATATATATATATATATATATATATATATATATATATATATATATTCTTAATTGTTGGCAGATTCAATTTATGTATTGTAGGATATATATTTTTTTCTTCTATTTTAATAAAAATGAGTTAATTAGAAAACTCCAAAGGATCTGCATGGCTTAAAATTGAAGCTAAGTCCACTTTCTATCTGTCATTTAGTTTGGGTATGATTTTTATTTGAGCTTAGAAACAAACATTTTTTTGTTAAGGAGTGACTCACCCATCCTTGAGTTTTATCAAACACTTGTTTTGCTTTCATGGTCACGTGACTACTATTTATGCATTCTCGTTGTTTTTTCTTTTTAGAGGTACAGTGCTTCATTTTATGGTGTAGATTGAAGCAAGAGATCATTGATTGAGCTTGAAGCAGAGGAGCGTCTATCTTACTACTGTGAAAAGGTATAACATATAAGAGTAATTTTAATTTAGCAAATTATATTTATTGAAAATTGACTTTAAATATCTGAATTTTTTTGACAAGTACAGGTGTTTTTGTATGCATGTATTTTGCTTTCTACTTTAAGTTGGGTTAATAATATAGTTGGTTAGTGGGCAAAATATTAGAAAATAGAAATTCATATATTATGTTGTTATTTAGAGCACAATTGAGGACCGTTATTTATGCGTATATTCAGTTTAGTGATCATTATCTCAGTAGAGCAGCATTGAAGGCTAACCTGGATCATTTTTTATCAAAAAAGCACAACTTGTATAGCATATGGATTCCTTTTTCTTACTGGCTCATTGTGTTTAATTCTTTTCCTAGGAAAAAAATACTTCTCATCTTAACTCTATTCAGGCTCTTATAACACCAAGGTTGTGTTGCCCAAATGCAATCATTTAATGTATATGAAGTGCTATCAAAATTGGTAAGCTAAGCTAAATTCCTATGATCTACAGAGTTCATTTGTTGGAATTACTAATGTTTAAAAGTTTGTCATTTAGGTTATTTTGTTTTCTTTCCCACCATTTTAAAAGAATAAATTATGCTTATCTTGATTAAAAAAATATCTTTCCAGTCAAGTTATAGAGAAATCCTTTATATAGGAGAATCACTAAATCATGCATAGGAGTTTATTCTATTAATTAAAAAATTCAAATGGCCTGCAACAGAAACTAGAGGATGAAATATTTTAGCTTAAAACTCCTTGTGAATCACTAAGTCATGAGAATGAATGACTTGATATTGGGAAAAAATTAATTATTTTATAATAAAAAACAATGAATTCTGTTCTTGCTGCTCAATGTTGCTACTTTTTCTTCTTCTATTGCCTTATAATTTGTTTAATCTATACCTCAATCTATTGTTTTGCCCTTGGTTGCTATTTTCCTTTTCAGTTGGATCTTTGCTAGAAAATAGCCATACATATTACAAGGACCTCTGCTGGTTATACTATGTCTTTTTCTCTATCTATTGGCATGGATAATTGTTATATCTCCAATTCTGATCCTTATCAGGGGGTTTTTCTGTACAAAGAGTTCTATGCACGCCATACTTCAGTAGTTACTTTGTAGATTCAACATGTGCAGAGTGGTGAAAATTGATGTCAAACCGGAGCAGCAATGAGGTTTATGTTGTATTTTGCTTTTTCTTTTTGAGATAATGGGAGAGGCAAGAGCAATGTGATATGAACAAAATGATATTTGTATTTAGAAAGCGAGCAAAGCAAGTATTTTTTTGTTCGTCTTTCCACTCATGTTTAAGAATTGATATATGTCAGTTTTCATAGTATGTTTCAATACTTTGTTTTATATATTATTTTTTATGTTAACTCTATATTTGTAATGAGTTTATTACAAATTATATATATATATATATATGAAAATATAAGATTATTATTTATATTTGTATATATTATATATGAATTTTATAATATAATATTATTATTTATATTGTGTACAGGATGAAAATTGAAAAATAAAAGAAAAAATTAAATTATGTAATAATTTCGCGACGGATTCGCGATAGAAACTGTCGCTACTGACACAGGTTAGAATTTTAGAAATAATTAGCGACAAATATTTCGTCGCTAACTTTTACTGTAATTTTTTAATTAGAGATTAATTATAGTAATTTTTTAATTAGCGACGGATTAGCGACGGAAAATGTAGTCGCTAAATATTATTATTTTAATTCGGCAACTAATTAGGAATATAAATTAGCGACGAATAAAAAAACTTAGCGACGAAATATTTCGTCGCTAAATTAGCGACTGAATTTCGAACCGTCGCTAATATATTAGCGACTGGCCTATTAGCGACTGTTCGTCGCGGCGTCGCTAATTTTAATTAGCGACGAAAAATTGGTATTTATTCCGTCGCTAATCTGCAGTTTTTTTGTAGTGCAATACATATTTGACACATGGCACTATTAAATTAAAAGAATGAACTGAAATTTATCCAACCCATAATGAGATTTTTCCCAATTCATTTGTCTTTACCTTTAGCAAACAGCAACCTCTGTAAACTTAGCAAATGCAAATGTAGCATTGAGACGATCAATCTTCATTTCTTCAATTCTTCAATGATCGTTCGATAATTACTTAGCAATGAAGATTGTGGCAAAGTGGCAATTTCACCAAGATAGATGAATAGTAGCAGATCCCAAGCCAAGATAAGGAGAGGATATTATTTTTTAACTGTAATTTATTATGACGGAATTAGTAAAAATTTAGAGTATGATAAAGATTATTCTGCATGTGAAGTTAACAAAATTGAATATTGGTTGTTGATTAAAAATGTCGAGGATTTAACTGAGTTATTAAGGAAGGTAAAAGATGGGGATAAGATTAATGTTCACATTATACATATTAGTCCAAAGGCATATATAAATGATTGTTTAAATAACAAATAAAATGGAGGGAAAAATGTGGTCCCCAACTTGGCCAATGGGGTAAGTGTGTCTAGAGCAAAGTCTTCAGGTAGAAAGGGGAAAGAAAATGCATGTAATAGGATTTTTTTTGGCAGAACTAGGAGAGGAAAGAAAAATGAAAAAGGAATTGAGGGTGAGATTGCAAGGGAAGAATTACATGATGGGTTAGGCAATATTGTCAAAAACTTAGATGCAAAATTCGAGGTAGAAGAAGTATTAGCTTTAGATGAGGATTTAGATTGTTGATAAGGTGATGGAGTAGAATGGAAAAGCAGTGAGAGTGAAGAGATTTTATATGATGAGGATGAAGACTTTGGTCAGGATAGTGACAATTATGAAGAGTCGAGAGAGACTAGGGAAGAGTTGAGGAGTTATATATTTAATAAAAATAAACGATATGTTAAGAGATATGACAATGTACCTTTAGGAGAAGCTGGAGCAGATCTAGGTTTTGATAATTTTGGGGTGGATCAGGGAAATAAGCATGCAGGACAATTGGGTATGAAACACTTTTTTATATTGATCGATGATTTAGGATCTGAATGCAGTAAAGAGGAAAGGGAAGGATCTAGTGACAATGAACCAGTTTTGGCATCAAGGAAAGAAAATAGAAGGGTACATTATGACTCAACAGCTTATATTTATATGTTTAAAGTTGGTATGATATTTGAAAATGTGTACCAATTTAGAGAGACAGTTATACTATGTTTGATAAAAAGTAAAGGAATGTAATGTACTGGATTAAAAAAAGTATTATAATGCAATATAATTATGATTATATTTCTATGTTTGATAACATTAAGTAATGTAATATAATAACAAATATGTTCCTATGCCTGGTTGGATTATATACATTTCTTGGAATGTAATTATATTTATAATTATCAACTAATTTTTTATATGATTTTTTATTTTTTTAATTATTTTATATACCTATATATTTATTATATTATAAAAATTCAAACTTAATAAAACATAATGTTAAAAAAATTATATTCAAAATGCAATCTCGTATAAAAATACAATTCTACTAAATTGTAAATATTATTTTCTACAAATAAATTGTACCGATTCATATTAAGTTTTAACTTTCTTATTCAAAGTAAAGTTTACATAGCAATAATAACTATAAAATATCAAATAAATTGTTTAATAATACTTAAATATCCCCACTAAGTAAACTTTTTATCCAAATTTTTTTCTCATCATTAGGTATAGTGAAAAATATATCAGTTGTTTCACAATCACAACCATTTTTTCTTGCTGCCTGATATCTCTCGTGCCTACTCAAACCACTCAATTTTGTCAATTTGCTGTTGATCATCAATCTCTTCTCATTTGCATCGCCGTCTTCTAATGCTCGACTAAGTCTATCACTAGCCTTTCCAATTTTTATGCTAATAATAAAAGCCGACTCTTTAATAACTCTAGCCAAACTTGAAATACTTTCACTTTTACTCTTTTTTGCCTTAAAACCCTTTTCATTTGTCCTACAAAATAAAGCAAACCATTTGGAATAGAGCTTACTTCATTTTTATTGGCTTCATTAGTGCTACCCCATCATAATAGCAAGATTAGTGTAGTTGTGCTACTGCTAATTTGCTATATACTAGTCCCTACTAATAGAAAAAAGGCCTATCAGTAAAGCTTAAGAGATCAAATATGAAATAGAATGGGCCAGAATCAAATCGAGATCAAACAACAACAATAATAGAAAATATATCCAGGTACCAATTAATAATGCAGACTCTAATAAAAATAATAGTTCCCAGCAAAGCAAAATAACTAATATCAATCCAAGGCAAACCATCAACCAAACTAATTGTTCACTATCCACCTAACAATCTCTGATAAAATTAAATAAAGAGAACCAGAAATATAAAAATACCATCAGATTATAAAAAACCTAAAAAGATAATGCAGAACGCAATAATAATAGAAGTAAAAAATAATGGTTCCCTTATGCAACAAAAAAAACCACCATAAACAACATCAATAATTAAAAAAATTAAAAAAATAATTATAGATGAATAATAAATAGATCATGAAGGGAGAGAACAAACTGACAGAATTAAACTCAGAAAAAGAGAAAATATGAGCAAAGAAATGGGTAGTCACCAATGGAGATAGCATCGACAGAAGGAGAATTAACGGTGCCAACATGGATGGTAGCGACGGCGGTGGAGGCAAATGGGGAAGATGACGGTTTAGGTTTAGATTTTAGAGGAAAAAAGGCAATGTAATAAGAAATAAGGGCAATGGATTTGGGATTACATTAGTAAATGTATTAAAAAATACATCTGTAAATAGGAGTACACTGCATTATAAAATATTTGTGTTAACAAGCACATAATTCATTACAATTTGATTACATTACTTTGCATCCTACCAAATATGGCCTTAGAAATTATGTTGTAGAAAGGGGAGTAAATGTGAAGTTTTGCATTAATGATAGGACAAAAGTGAGGGTTGTTTCTAAAAAAGGCTGTGATTGGGTTATACATGCCTCTATAGATAAAAGGAGTAATGACTTCATCATTAAAACCTACTAGCCTTTTCACAAATGTTATATGTCAAATGGAAACATTGTAACACAACATTCATTACAAGGAGATATAAGGGAAGGATAATTTCTCAGCCAATAATTTATCTATGGCATATGCAAGACTTAATTAAAAAGGATTATAAGATATATGTATGTAAAACAATTTGTAGAATGGTAAAATTAAAAGTGCTGGGATAGTTTATGGGTGATTATAATAAGGATTATACAAGATTATTGGATTATGCTGACATAATTAGACAAATAAATCTAGGAAGCATATATATAGTTAAGATTGATAATGAAAGTGAACTAGGAAGAAACCTATTTGTTGGTTTTTATGTGTGATTAAATGCTCTTAAAATGGGATGGATTAAAGGATGTAGAAAGATTATTGGATTTGATGGGAATTTTTTGAAATGTATTGTCAGAGGATAGATTCTGTCAGCTATATCAAAAGATGAAAATAATCGGATGTATCCAGTAGCTTGGGTAGTGGTACAGACAGAGACTAGTAAAATTGGTCATAGTTCATAAAACTTGTGCAATATAATCTTTATCTTGCAAATAGAGATGGCATCATTGTTACAACAAACATGCAGAAGGTAATGAAAACAATTAAATGCAGTTGATTTTATATTTTTGTCATGAACTTATTTTTTTATGCTTTTGTTGTGCACTTCTATAACTAGGTTGTTGGATTTGCTTTTATGGATTTACGTAGTTGTTTAACATTTACTGGATTTGTTATGTTTGTTGAAAGATAGATTTATGGATATTATTTGTAAACTGGATATATGCTGTTTTGCTAGACTTTTATATTGGTATTCTGCATTGCTGCATTTTTACTTTTTACCGAATATGCTGTATTTGTATTCTGTATTGCTATGTTTTGGTCTGGATATGCTGGATTGATGGATTTTATTTGTCAAAGTGATATATGTTGGTTTATGTGGAATGATTTGCTGGATTTTAGATTTACAATTTGGATATATTCTGGCTTCTGTTTAGTAATGGTTGTAAACTTCGTTTGAAGGGTTTGGTGCCAGCTATAAAGAAATTCTCACCAATGGTAGAACATAGGATATGTGCAAGACATATTTGGAGCAATTAGAAAAAGAAATGGAGGCGAAAAGAAAGAAATATGAGGTTATGGGCATGTTCTAAAGCCAGTTTCCAGATTCAATTCAAGCATAGGTTAAAAGATCTTAGTAAACTTGGTGCTAAGATTTGTGAGGACCTTTGGTCCTATAACAAAGAAATGTGGTGTAGGGCTTATTTCAATACAGAGGTTAAGTGTGATGTTGTAGACACCAACATGTGCATATCATTTAATGGACGGATCATGATTGTAAGGCATAAGTCCATAATCACCATGTTTGAAGAGATCAGGCATAAAATGATGAGAAGGATTACCAACATGAGACAATTTCCAAAAACTTGGATAAAAGATGTATCACCTAAAGTAATGAAACATTTCAATGAGAATAGAGATAGGGAAACCAAGTGCAAACTCACATAGAATGGAGATGTTAGCTTTGAATTTGTAGAATAAGAGTATGGCCATATTGTTGACCTAATGAAAGACACATATACATGCAGGTCATGGCAATTAAAAGGCATACCTTGTGTCCATGCCATTAAATCTATGTTCCATCTGAATATCAAAGCAAAATACCACATTTGCCATTGGTATAGGAATGGCACATATATGAAAGCTTACAGTCATTTGATCCAGCCTATACCAAATATGAAGATGTGGCCAAGATCTTCAAATGCAACTATAATACAACCTCCTATTAAAAAAATGTCTAGTAGACCTAAGAAACTAAGGGAAAAAACACCTGATTCTCCAAAGAAAATGTTTGGGAAGATATCTAAGAGAGGTTCTGTTATAACTTGTAGTTTATCTCACAAAACTGGACATAATAAGAGAGAATGCATAGATAAGTAACAAAAAAAATCAGCTTACTATGGTATTTCATAATTACAAGCATCACAATTTTTAACTTTTACTTTTTTGTTGTCTATATGTTGAAGGCAACCAATCATGTGCATGATAATATGATTGCTGAAATGGATCAAGCACAAAATGAGGAACTAAGGAATGAAATGCAAAATGTAAGAAAAGTTTGGAAATACACCAGTTGATTTGCTGCTTAATTGAGATATACTTTAAGTATGTATTTTATGTTTGTTTGAACTGTTGCTGGCTTAAAATGCTTCTTATTATAGGATATTCTACAAGCTGGAATAGGAAAGGGATCTAACAGAGGTAGAAAGAGAAAAAATATTAAGGTTATAAGCATTCCTATTGAAAATAATATATTGCCATCAAAAAGACATTATAGTGCTCAACCAAAGTCAAGAAAAGATGGATCCCATACTGGCAAAGGTAGAGGGAGCACTATGCTTGCAGAAATACCTTCAATAAATCAATCTCAGCATAATGTAATAGCTCGCCCTTCAAATGTTGTCACAACATCAAGGGCTAAAGTAATTATTTCAAGAGGAAGAGAAAGAGCAATGGGAACAGGAAGAGATCAATATGGTTATGACTTGGTATATAATGAGCATACTGGTGATTCGCTGGAGAGAAGATGTTATGAAGAGACTTTAATATGCTCATCTCAACCAATTCAAAAGGCTATAGATTATAACATCAATTTGGGATTCCTACCTCACAAAATAAAATTTCATAAGAACTCATCAACACAGCCATAGAACAAAGTGATTTAACATGTATCTGTTATTTATGTAATTGCGTTGTTACTGTGTTATGTGATTTACAAGTTCATGTAGGATATATGAAACTGATATTATGTGATTTTTCTATATATGTAACAATATATTAGTTGGAACAATTGTTTGTTTACAGTTATGAAGATATTTTGAAACAATGTCCATTTTTTTAAGTGTATTTTTCCATGATATTTCTGAAAGAATGTTTAAATCATGTCCATTTCAATTCCAAGTCTCTATTACTGATAGAAAAATAAGGATGATAAAATTGAAAATTTGTTCATTATGACGAAACCAGATGTACAAAAAAGAGTTACCAAATTACACAACATGAGACATCATCTAGCACAGTTCTAATTCATTCAATATATACTGGCACCTGATAAGTGTAAATTTAACCATGTTATTAATGTATTTTTAATATTTTTTTATATTATTTCTTTGTTAATTTAGTTGGTTTATGAGTTAATTTTTTAATTGGTATTTTAATTGTTTAATTGGGTATTTTGGTATTTTTAGGGACCTAATTGAAGAAAAAAAAAAGAAAACTTTGAAGGATTTAAGTGAAATTTTGGATTTTGGAAAAAGAAAGAGTGGATAGTGTTTTACAGAGGCTAGTCACTACGTGGAGTGACTTTCCACTCCACGGAATGGGTTTTGAGGTATAATACTCGGTAGAGTGAAAAGTCACTCTACCGAGCTAAGCAATCCAACCAAGCTAACTTGACCATTTTAATCTTCACTCCACTGATTCTAGCAACTCCTATCTATGATTGGATTCTATTTTTCACTAAATAAGAAATTTTTTGTTTGAATAAGAAGTCTTTTGCTAAGAAGGAAGTTTGTGTTACAATTAGAAGTCTTGCAAAAGTAGGAAGTTGAAGTTGATTTTACTTCTTCTTTTTAGGCTATAAAAGGAGAAAGAAGCATCAAGATACATAGATAGATAGAGAGACATAGAGATATAGAGAGACATATAGACAGAGAGATAGGAAAAATTCGTTCATTGTTTCATTCAAAGAGCTTTTTATTTTTATTTACGTAATTCTTAGTTTTTAGTTTATCTTATTTTTGTTTAAACTTTATGATAATGAGTGAGTAGTTAGTTTTCTTTTGCTGAGGGAACTTGAACCCCTTCATATTTTTTTATGTAATGATTTAGTTTGGTCTTTAGTTGAATACAGTTTGATTATTTCATAATTCTTGAGTAGAAATCCTTGCCTTAAGTTATATTTATGTTGGTTGTTGATTTGTTGAAAAATGGTTAATAATCAACTATAATATTGGCTTAAGGTATGCATGTTCATAGTTTAGCTCGTTTAATTTGATGTATGGTTATTTTCTGAAAAACGTGGTAATTGTGTATTGAGTTAAGGTAAATTAAGGCTATGAAAAGGTTAATTAAGAATGAATTGAAGTGAGATTTCTTGAGAAAGAGTCTGACAGATATCTAGAAGTTCATAAACTGAATTTTTATGTTGAGTATTGAATTATTCTGAGTAAGAAAATTTGATACTTAGAAGGATATTCTGAGAAGTTATCTGAATTTATTATCAATTTTCCATAATCAACTGTGTTATCTTTAATTAAGTTATATGTATAAGAAATAAAGGTGAAAAGTATTTCAATAGAAGTGTTTTAGTTATTATCTTTAATTAATGTTAGTTTAATTTCAGTTTTTATTTTACTTTATTGTTAGTTTACATTTAAGTTTAATTATTGTCTTTAAAATCAAAAACTTGAGAAATAATCTCAGATTAATTTAACTCACTTATAGATATTTGGCTTAGCAATTCATGTTCCCTTAGGTTCGATATTCAGGATCTTAATCTATATTTTCATTTATTGCTAACCGATCTAATATACTTGCTAGACACCAGTCAAAGTTTTTTGGCGTTGTTGCCGAAAAACAACGGTGTTGTTTATTTAATATCTTTGATTGAGTTAGTTTGAAATTTTGATTTTTATTTTGTTTTTGATTTGGTGATTGTTCTTTGCAGGAAAAGTTTAAGACAATCATTAAAATGATGCAAGATAATATCTAAGATTATAAATTGTTCCTTTTACAATAGAAAAAGAATGATTTAATGAGAGAAATGGAGGAATTGAAGCTCTTATGTGCACATTCACAAATTTCTTATTCACCACCTTTTGATGATTCTTTGAAAGTACAAATGGAAGATTTGAGAAAAAAGAATCAAGAACTCCAATATTCATTGCAATATTCATTAGAGACTAGTAACTCAACAATTCAACATCTTAATGACTTGCTAATAAGTAAAGAGAAGCAATTTTAGGTTGAAAAAGAAGTATGGAGGGCCACGCAAGAGGTTATTTTCTTCGAAACTCAAGATTTGTGTGACTTGCTTATAAGGAAGGAAAGGAAATTTTATGCTGAAAAAGAGTAGTTGGAAGCTACATTAAGAAATCAAGAGGAAAGGTTTAGAATTCAAAAAGAGAAGTTAAGAACTCAAGAGAAAATAATCAAGCATCAAGAGAGTCTATTAAGGGATAAAGAGGAAGGAATTGAAATGTTGGAATCTAAACTAGAACTTTTGAGTGTTTTTATTAAATTTCAAGGCAATGGTGGTAAGGAGAATGAAATAAATCATTCATTAATGGTGGGTAAAGAAGAAAATGAACAATTCATATATGAAGACAAGTCTTATGGTCATTTGGAATATGTATTAGAACCTTTTGTGGAGAATTTATTATTAAAGGAGCAAGAAGTGATCAATTTTCAAGAGGAAGCATTGGATTCAGTCCATTTGAAGAATTTATTTAGGTTAGAAGAGCTAGTAGAGTTCATATTTGAAGAGCCAAATGAGGATTCATATTTTATTGAAGATATGAAATTTTCAACTTTGGTGAACTATGATAAATTTTTTCTACTGATGAGAGAAAATAAAGAGTAAAGTCCAGATATACCCTTATTTAGATCACAAGCTCGGCCTCCAAAGAGTAATATGAGTCGAGCTGTGACTCGAAAAATCATAATTTTTCTAACCATTCTCTTTAAATTTTCATAATTTTATTTATTATTAGTTGTGTTTTATTTTTAATAGTTTGCTATAGACTTTTATAGTTCAATGCATGTATTTTGTGTTTTCTTGAGTTTATTATGTTTGTGTCTGTCAATTCATGAAAGGTTGAAAAAAGGAGTTACTTCTAATAAATTTGTGCTTAATTGTCATAACTTAAATTAGCATGTGCTTCTAGAATCCTTAAAGAGCTCATATTGATTTTGGGATGTCAATAAAAGGGACTTACAATTTACTTGAACCTACTTTATGAGTGTTGTAAGTTAAGTTCATCTATAATAGGCATTAGCAATTTTTTGTGAAAATAATGATACGTTTCTTGATTAATTTAGCACATTTAGAAGCATGAGTTAGGGAAGTTTTGATCTTAATCCAAGAAGAAAGCATTAATCATTCAGTGTTAATTAGGTGAATTTTTTTAGCATATGTGCAAGTTTTGTAGGAAAGGAGTTATGCCAACAGCGTTATTTTTGCTTAAGTTTAGTACAAAGAGTGGCCATTATGTGGAGTCAAAATCCACTCTACCGAGTGGCATCCCAACAAGTGGAGTGGGTTTATGCTCTACCGAGTGCCCTTAAAAAAATTTTTGTATCGTGACTTCCAGAGGACACTCACTCGGTAGAGTGATGGGTCACTCCACCAAGTGGCCTATCACTCCACCGAGTGGTACCCTTAAATAGGTTAATGCTCATATGCACACTCACACACTCCACCGATTAGTGCAATTTCTCATGGGTTTTGTGCTTTTTCTCTTCTTTTTGCAAATTCACTCCACCAAGTGCTTCAATTACTATTAAAATTCTCATTATACATCATCAAATTAATCAAGTAATTTTAATTTTGCCTTGTTATGTCTTTAATCTCATTTCTATTTACTTGTTTTCCTTTTGATAAAATATGTGTAGCTACTTTGGCTTAATGGTTTGGTGTGTTTTTTATTCTTGTTATGCTTTCTATTATCATAGTTGCATTAGGTGCATGTAATAGTTTGTATTTATACCAATTTAGGATTTGAGATAATTAAAATTGCATTAGTTATAGCTTGGTAAAGTTGTGCACACAACATGTTAAGTAAAATACCTAAAAGACTAAGTTTAACTATATGCCTAATTTTAATTCATCGCACCAATTTCATTTCCTTCTTCAATTTTAACCCTATACTTAAATTGCATCTATTTCCCACCTCAGAGACTACATTTACCATGAGACATAATTGGTATTTCATCTTATATATTTATATTAGAGATTTAATTGAGCTTTAAATTTCATTGGATGTAAATTGTGTTTTTGTTATGTATGCAGTGGCACCTAAAAGGACACGAAAAAATAAAGCATCCAGATCTTCAGAGAAACATAAGTTTTGGTGGGACTTGTATAGTGGCCCCTACGAGAACAAGGAATGTTGTTACTTCCACGTACATCAAAGCTTAACTTTGCTGAGGACGGCAAACTTTTAAAGAGGGGAATAGAGCACAGCTGAATTTGATTTTGAACTCAAAAAATTCAGGGAAGTTCTTTTATCTTGCTCATTAATTGTTTCAGTTACTTTGTATTAATTGTTCTGTTTTTCTTTTAGTTGTTTAGATGGTTTGCAATTTGTATGCTAGTGCTATATTTAGTTCACTTTGTCACTTAACTTACATAGAGCTTAGTTTACCCCAGTTTGTTCTTAGAATTTTGAACAAATTGAACTGAAATTTAGATTGTGCATTAGTCAAAACTTTAGTTTAGCAGTAAGACAAGTAAGTTGTTCAATGAAAATTTATGCTAGTTTAACACTCAATTTGGTTTATAATTATTAATTTCCACTCATAAAGCACGAAAGATCAGTTTTTAAATATTAGAAAACCAGTGCACTGGAATAGTTAAGCAAGGAATTTTAGGACACTAGAACCTTCCTCATCATCCTTCCAAGCATAAAAGAAACTCAAGCAATTTAGAAAGTGATCTAGGAAAAATTTTCTTGTTGAGCTTATAAAAAGACTGTTTTCCTACATTTTTTTATATAATCAACCTTTGTTAGCTAGTTTGAGTTTAATAAGGTATGCTTAAAGCGTGCCATGATTTTTGTTCTAGTTACACTCATCTTTTAACCATATAGCCTAAAAACCTTTATTTACCCTCCATAATTTGCCACTCTAGATTTGGATGGATTTGCATTTATTAGGCATTTCAATTAAATGAAATGAGAATAATTGTATCTTTGAGGGCAAGAATTGTGAAATGAAATCAAGTGCTTGTATAATGTCCTTATTTTACCCATTTTTATTGTAAATTGCCAGTAAAAGAAGCTAGAAAAAAAAAAAGAAATGTTGAAATAAAGCTAGCATATATGGCAAAATTTTACTTGTGGGGTATTTACAAGGAAAATAAATTGTGACTTTTTACAAATAAGAAATTGAGAAAAATGAGAGGGATTTCAGTCTTATTATTTTTATTTGGAATTGAATAAGTAAGTTTGACAAAGGAATTGTGCTTAAGACTTTGAAATTTTAGAAATAGAATTTATTCAAGTATAGAGTGGCTATTTCTCTTTGAATATCTTTTGACCATTCTTTGATAGCCAATCCCTTAACCTCATTACAACACAATTAAGACCTAAGTGATTCTATGTTTTTCTTTGAGTTGTTTAGCGGAGATGACTTTCGAGTTTCGATGCTAAAGGAAAGGCATATGGTGTTTCTAGAGTTTCAAGTGTAAAATCACATATATACTTAGTGTACATCAATTCTAGAGCTTGATTATGAAGTGCATTGGTGTTTTGTTTTTGAAAAGTGCTTAAATTTTTTTGGTCTTACACACACACATGGAAACTAATTTTTATTTCCTTGTTTGAGTTTATTATAGTCAGAATTTTATTGAGTGCTCTTGTTGATTGTGGAACTTAGTTTTGAATTATATAAATCTAATTTTGAGTTTGATTATTTTGAGAAGTTAGTTTGTTCAGATTTGCTTGTGGGCAAACAAAGGATAACTGTGGGGTATTTGATAAGTATAAATTTAACTATGTTACTGATATGTTATTAATATGTTTTTATGTTATTTCTTTGTTAATTTAGTTGGTCTATGAGTTAATTTTTTCAATTGATGTTTTAATTGTTTAATTGTGTATTTTGGTATTTTTAGGGATCTAATTAAAGAAAAATAAGAAAACTTTGAAGGACTTAAGTGAAATTTTAGATTTTGGAAGAAGGAAGAGTGGATAGCGTTTTACAGAGGCTAGTCAATCCGTGGAGTGACTTTCCACTCCATGGAGTGGGTTTTGAGGTATAAAACTCGGTAAAGTGAAAAGTCACTCTACCGAGCTAGGCAATCAAACTAAGCTGACTTGGCTATTTCAATCTCCACTCCATCGATTCTAGCAACTCTTATCTACGATTGGATTCTGTTTTTCAATAAATAAGAAGTCTTTTCTAAGAAGGAAGTTTGTGCTACAATGGGAAGTCTTGCAAAAGTAGGAAGTTGAAGTTGATTTTAATTCTTCTTTTCAAGCTATAAATGGAGCGAGGAGCATCAAGATACATAGATATACAGAGAGACATAAAGATATAAAGAGACATATAGACAGAGAGATAGGAAAAATTTGTTCATTGTTTCATTCAGAGAGCTTTTTATTTTTATTTACGTAATTCTTAGTTTTTAGTTTATCTTATTTTTATTTAAACTTTATGACAATGAGTGAGTAGTTAGTTTTCTTTTGCTGAGGGAACTTGAACCCTCATATTTTTTATGTAATGACTTAGTTTGGTCTTTAGTTGAATACAATTTGATTATGTTTTATTTCTTAAGCAGAAATTTTTGTCTTGAGTTATATTTATGTTGGTTGTTGATTTGTTGAAAAATGATTAATAATCAACTGTAATATTGGCTTAAGGTATGCATTTTCATAGTTTAGCTCGTTTAATTTGATGCATGGTTATTTTCTGAAAAACATGGTAACTGTGTGTTGAGTTTAGGTGAATTAAGGCTATGAAAAGATGAATTAAGAATGAATTGAAGTGAGATTTCTTGATAAAGGTCAGACAGATATTTAGGATTTCATAAACTGGATTTTTATGCTGAGTATTGAATTGTTCTGAGTAAGGGAATTTGATACTTTCAAGGATATTCTGAGAAGTTATCTGAATTTTTACCAGTTTTCCATAATCAGCTGTGTTATCTTTAATTAAGTCATATGCATAAGAAATAAAGGTGGAAAGCCCTTCAATAAAAGCGTTTTAGTTATTATCTTTAATTAATTTTAGTTTTTATTTTGCTTTATTGTTAGTTTACTTTTAAGTTTAATTCTTGTCTTTAAAATAAAAAAAATTGAAAAATAATCTTAGATTAATTTAACTCACTTATAGCTATTTGGCTTAGCAATTCATGTTCCCTTGGGTTCAATATTCAAGATTGTAATCTATATTTCTCTATATTACTAACTGATCTAGTACACTTGCTAAACACTAGTCAGCATTGACAATTACATTTTCTCAAACCATATGAAAAAACAAAGTATGTTTTTTTTAAAGAAATATAATTGTCTCAAACAACAACAAAAATATAAACAACAAATTTAGAACTAGAACCAACTGCAGAAATTCTTGATCTCATATTCCTTCTCTCTAAATTTATTTGTTCTTCCAAATAATTAACTCTTCTTATTAGTCCATTAATTACAGCTCTTAATCTATCTGGAATATGAGGATCCAACCAATTGAAAAAATTGCAATCATATTCTCCTTATGCAATTGAAGCATAAAAAATCGAAGAACAATAACTTTAACAAACAATGGGAGACTGTCAAAAAGATTGAGAAAATCAATCAAATGCACATTACCCATTAAATGAAATGCCAAACTTTACCCTACGCTCAAAATAAAATAAATAATATCCCATAATTTTGGCAGTCGAAAAACCATATCCCTGGATTTGATGGAGTCCATAAACACTTCATCTTTACTACCAGTCCACGCATGCATATAAGAGCACTATCATTTCTCAGCATTAGGGTTATGTTTCAAATAAGTTCAAAATGCTTGGAGAAGATAAGTGACTTGGGAGAGAGATTTTTCAAAGCTATGAAAAGTTGAGTAAGAAGAATTTGGAGAGAGATGAGTAATTGAATGAACTTCAATGGGGTTTTTGATTTTTTTTATCGTTGCTATTATGAATTTTGAGAGGTTATCACACATTATCCTTAGGTGCACTTCACTTTCCAGTCCACATCAACAACATACACTACAAAAAAATGTAAATTAGCGACGGCATAATTTTCGTCGTAAATTTGCGACGATTTTGCGACTGTTTTATAATTCCATCATCAGAAGGTTATTTTTCATTTTTCACGACGAAATAGCGACAAAATTAACAAACAGTCACTAATTAGCTACGGTACTTTTATTGCTAATATGTCGCAAATAAAATAAAAATTAATTTTTTCTATTTCATGTATTTTTGATATAGATCATATGAAATGGATATTTTATTTTGAAATAGAAATTTGTAAATTATATTATAATTTGATAATAATTTTTCATCAATTATCTCAAAATTTAAAGTTATTTATTTAGAAAATTTACATTTTTGATAATAGTAATAGACTACTTGTTATAATTATTATATAATCACATTATGAAAATTAATAAAAGTAAATATTTATAAAATTTATTATTTCATTTAAAATAATTATACAAAATTTATAATTTATTTTTATTTTGTAAAATTTCAATCAAATATTAAATTATTAGAAATTTTAATTATATATATTTATCAAATCATTTTTAAATATAAAGATAAAATAATAGAATTGGTTCTTATTTTTAAAAAATAAATAAATATGAATTTATCATAATACTAAAAAAGTATAAGTTATCTTAATGGAAATAAGAAATAATTAAGATCTGAAATTGAGGAGTTTGATCTGTAACGTCCCAAAATTTGAGTCGCCCGACAATAGTTTTTAATATGTGAGCAGTACTTCTGATACCAATTCACGATGATCAATTTATTGAGGATCCTATACGAATGAGTATAATTTGAAGGTTGGTGTGTATGTATATATATATATATATATATATACACACACACGCACAATAAAATACCTTCTTTAAATCATTTCAAGATAATAACATCCAATTTATAATAAATTCAAGCATTAAATATACTTCTAAATATTGTATTTTTAATGACAAATTTCAACTAATATAGTTGAAATATCTCAAATATGAGTCTACATTCTCTCTTTCCATATTATCCACACACACACACACTTCTAAATAATATATATCCACAATTAAATTTTAAAACATTACATTAATTATAATAAAGTAAATTATATATAACTACAATTAAAAATTAATTAATTATATACAAGTATATAATTTTATAATTATAATAATGCATACATATTATATCTATTTATGCAAATAAAAATTCTATATAAATTTATCTATGAAATTATCCTCCATTTAATAAAATATTGTACATATGAAAGTAGGGGTATTTTTTACTTTAAAAAAATAAATATAATTATCAGCAAATTAGCCAATATACATTGAGATTAACCAATTAAAAACTTGTATTTTTTATATATACTTAGTTGTATGAAAAAAATAAATATAATAACAAATAAGAGAACAAATAAAATATAATATATTACATATAATAAATTCAAACATTAAATATGTAATACCTCAAGTCCAGTTATCTAAGTAATAGTCAATTAAATTTGATTTTGGTCTAGACTTAAAAATAAAATAAAGATAAAATAAATAAATTTAATAAAGATGAAGTGAAATGGTGTAAATTGACTATTACTTTTTAATTGTGAATAAAAAAATAATAATAAATAAATTTGAGAGTTAGATTGAAATTTTAAACCTCTACACCCAAAACAACTTTGTTTTGGGGTGGGTTTTAATTGGGTTGCCAGGATTGAGTTCCCCTATATTTTCTTGGCCACACATTTTTCAAAAGGGCGATAAGGATTTAAAAAAAAAAAAAAGAATATGGGATTAGGAGAATGGCGCGGCTTCCTCATCACCGATCAATGGCATAGGTCGCATGAAATTTTTCCCCGTCGTCAGTTTTCCATCGCCGGCCACTTCACCCCATCCGCGCCATCAGCGGTGTCGGTCTCTTCCTCCCATTGCTTCTCTCTTTGCTGCTTCTTTCCTTGCTGCTTCTCTCCTTTTGCTTTTCCTTTCATTCCGGCGACCGAAGACGATGAATAGCACAACGACCACCATCGAAGTTCTTCTAGCGACCAGGCGATTCTTTCGGCACCCTCCGCTCTTCCCCAATCACCGGTGATATACAGATCGGAGAGGGAGGTGCCGCGGCCTTTCAGCTCGATTTTAGGCCAAATGAGTCTGCACTTGAACGCGTGATCATCGAAATAGGATCTTCAAGGTATGACTTCCATGTCGGCAGCATTGGTGACTTCCATGTCGGCAGCATTGGTGCATCTGCGACGAGTAGCCAGCGAAGCTCCGGCGAGCTCCGACGAGTACATTAGTGTGTTGGGATATATTGCTTTTAATGAATATTGTTTGTCTGCCCAGTTGATTATTCAGTTTCCAAAATTTTGATTTGTTCTTGTTTACGTGAACTGCCAATTATGTCTAAGATATTGAATAGAAGTCTTTTACTAGAAATAATATGTTTTGTAGTTTATGCATAAACTTTTATATGCCAGGAATTCAGAGTCAATTTATACTTTTCTTACATAACCTATTTTTTGGTTGAGGTAGTTTTTGTTCATTTAGTTTCTATTGTAGATCCATTTCCTTGTGCATCTTACAACGTTTTAGTAAAAGCGGCAATGCTCTCTTACATCTAAAGTGTATTCCATTTTATTTCATTAATGGTAATATATTTGTTATTTTTAATAAGCAAGGAATTTTTAGTAATAACATAATGCTACATATAAGAAGAGGTAACCCAAGGATCCAGGGTTTGAAAAAATCAAGCCGACCCAACCAAAATCATTCTAAAACACAACCAGGAAATACACCCACTATGGTCTAATGCCCAAAAGCTTCAAACAACCAACTAGCCAGAGAGAACAAAAAACCATAGCTTACACTGGATACATGTTGGAAAATTGAATCCTATCCTGATTGAATAATAAATTGCAGCTTTGGTATCTAATTTCTATTTTCATGGTTTTAACAAATTGCTTGAATCACTGGTTTATTATGTTTTATTTAATTTAATTTTTGCACTTGTAGGAGATTGCACATTTGTTGCACAAGTAGTAGCTATTTATGAAAAAAAAAATAGAGTTCTTAATATTTGTACAAGCTCATAGCGTGTTGGTATATATTGCTTAGTTATATTATCATCTGTAATTCAGTGTCTTTAGTTATATTATCATATGTACTGAGGAATTTATAAAATAATTATTTTTGTTTTCTTACAATGGTTAGTTAACATTCAACTTGTACAAGCTCTTCCTTTATACTTGTACACTTTGCATCTGTCATCTTGTCTTGATAACTTGTTTTTCTCAGGAAATATGCTTACCTTTACAACTGGTTAATGGAATGTTAATATCCCTTTTTCTGAAGCCAGACATTATATTTTCTGTATGGATATTTTGTCTCTCTAGCTAGCAATTCATGTCATAAAACCAATAGTGTGATTGGACCTCCATTGTATTCATGTAGTTTATCTTATAAGTCGATTGGCACTTCATTGTTAGGTCATTATATTAACAATTATTTATCTCTATATGTTCCATTTCTTACTTTAATGTCCATATTCTTGCCTTTTGTGGAGAGAATATTCTCTAAATACTCTTGATCAGATTTTAGAATGAGGATTTAATAGTTAGTTCAATTATCACTAAATTGGTTTTAAATTCGGTTCAGATTTGTAGATTGCACTACCATGAAATAGTACAGTTACCATGATGATATTGTCATCAGTAGATCACATGAAAGATCTACCTTTCCCACCTACATATTACACACTTACAGCCAAACAACTGGTTATTGCTATTGTGAAGGCATGTGACATCCATATAAAATGTTATTGCCAAAACATACAGATTTCGTAGAGATTTTCTAATAGAAAAATCAATAATTATACATGAAATGCTGGCAGGCATTGCCCTTTTGGGTTTTTATGAATGACATTGATTATGTGGCTACAATAGCAAAAAAGGCTTGGCTTTTGTTTTGGAGTTACTTTTCATATATTACCAAATATTTGTGTCTCATGTTGATAATCATGGTGCTTGGGAGTTTTATGGACAAACACATTCTTGACGGTGTTCTGTTGTTGCTTCATGTGCAGAGATGTTTGGGAACTTGCAGAAGCTATTAAAACTAAAGAAAAAGAGGCTGAGACATATATCTCTGAAATTGAGGTCTATTGCTTATGTCCTACCTAGGACTATATTTTTTCATTTCTCATCATTGTCATCCTTCTGATCTTCTTCTTTAATTGTCTCCTTCTACTGCTAAATTCTTTACTCATCCAAACCATTGGCCAAGCATATGAAGACATGCAAACACAAAATCAACATCTGTTACAGTAAGTGACAGACAGGGATGACTACAATATCAAGGTATGTCTTTAGTATCCATAATGGTGTTTGGATGAGTATGATTTGTTACATTATTTGGTAGTTATAAGCGGCTTTACCTATTTATACCTTATCATGGCAATTTTAAACTGCAGCTTGTTTCTGAGAGCGTGAAGACAAAGCAGGCACAGAGTTCTCTACTTTTGGAGAAACAAGCCCTAGTTAAGCAACTTCAACAAGTTAACACATCAGTAGAATACTTGAAAGCAAGAATATCTCAAAATGAGGAGCAGGTATCTTCTTAATGCCCTGCACATAGTTACTGTTTTTTCATTTTTGTAATTGTAGTTGTTACAGGATGCTGTATTTATTTATTATTTTCATTGTTGTTAAAGGTATACTTTAGTTGTGTCATTCTCATAGTGGTTAAAGACATGATATAGATAAGAGGCACTCAAGGCTCTAGGCTATAGATAGGAGCAAAGCCAAAAGAAAGGGGGTTCAAAATTGGTTTGGTTGGTTTACCATAAAATTTGAACTTAATTTATATAGTATATTTTGTGAGATGATGTGTAGCTCAAATTCATTTTTTCTCTTGGATAAATTGAGTCAAAGCCTAATTGTAACCTGCCCATTTTTTAACACCAGTAGCAAAAAGGCACAATGGATGGAGTACACATGCGTCAGATACATATATTGCCTTGTGGTGCCATTCCATTAAGACCTCTGCCACTATACTTCCAACTTTTCTTATGTTGTTGTCTAATATTGGCATATGGAGATGTTTGTTTAACATTGTCAATAGAACAGGAATCCAATGTACTATGACCTGTACCGTCCACGTCCTGAATTTGAGAGGAAACTGATTTTGAGCATAACATTTGGATTTTCTCCCCCCCCCCCCCCCCCCCCCCTATTTTGATTCCCTTTTTTTTTTATTTCTTTTCACCTGAAATGGCTTGCTTGCAGTTTTTACAATTAAATCAGCAAATAAAAGTTTGTTAGCACAAGTGTAAATATGTTAGTAAGGTGGTGGGTTCATTAGCCTTTATTGGGTTTGTTTATGATTGTGCAACAACTGATCATATTTTATGTCATTCATATTTGTATATCAGCAGAGATTATTGTTTTTGTTTTTCAGTTTCATAGTATCTTATTTGAGCCTGATCTATCTCAGGCAACAGACTTCAAAACCCCTTTATGTCTTTATAAATCAACTTATTCTATATTAATTGTTGGAATCTACAGATGAAACTTTGCATGACCGAAGCAATTAAATTAACAGAAGAAGACAGACATCTCCTTATCAAAGAGATGGTTCATTATGGGTATGTTGGCTATGCTTGCTTGCTTTTGCCTTTCCCTTTCCATTTTATTTTTTGGGTGGGGTGGGAGTGAAAGAGGAGGCTTTGGAGGGGTGGAGGATCCATGTAAGCAAGGTCTGAAATGAATATGCTAGAGTCATATCCTCAGTAGTTCAAATACTTGGCTGATGAGAAAGGTTCTGGCCAATTTAACCATGGTATGCCTTTCAATGTCAATTTGATAAGATTATATTTTGTTTACTTTATAATATCTTGATAGCTCATATGCACAGTTTTCATGTTACTAAGATGCTTAAGTTTGATATGCCTTGTTTGTGTCAGTTAATTGTAACTTATTCGTGTATCTTTGATCTAGCCACACAGGATAACATTTTTAGTACTATTATTTTATTCTAGAAAGATAACTGAACAATAGAACTTCTCTACAGATTAAGTTTTCATCACTTATTGAAGTTCGACTTATCAGAAAAGGCAAGTCAAATTCAGAAAAATTTGTTGCCAGTGGAGTTGATGAACCCTGGGTCATTGATCAGGATCCCAGAACAGATTCCACAATGAACAGTGGCAATGGAACTCATGCTTCTGCCCAAGGTATTAATCCTAATCTCTGCTATGCAAATAATCAAACCATAAAATAAGGGTCATATTTTGATGATGTATCTTTATTCCCCAGAAAATGGAAAGGTAAATCCATGGGAAGAAATTGACTAGGCCTTGAGCACAAAGAAGGAACTGCTATCTCAGGAGGATGATTAGAATAAAGCTGAGCGTTCAGGTAGGAATTCATGGTCATACAAGGCCTTGAGAGGCAGCGCACTGGGACCAACGATGGCTTTATTAAGAGAACAAAAGGAAATATGACTAGAATCTCTCTGCTTTAGAACTATGAACCCATTTTCATATTTTGGCTGCTTCTAAGGTTTGTGAGCTTTTCAAGGTCCCAAATTTTGTTTTTTTTTTATGTGGAATACCAGAGGGCTTGTTGAAATCACAGTGTTTTGTATGTATAGTTTGGTAGTTCTTTAAATTTATTAGAAAATCTCATCTTATGTGGATTAACTGTGAATATTACTTTCAGAGATTGTACGATATTATTATTATTTTGTTATTTTATGAGAGATTGTTTAAGGATAATATTATGTAAGGTTTCAAATAATTTTATATATATATGTGTATTTTAGAATATATTTTGATTTGAAATGAATATATGTCTATATGTGTGAGATCATTTGTTACGTACAGGATGAAAATAAATAAATAAATAGCTATCGTTGTATACATGATTAAAATTTTAAGATACAGCAAAAGAAAAAATTCAATTATGCAATACTTTAGCGACGGATTTACGACAGAAACTGTCGCTAATGTCTAATAGATATAATTTAAGAAATAATTAGCGACAAATATTTCGTCTCTAATTTATACAGTAAATTTATAATTAGCGACGGAACATTAGTCGCTAAATATTATTATTATAATACTGCAACTAATTATGAATATAAATTAGTGACGTAACTAATTTGTATCCGTCGCTAATATATTAGTGACTGTTCATCGTGCCGTCGCTAATTTATTTTAGCGACAATTGAAGTTTTAATAGAAAAAAATTGATCATTGTAAATTTTTAAAAAAAATTAGGAATAAAATTTAAAAAAAAAACAGTTTCGGGTCAATCCATTTAAATTTCGGATAGAGCAATCAGGTTAACAGATGTAATTTTAATATATAAACACTTATATATGCATATGCTAATATATGCTCAAAAAACACGTTGTTAGATTAAAAAATTCACGTATAAAGGAAACAAAATGCACTGACAAATCGTGCCAATTATAGAATAGCCACAAACATTAAGTCTAATGGCTTCATACCTAATTGCGGATATGAAACAAGTGCACTAGCCGTGCAAATAATGGAATTCATATTTAAATTATCCAAGTAATCAATTAAAAGGTTTAATTTAACTACTAACTATTTCAGATTAAGACTTAAAACTAACAACTAACAAAAATACAAATGAAAATGAAATAATTTAAATTAGAATAAAAACCTTAACTATATTAAAAGTGTTAAGGTATTTGTTTACCTCTTGGCATGCAAATTCACGTATAATCCTTTAATTAACAGTGATTAATGAGGTGGTAGGGTGTTAACTAAAGTTTGTTGTCCTTGTCAGGATACCAATATTCTTTCATTAACCTATATGTTGTTTAGACTAATTTAGATTAATGAGTATAGACCCTAACCCCCATTTGATGTAGTTAGTCCCATCATGGGTACAAACCACACTTAAACATAGGATTCATCTTGGTTAAACCTAGATCTAAGCATCATGCAAATTAAAATCTAATCAGGCAACAAAATAAACATTCAACCTTAAACTTTTCAACTAAAACCATTATTAAGTCCAATAATAAAGATTTAGACGCATCACATATGGGCGCAGCATATCAAAACCCTTTACAAAATACGGTGGAAGAAGAAAAGTAGATGGTCCAAGAATTATTAGTATTCCTAAAATCGGAACTGACTAAAGAGACAAAGCCGACCCTGATATTGACACGTAATTATATCATTTTTCTGTCCCTTTCTTTCTTTTGCTCTTATATGGTTTATATTTATTTATATTTCCTTGGTCCATATTTTTTATCCATTTGTTTTGTTTTAAATTGTCTTTAAATTCTGTCCATTTTCTTTTTTATATTATCCTTAGCTCATGCATTATCTAACATCTTTTTATTTAATTTTATTCTACTAATTGCAATTGCAAATTATATTTTACATACTATGCTTCATCCTCATTTTTATAGCTTCGATAATATTTAATTATTTATTTTTTATTTAAGATCATTATAATAAAAAAAAGTAATAGTAAATATTTTATTCATTAATTATAATAATAGAAACACTTATTATTTTTCACAGATTTCAATCTGTAAATTATTTATAATATCATTTTATTTGATTTTTCAATAATCAATAAATTTATATTTAATTTTTTATACCATTTCTATTTAAAATTTAAAATATTTTAATATTTAATACATTTAACTTCATCTTTTCACTATATTCTTTATTCAGATTTAAATTTTTGTTCTAGAATGAATTTTTGACAATTTTTATTTTTAATTCTAATACATCAATAGTAGACATCATTTGTATTATTACGATAATTATCGTGCATCATATAATTAAGAACATAATCGACAAATCATGTGTGAAATTTCACCTTATAATTATAAAAGCTATTTTTTTATAAATTACGTAAAAATAAAATTATTATTATTCTTAGAGGAAATAAAATTTTTTTAACTGAATAAAAAAAAAAGTGCACTACGTACGAGAGAATAATAATAATAAATAATAAAAGAAAAATAGCTCATGGCTTTGTAAGAAGAGAAAAGTATGAAAAAGCTGGGCTTTTAGAACTATGCGTTTCCCTTCCACTCCCACTCACGACTACTCGCCACCACTGAAGCGAATCTCTTCTATTTTGTCCACTTGTCAGAATCATACTTAGCGCGTGATTTTAGATGGCACGTACTGCGAATGGCTTAAAAGAAGATAGGAAAAGGATGTTAAGCCGCGAAGGCTATCAGTAGAGAGGAATAAAAGGAAAGACAGGAAAAGTAAACGGATTTTCCGGGAGAATGATAGAAATTAGAAAATAAGAAGAAAGTGAGAGATTAGAAGGGAAAATAAAGAAAAGAAAGAATTGATTCTATCAGAAACAATACAGAATTTTACAGGAGATTATGAATTTTTAGGTTTCTAATCTTGATTTTTCGAGAGCAATAAAATGGCCTTGTCGTTTACTGGAAATTGATTTTAAGAGCGACTGGGACTTTGATACTCGTTTTCTTGATCCTTGTTCTCCTTCTCCGAGCTTAATTTTTTTTCTTTTTCAAATTTGTGAGGAGAGGTTTGGTTTTTGCAGAGGGGAGAGAGAGATGGCTTTGGCTTCTTCTTCTTCGGCTACTGTGGCGGTGGAGAAGGCGACGAGCGATCTTCTGATCGGTCCTGATTGGACTATGAATATTGATATTTGTGATTCTGTCAATTCTAATCATTGGTAAACTCTGTTTGGATGGCTCTTGATGCTCTGTTTCTTTTACGGAGTTGACCTTTTTTATTTCTTTTTTTTTATACAAAAATTTCTTCGTTTATAATCGTTTTAATCATATAGATTTAGATGTGTGTGTGTGTGTGTGTGTGTGTGTGTATAGGTTTAAACCTAATTAAAAAAAAAATTCCAGCAGAATTTTTAGCTTTTGAGCTATTTCATGGAGCTAAGTTGTGATAAACAATTCAAAGAGTTCCCAACCTTTTAAAGTGTATGTGTAGCTTTGTCTAAGGAATGGTCGGCTTGAAGCAGAGAAAGAGAGAGGGAGGGGAAGGGAGGGAGGTTGGTGGTGAGGGTGGGGAAGAGAGATAAAGGTAGAAAGCGAGACAGATGGAAGCATTTAGATGAAATCGGATTATTTGTGATTAGAGGATGAGTGCATATTGGTTTTATTTGACATTCTTTTTTATCAGGTTGGCTTTTTTGGAAGACTAAGAGAAGTTCTCATTGGTCTTGTCTTTGATTTTGCAGGTTGGCGAAAGATGTTGTGAAAGCTGTGAAAAAAAGGTTGCAGCACAAGAACCCTAAAGTGCAACTACTGGCTTTGACGGTATTTTCCTCGAAGCTCAAATCCTAGGGCATACTCATGTTTATGTGCAGAAGTTTGGGGTTTTTGATAGTTTGCAACAGAATTCACAATTGGAATGGGCGTTCCCTGTTTATGCTAACTACAATTGCTTGCCAAATCTGTTTTTCAGCTTTTGGAAACAATGGTCAAGAATTGCGGTGATTACATCCATTTCCAAATCGCTGAAAAGAATATATTAGGAGATATGGTCAGAATTGTAAAAAAGAAGGTAGTTCTCTGTTTTTTAATTAAATGTATTTCACCAAAATATGTATCAAATCTGAAGCTGTTAACATTTTCCCCCTGAATTTTGTTGCTGTCTATTTAGCCTTTAGATTATGTCTTGGAGATTAATGTGATTAATTGCCCTCTATATCTTCTTTTAGCGAGTACTTTTAGGCATTTTACTTTTAAGAAACAATCTTTCTGGGGTTAAAACATTGACATTTTCAATTGAAAAGATTGAAAGTTTTCTGAGAAAATAGTAATGTTGTGATATATATTCTATGTGCAGTAGCGTTATTGAGCCATTTTCGTTCAGGAATTGATTTATTTTTGGGTTATGATGTTTTATCCAGCAATATGTTTTTTGTGTTCTCTTAGAAGCAATCAACTTCACACAGTAATCATGCCTCAGCAATATTAACGATTAATTATTTAATGTACTTTTTGTTCTTTGAGTTATTGTAGTTGGTGCAGCCTTTTTATTAAAAGCTGATAGAATTTGCTAAATTATTTTTGTCATGAAGCCAGTAGACTGAAATTTTTGGGCAAAACGAACGTACCCACTTTACACTCCAAATTAAGATTATAAATCATCTCTCTCTTTTACTGTTCCCCTCTTGTCACTTATGGTTACTTTCTCATGGTAGATATCATCTGCAATTATCCATCATTTGTATCTGACCAAGATTTTCTATAACTCAGCTTGTATCCACTGTCTTTCGAAGCTTTCTTGTTTGGATGTTCAAATCTTGTCCTAAAACATTTGTTTGGATTGATTTGTAGACTGATATGCATGTAAGGGACAAAATTCTGGTTTTGTTGGATTCCTGGCAAGAGGCATTTGGTGGACCAGGTGGAAAACATCCTCAGTACTATTGGGCATATGAAGAATTAAGGGTAATAGTCTATTATTTCCTATTACCACTCTTTTGCAGCTAGTTTTACTATTTGCACAAAGGACTTAATCGGTTTCTTTTTAACTCAACTGACTTATCATATGTTAGAAACATTCTTTGGGTTCTTGTGAATGGCTATGTTTTTTTTCTGTCTATTGCACCAGGACTTGTTCGTTTAAGGTCTTGATTTTACGACTCATGTTAATAAGAGTGCATTCATTTTGGACAAATCTTGCTCGCAAAACATGATGCTATTAGGGAATGCAACTGCTGCTCTTTGTGATCCTGAATTCCATTTAAGATTATCAAGAGTGTTTTAACTAATGAATGAACAATGCACACCATTAATTCATTTTGGATTGTGAGCTGTTATCGTGGATTATACGGATTCAATCTTGTGGACTGAATTTCTCCAATATTTCCTCAATGATTAATGTGCACTATCAAGCTAAATAGGGTTGTGAAATTCTAACCATAGATTATACAAATGGCAGCGCTCTGGTGTGGAATTCCCTCAACGATCCTTAGATACAGCTCCAATATTTACACCACCTGTTGCTCATTCAACATTGAGGCATGCCCAAGCTGGATATGGAATGCCTAGCAATTCTTCTAGAAGACTTGATGAAACAATGGCAGCAGAGATTGAAGGTTTGAGGTGAGTTGAATTTTGAGTTGCACTTTGTAGTAGTCTCTGATGTGTTTCTCAGAAGGTCCAAATCTGTTCTTTTTCCCCTGTTTTTTTTTTTTACTTAATCATCATAGCTTGGCTAGTTTGGAATCCACGCGCAATGTTATGGAACTTTTAAGTGACATGCTGCAAGCTGTGAATCCTGATGATCTTAAGGTAGGTGCAAATGTGCGAAGATGACCTTTCTTTTTCCTTTCTGAAACAGAGAAGACTATTTGACACATTATTATGCTGCTTTTCTCAGGCTGTAAAAGATGAACTCATAGTTGATCTGGTGAATCAGTGCCATTCTAACCAGAAAAAGTTGATGCAGATGTTAACTACAACTGGGTTAGTTCTATTGTGGCCTCTTGGCCTGGTCTTGATATGACGAAGGCACTAGTCATTAAGGGGGTGTTTGTGTGTGTTTTTCCTTGCAAGGTGCTTGTGAAAATTTCTGAAAGCATCTTTTGTTCTATGGCAGGGATGAGGAACTTCTTGGTCAGGGTCTTGAATTAAATGATAGTCTCCAAATCTTGCTTGCAAAACATGATGCTATAGCTTCTGGTTCTCCTTGGCCAACTGAAAATACCAATTCAGAGCCCAAGCCATCATCAGATACCAAACCAACAGATATAAAGGACTCTAGTTCAAGTTCCAACACCAATACCCCTATGCCAGTAGTTAATGCAATAAGGAGTTATATCGATGAAGAGGATGAAGAGGAGGATGACTTTGCACAGCTAGCTCGGAGGTATATCAAAGCTCATCTTGTGTCCTAATGGTAGTAAGAAGATTCAATTTAATCACACGGCATGAAGGTGGAATGCTGTTCTAATTATGGGAACTTCTAATTAGTGATGACAGAATTAACTACTTATCATAGTCATTGGCTGGTATATTAACTCTCGAGTAAAAAACTGCTGAAGACTCATAGTTTTGGCTTTGCTGACATATCACTTGAAAACTCTGATTCGCTTCACCCTTTATGGCCAACTTATTACAGCTCGCTGACCTATTCTCTCTGGTCAATCCTCTGCTTGATGCATTTCCTTGTGTTGCAAATGTGGTCTTTCAATGCTTTCCTCTTTTTTGCAGGCATTCGAAAACACCAAGTCCACCACAAAGTACTTACGGAAACAGTCAGGCCCTGGTGCCTGTGGATGCCAGCAATTTAACTTCTTCTACAGTCACTTCATCAAACTCTGCTCCCTGCAATGCATTAGCTCTCTCTGATCCAGCTGCATCTGTTAGGACTACAAAAGAACAAGATATAATTGACCTTCTGAGTATCACGTTATCAACGTCGATGATCTCTCCTCAGTCCCACTCATCTCATGCTCCACCACCTTCTCACGAAAGCCTACCTCAAGTACCAGCTTCTGGTGCAGGTGGGTATCCATACATTTCCCAGACTTATCCTGATAACCAAGGGCAGGCAGCATATACCAATTATGTTGCTCCATGGGCCCGGGCCCAGCCCCAGCCCCAGCCCCAACCCAAATCCCAATCCCCGCACCATTCACAAATTCCTTCTTATGCGCAAGTACAGTCTCAGCTACAACAACAGGCTCTGCATCTACCTCAGCAGCAAATTCAACACCAACCTCATCCACAGTTGCATATTTTAACACAACCTCAGCCTCCACAGCAGTTACAAACTCGATCTCAACCACTATCACATTCTCAGCCTCAGAATCAGGAGCAAACCCAATCGCAACCACAGTTGTATACACAGCCTGAGTCTCAGCAACAATTTCAATCCCAGTCTCATCTACAATCACATGTTCAGCCTCAGCCGCAACTGTGTCCTCAATCTCAAGTACATACTCAGCCTCAGTCTCAGCAGCAATATCAACCTGAATTGCAACTACAACTAGGTACTCAGCCTCAGCCTCAGCAGCAGTTCTGTCCACCACAGCCTCAGCCTCAGCCTCAGCAGCAGTTCCCTCAGTCTCAGCCTCAGCCTCAGCAGCAGTTCCCTCAGACTCAGCCTCAGCCTGAGCAGCAATTCCAACCTGAATCTCAAAATCAGTTCAGGCCACATTCACAGTCACAATATCCTCAATACTCTTCTGCGTACCCTCCTCCCCCATGGGCAGCTACACCGGGTTATGCCAAGGGCCAAAGTCATATGTCTACTGCCAACCATATATACTCAACTACACAAGCCAGCCGAACTTCATCTTATACACCTGCTCAAGCAGCTAGGCCAATGCATCATCAGAATTCCTTTCCTTTAAGAGGTTCAAAAGGGTTGGCAAACAATGGTGATCCTCAAGTGAGCTCTGCATCTTCTGGGCAGAAGACCTTTGTTCCTTCATACAGGTTATTTGAAGATCTAAATGTTTTTGGCAATACAGACGGAAGGTTTAAGATTGCGGGTAGCACATCACCGAGCTTGTCAGGCCCTTCTAGCCAAGGAATGGTGGGCGGCAGAAAGTGAAATGATAACCGAAAAAAGGGTACATTCTTGTGGATATGGTCAAAGTTGGTATCCTTTATTAACTTTGGAATGTATCTAAAACGGGCTTTTTCAATTTGGTAATTGCTATAATGTACGTGGTTCGCTGCCCTTGCTACACTACTTGCCTAGCATTCTTCGTAGTTGGTGCAAATTTGTGTCTTCTTTTTCTTTTCCTTTTTCGATTTGGTTTTGTTATTCTCTGGTTTCTGAGCATTGGGTTATAATACGATGCATGGGTATATATGATGTATGTGCATCTGTATTGTTTGATCAAATGCACGTGACGGTGTATATGTATGCGAACAAATGCAGATGTATGCGCCTGCTCGCCGGATGTGTAAAAAGGTTCGTCAACATATCTAATTGATCGTTTGTCCGATTTATGGGGATCTTTTCCGGCTCAGGTTTACAAATCTTCTTGACATCAGATATATTGGTTATTTCCTTGTAAAATCTTCTTGTTCCGATAGGTTATATTGAATTTTAGATTTGTAGCATTAGTGTTAAATTTCGCAAGTAAATAGTTTTTAAGTTTTGTTGGACCGATTATAAGTAGATATTTATTTGATATAAATTCTTGAAAAAACAAAAGCTTGTAATTATGTATTTTATTAATTTAATAATTAAAATTTGGAATTCATATTAATTTAGAGTGTTAATTGAAGTTAGAATGGCATGTACCCGAGAAGAATAAAAATATGTTTGAAAACGTGGATTTCGTCACAAGCGTCCAACTTCGGTTTAGTGGGTTAAGAAAGAAAAATCACACTTGCTTTCTTAATATTGGTCTTGTGAGTTCACTTTTAACGTCCAAAATTTTAAAAAATTCCAGTCTTTGGTTCAATTAAAAAAGTAGGCGAGCGGCCAGCAATTTTGCAGATTAAGAGCCGATAAGGTTGGAGCAGAACGGCCTATCAAAGCCTAGAACCTCTTGCAGGTGAGATGTTGGACTTCAAATCCAAAGTAACCAAATAAAAAGAATAGGTAAGACTTAACCATAATACAAATAAAGTTTTGAATTCCCCTCATTTCAGAGGAATGGTATCCATATCAACTAAACTGTCTGCAACACTGTGATGACAAAGTGTTGCTTTTACAATGAACAAAGGGATTGGCGGATCAATAAACACACTAAAGAAGAAAAGTAAAAGCTATTTACACACATTTACCCACATAGCAATAACAATTATTAGCCGGAGCCCCCACCCACGACCATGGAGGATTTCTTCTCATCTTGTATGACAAGAATACAATGGAGGCTAATGAATATGTAGCATACAAATTCCTGAAGGTGAAGCCAAGCAAGCAGGCTTTGTCTCAATGCAACGAGACACCGAATGACCAAATTGCACTCAGAAAAACAGCATCAGTAAAACTCAACAGGTCAATTTCCCCTGTGCTGCCACCTAACACCAACAGGGTGCTTCCAATCAAGCCAGTAAAAGACTTCCTTTTATCTTGCTTGAGAATTTTCATCAGTATAAATTGAAACACATGCATCTGCAGCACCAGCTGCAAGCAGAACTTGGTACGGATGGAGGGTAAGACAGCTAACGGGGCCAATCTTCTGGGCCATGAAAGTTGAGTAATACCGAATAGTGCCCAGTAATTCACCCTCTAGACTGAATACCTTGATAATTTGTTTTGCAGAGCCACTAGCAATGATAGGGGCATGCCCGTGAACAGCTAATGCCGTAAGTGAGCCCCTGTGAGCATTAATTGTTATGTAAGTGTCCCTGGGATTCCTAACATCAAGGAACTCAATGTCACCAGCCTGAGAAGCACTGACAAACTGAAAGACAAGAAAACAAAAAGGGCATGGTCAGATATAGAGAGGATTAGCCATCCGAACGTGCCTGTACCACTAATTTTACTGTATTTACCTTCCCTGGATCAAGACCAGGTTGAAAGCCAATCCCCACAACTCTTTCTGCTTTTGCATGTGGCCGCTTAGCGCAAACAAGCCTAGGAAGCATGCAGAACACCAAAAAATTAAAGCAGTAAACAGCAGAAATCAAGAAATACATCTATTCTAGTCTTCACTAGGGGAAAAAAACATAGGCTTATTAGAAGATTAGTTGAAAATATAGTATCACTCCTGCATAAAACGAATAATTAGCACTTAATATTCCCATCAAGCATCATGCATAGAAGAACTTTGTGCCTTACATTTCAGGTGTCCGGACATCATACAGTCTGACGGAACCATCCACAAAACCAGCAGCAAATTGGCCCCCATGAACTTGAGAAGCAGCCTACACAGAGGAATGCATATTAGGAACATCGACAGAATGCAGAATTACAATTGACAACAGCAGATTTGTAATGAAGTGACAACTTGAAATAAAAGCATAGGTACTTCGCAAATATGGTTATACTATTTCATGCAGAAACTAGAGACTATTAACCCAGAAAGACAAAAATTCTTCAAGTGAAAATACTTCTATTGCGTAGACTCTATTTTCTGGACCAATTCTGGTGAGAATCCACCACAAATGGACACTTGGACAGTAACCCACTGTGATATACTAAATCCTGTCATTCCAAGCATTTCAAGAAAACATTATTGCAATGGTGTGCCACAGAATCATATTAATTTTTAGTCATGATATGATGGATATACATGGTGGATAAAACATCACAAGATAATGGTGGCAGCGCTTGCTCAACCATCAAAGATGAAGCAGCTGCAAATAATAAAATGCAGATATCTTCATCAAAATAATAATCACCATGAGGAAAAATTAATAAGCAAACATTTCCAGAATTTTTTCCAAATAAGAATCTTAGGAACAGCTTCAGTTGTCCACAAGTCAATGCCCCATGACTCTAAGTAGGAGGTGTGAAATTATTTCCTTAACATATCAGAAAACAATCCAATTATGGAATTACCAAGCACCAAGGATATCTACATTAACTGTAATTCATTGAAATCCAAAAGCTAATTGAGAAATCAAAATAAGCATAGACAGGATTCGTGAGAACATGAAAGGATAATGATTTTGAACACAGATTACAAACCATAGAAATTCACCAAGACAAACTCACCAATGCTGAGATGCTGTAATCTGATGTTGATGGAATAGAATTGATGAGCTGCTCTTTATCCAGGTCCCAAAGCATGATTGAAGACATCTCAGCAGAAGCATACTGGAGAATTATACCAAATCTTATATATCAGTGTACGAGCATTAGCCTTTTAGTAAAACTTGAAGTAAGCATTTACCAGATAACCGGATTGCTGTTGCCAATCCACGGCAGCATTTAAACTGCGGACCCCAGGTTTATTATTACAAGGGACTGAAGAAAATGCAGTAACAAGCTTTTGTTTACCCTTCAGAGTATAATCTTTCCAAATCCGAATATTTCCATCACCTATATTGAATAAGCACAGAAAATATTCTTTGAAACTAAGAATCTGCCAAACTAATCTCATGACCTAGAAACAACTTTGCATAGGAACTTTGTTAAAACCTGAAGCTACAAGAAGTAAACTGTCATCAAGCTCATTTAGGAGACATAGTTTAGAAATTCCTTTGTCAGGAAAATCATGATTATCAAACCCATTGAGAAGAGCTGCATCCTCATAATTCCATACCCTGACAAGCATGAAGTGACAAACAATCAGCAAAAGTACACATCATCACTGGAAATGAGTTGACAGAAGTGAACGACTAATCTATCATAACCACTAAATTCTAAAAGCCCATAATTTGGTAAGCATGTAATTATTTGCTTGAGCAAACCTCAATGTTTTGAACTTTTTTTAAGATGACTTTTGAGTAATAAACTATTCAACAAATGACATTTAACTCAATAAACTATCCATCTTGAGTAGAGAATTCCAATCAACTTTGTTACACTATCAACTTAACAAACTTCTTAGCATCAGAATTGTTATACGGTGGGTTTATTTGTTCAATTTAACCACAAAATTTTGAAGAATATGATGCGGTTAAAAACATTGCCGAATGCATGGAAACATCGAGAACATATCCAGTGTCCTTTTTTCATCATATGGAATTCATTCATACATATCCAAGATGATTGTTTGCACTCAGAAAAATTAGGATCAGCTATGACCTCCCTCCGAAGACTAGGAAAAAACAAGACTGAAAACAGTATGCACCAAAACTAAGTCAGTTAAGAATGAATGAACTAGAAGCTGAAGCATCCCAGCTGAAGACATTAACATACAAACACTGAACATCTATAATACCCACATCATTAATGCATGGAAAGTAACAAAGAACGATGAATAAATTTAAAAGAAAAAAGAATACAGATGTTGCAGGGATTATTAAGCAAATTGTAATTAGAATTCCATATGAAATTTAAAATGTGCTTCTGCTTGTTGGGGAAAAGAAATAAGAAAAAGCAATGCCAAATTTGATAAGAAAACTGAATTAATATTGACTACCTAAGTTATACGCTTCTTGAACTTAGCCTGTCAGATAGCGATGCTTTTGAGCCATAAAAGATGGACTCAACAACATATTTAAAATTGAAGCCCTAAAATTATGCACTCAACTCCAATGATAGAACATCAAAGAGTTATGAAACATTTTGATAACAAGACCAGCTAAAATAAAATGAAAAGATTTCACAAAACAGGATTGACTGGCTCGAACATTTTCTAATTCTGTAGCCATCAAAACTGTCAAATTGAAACAGAAGACATTTCTATACTTTGGATCCGGACTCCAAAAATTGTAATAACTTCTCCAGACCTCAGTTGGATTTTCAAACTAGTGAACCCATATCCAAATTCTTTGACTCCCAGACAGTTATAGGCATAATTAACATGTAAAAATAACAAATTTCAAAAGAACCTTCTACATTTATCCATTTTTTGCCATATTTCTTTTTGTTTTTAAATTAGAAAAGAAAGCATAATATGAGAATTCATTAAATTACTACTTCATGAAATTGTTAAAAAAGAAACAATACGAATGAGCATCTAGGAAGCACCATTATCAAATGACAATAGCATTATGTGATTTTTCTGGCCATATTAAAAATCCAAAACAATCACAAAAAAACATCAAAATATTTAAAAAGAATGAGAAATTTCTGATCAAAATTGCTATACCTTATCCTTTCATTTTCATCAGTAGCAATGACAATAGGAGAAAAAGGATGAAACAAGGCTGCCTTTGTGCCTGTTTCAAACTTTGTATCCCAGCCAGCAATTTGATTATTTAACTTGCTAACAGCTAGTGGCCCAATGAAAAACAGAAAAGAAAACAAATTAGTTCAAAAAATTTCGATAAAAATTATTAGAAGACAAACTGAGCAAAATACTTACATGAATGTTGACACTTGGCAATGTGATCCAGTGCAAATTTTTCCCTCTCTTCTCTTTTGGCCAGCATTTCTTCCGCATCATCAGATGTAGTTAGAAGTGGCTTTGAAAAATGACCACAGCTCCAATTATAAATAGTTGATTGCGGAAGTAAACTGCGTTCTGAACTCCCAGAAGATCCAGCAGAACCTATAAGAGGATCTGCTAATCCTGAATCTGGAGAATTCATTAGGTGAGGCCTAAATTCTAAGGAACAAACTCTACGCATTCCTGCTGTTAAGTAACTTGGTCGAGGAGGGCTCACAGGTGGAGTTCTGAATGTTAAAGGCAGATGACCTGGTAAAAACAGCCTAAAAGTTAAACTGTCATCAAGTTAACAGGTTTGAAAGGCGAAAATAAATTAGAAATAGCTAGAAATCAAAAGCAATATAAAAAATCTAAATATTTTATGACAAAAATAAAAATAACTCACTTTACTTACCGGCATTCATATCAAACCATGACGACGAACGTGCTAGTCCTGCAAGACTTGGACTGGGAGAAGAAGTTGAAGGTTCACCTGACCGACCACTACTGCCAGTAGAATTCACAGGTTTTGTCACCACTTGCTCAATCCCAATAATGGAAAGTACTCCCCGACCAAGGCTCGCAATGCGTGGAGAAGGATCCTTAGCCAAAGTACACATAGCCTTTACACATTCAGAATACATTGCATTATCCAATGGTTTTGGCCTTGAATTGTGGACAACCCCATTGCTGACAACATCATTTAGCATTCCACAATCAGAATGTTGAGATGAATCATCCGACAAAGGTGACCCGTGCATAATTCCAGAAGTAGCAAGTGGACTGCTAGTGGAGACCCTACCATCCCGAACCAGTGATTGGTTGTCATTGCCAAGTCTCGTCAAAGCAATTTGAGATGTAAGGATACTTGTATGTGGCAAACACTGGTTCGGATTATTTTTTATATGCGCCAAAGAAGGTAAGGAATTCAGTAAAGAATTTGATTGAGGTTTCCAATATGAAGCCGCAATTGACTTGAGGTGCTGCTTGTGGCCAAATGCAAAACGTGCTAGAGCTGTCCAGACACAACAAAAATTGAACTTAAACGAGATTCGAGTTACAACCATCATAAATAATACCTCAGAGCAGGGATAATCTGTTGTAAAGAAGTTCATTTCCATAACCACAATTTAAAACATGAGAACAATAATTGGATTTTAAAGGACTTCAAGCCGTCAAAAATTGGACGCATTCCACTACCACTTTAGTTAAAACACTAAAAAACAATTTCTGTTCTAAAGGAGTGACACAAGAACGTTGTCACACAACAAAAATGACAAGACAACTAAGACATTACAAAGAAAAATTTCCTCCTATTTTCCTTTCATCTGAAGAGAAAAAAGGGAAAAGGAGAAAAGAAGCAGCATTAAGAATCTTTTCTATTCTAATCCAAGGCTTCAAGCTGAAGTCCAAGTTGAGTAAACATGTTAAAAGCTTTGACTGAAGAATTTATAATGATTTCAACACAACTAAATTTATTACTGACTTTAAGCATGGACTCTTGCAACAATTTATGTCACTAAAATCAATCAACTTCAATTTTTGTTTAAATAAGACCACTTTTGCTATGTGCCAGCACAACTTAACCCAATTCTAATAAAGTTCTACAAATAAAAAACTAAAAATATTCAAGGCTCTAATTTAATGAAAAAAAAAAAACAAAGAATAGAGGGGTTCGCAATTGAGAACACTATTGTCTATAAACAGATGTCTCATCACTTTCCTGCAAGAAAAACTGGGAACCCAATAATGTGATTTCATTTGCTAAATCAAAGAAACTGTTATTAACCAATTACCAACTCAAGTATATAAATTGTCCCTCCAAAAACAAACAGTACTTGAAAAGTTCAACCACAGGAAAATTTTGCAGATGATTGCATACCTACAGCAACCTCTGCCCTGACCAGTGGGCTTCCATCTGAAACGACACTTAGTAGGATTCTAATAATGCTGATTTCAGCCCTAAATTTTTCATCATCATCACATTCATCATCACCTGCCACACCATCTCTGCACGTATCACCCCCAATATCAAGGAGAGTTCCCAATCCAAAAACAGCAGAAGCCCTAACCTGGTATGGAACAGGATTTATAACCAAATGATTAGAATATAAGGGCTTGAACATGATTCACAAAAGCAAGTCAGTGACAATTCTAGAAAATGCAAACCTCAGGTTGGGGCTCAGAAAGTAGAGGAGCATATATAGAAGGAGCATCTGCCTGCAAACCTATTAATTGAACCTCTGTGAAATCCTCCCACAACTTCCCCAGGCATAGGCAGAGCCACTGGAGAAATAAGGGTTCAGTTTGACCTTCATTTGGAATTGAACCACGAAGGTGCCTCAAGCACACATGAACCAAACCGGCTTCAATACAGGCTTCCTGGCCCCTTCTGTGGCCATCAACAATAACCGCCAAAACAAATGCAGCCATTGCTCGCTGTTCTGGATAAGCTTCCATGCTATCAAGAAACCTGATAAAATATGTATGCCCCCCATCCTTAACAAGATCAACTTGACATGACTGCAAACAACAACATAGGGTCCATAAGTACAATTGTAGTGGAATCATGTGATAAATAAATAAATAAATAGATACATGTAATTACTTCCTTTAAACAACATTTCACATGCACATAATATTTTACAACATTTCACATGGTACCAATCCTCAACAATATTATTACAGCATGGGTCATGAGAGATGGTAATGAATAAGATTGGTAATGTTTACATAAAACCCTAAATCAAAACTGTTACGTGACTGAATAGCCACAGAAGCAGAAAGCACCATTTATGTTTCATCCCTCACTCTCTCATCTCCTACACCAACCCTCTCCCTCTCTCTCTCAAGTGCATTATGCAAGTGAATAGCAACAGGAAGAGAAGCCTCATAATTGTTTCCAAATTTCTCTGCATATAATAAACGTCCTTGAGAATTCTTGCATCAGTAAAAATTATTCGCTTGAAGAGAGATTTAAATTTCAAAAAACAGATAAGAGCATCACTTATGCATGCATGCAGATGAATACATAGTTAAAATAACTCCCAGATGTACCTTATCAAGTGCCAGAATTTTTGTCCATATGAATACAAGAATTTGTCTAAGCTCAGGTGTGGTGGTTTGCAACAGCTTCAGAACATATGGAAATATTCCTACAGATAAAGCCTGCAGATCCCCAGGCATCAATAATATATATAATGATACTGCAAACCACAACCAAAAATGGTTCTGGTTTAGCAAGGAAAAAACAAAGCCAACAACAAGGACATAAATGCTTACCAGATCTACTGCCCAGGATCCCATATCAAGGAATCTCCCAAGAAGCACCAGCGCTTTAAACCGGTGGCATTGACTAAGTAGAACCTGTGAATGTTAATTAATTAAATAGAAATTCATAAATACAGAAGACTGGCTTGTGGACAGGATACAAAGAAACTAAAAATCACCAGCCACAACCTTTACCCATTATTTTCTAATGATTATGAAAAGCAAAAATATCAGGTTTAATGAAATATATAATACACACACACACACTCTCTCAAATCAATTGGAAACCAAGAAAACGAGATTAAACAGGAGTTTTCAGAGAACTTGGAATCACAATAATAATGGGTGAGATTGGCCTCACACTACATGCACAAATAAAGGTGACACACCTGAAGAACAATGGGCAATTGCTCTGGTGGCTTCTTATCTTCAGATCCGTGATCTAACCAGACCTCAAAAGCCATCAGCTGTTCAGTGAAAAAAGGACTTGACTGAAACAGAACAAACAGGAAGTTACTCATTGTCCATAAATAGATACAACTAAAGGAACAAAAGTAACATACTTCCAGAATCCAGTTGCTGCTGATAGTATGCAAAAACCCACAGCAAACTGATTAAGAGGTTTTGACAGTGGAAGCAGTGTAACAAAACCAGACCAAATAAATCACTGCTACTGTGAGCTTTTTAAGATGGCATACAAATCACAATTTTGTATTAATATAATACATAGAAGTATGGATGTGGGATAAAACTTTTTTAGACTAAATAGTTAGGAATTCAGCTTTTAGAGGGCACTAGAAGTTCCTGATATGGAAGAAACTTAGAGATTGAAATGATTGAGGAGATAATATTAGTGACTTTATAGTGGATTACGACAGAACATAAACATATAAAAGATAGAATCGCTGCTGATGTTACACAATGCCTTTTCTCAGCAAATGACACCCCTTGTAGGCAATACATAGACATCTTAAATTTGGATTAGGATACCCGGACATGAGTTGGTAATTTGGAAGGATGATTTTCTGTTCTGAAACAGCCACTAATTGAGGTACCAGCCATTATTTAAATCCTTTATTACACACCTGGAACTCCGCACTAGGGTCCTCAACCAAAGATGGAAGCTGAGAGAGGCAAATTTCAGCAGCCATATCCCATGCATCCCTGCAGTGAAAGTAAGATAGCGAGAAAGGAATTCTTAAGCACAGAATATAATCATTCACGAGTTCCCAAACACAACAAATCCACTTAAACAGCATCTATCATAGTACCACATATGATGCTGATGAGTTGGAGGAAGCATTGGATGAGAAATTGGAGAACAATTTGCAGAACGCATGATTCTCTCAGCCAACAAGAAATTCCTGAACAGACTAGCAACTAACAAATCTTGTCTGAACAGTCTCTGGAAAAGATCTGCAAAAAGCAAAACTAAGTGTTAGGGAAATGCACCAACAACAAAAGCCATAAATAACAAAGTAAAAGAATGAGAATGTTAGACCAAAAGTGTATTTGTTTGAGAACATATTACCATGAGGCAGAACATTCCAGGCAATTGTGTCAGTAACTGCTGTAAAAATCCAATTCAATTCTCCCAGCAATGTCTTGCGGTCATTCTGCCGACCAGGAATTTTATCTATCAGTGAATAGTCAAGGGACTCATGAAGTAAAGAGCGTTTGCAGAACCTGGGGAACAAAAGGACCAAAAGATTAGCAAACATTATAGATGCATTGAACATCAATGATGATAACCTCAGAAGTTATAAACCACAAAAGAAAGGTGCACTTTGTCTGGATATAGGAAATCCCCATGATGCAGGCAGCAGTCCAAAAACCATGGGGAAATCATAGGCAGAACATGGGTGTAGCATGTATTTTTTACCAACTCGGCCACAAAAAGGGTATGATTTATTCTCGAAAAATTCAGAAAGTGCTAGAAACAGTCAACCATTTCCAACTAAAAAGTAGAACTAACAGCAAAAGATATCTTGTAATGCATTTTTGATCAGTAACTCATACCAACTAGCACAGCTGCTGCAGAAGATTCAGTATCTCATTATACAAAAACTGAGAATACTGTTACATGTAAACTCACAGTTGCAATGTTCAACATCAGATGATGACCATCTCAGCAACGCTAAGAAACTACAGATAATACTTTTATATGCAGCTATAATTTAAGTAGAGAATCATTTCTCCCAAAGTAATGTGACAGACAAATATTAATGGGTGGATATGATGTCAGAAAAGCATTAGAGCTACAAATTCTAACACCAATAGAAAAATGCTAAGACTTGCAACAAACTTTTATGTCTTAAACAGGAGGATATGATGCCAGAAAAGCATTACAGCAAGCATAATGCCCAAGCCAAACGCTACTATGAGAAAGGAAAAAGAAAAGCCTGCAGTGTTATTAAAATGAAGATCAGATGATGAGAAGATCACCATCTCAACGCCATCTTGATAGGCGTTGTTAGGCAAGAAGTGAACACATCAGCAGGAAATTCTGCACTCTGAGGAAGAGTCTCATGTGCTTCACAAGCTGCTAGCAAAATACAGTCTTTTGCAGATCCAGGAGTGCCAGAAGAATTCCAATCGTGAAGCTATCAAAAGAAGAATAAAAATAATTAAAAGTATGACCAACAGGATAATAGCATCAAAATATAGGACATCAGGTTGCACAATGATGACAACAATGATAAAACATAAAGTACGACAATCGGTGAACACCTGTAAGAAGGCATTTACAATCATCTCAGCAGCAGAACAGTCAAAAACATAGATAGATGGGGTCTTCAACCAGGAATCAAGATCACTAATTGGCAAGGGGATGTACTGCGTGTAGCTCTGCTCCAATCAAGTACATCAAGAAAAAGAATTATCGTTATTATCTGAAAAATAGAACTGCATAGAGAGTATCGAAGAAATAAATGAAAATACCTTGTTGAACAGCCATATTTCTCCATTAGCAGTTGGCTTTGGAACACCATGACCATTATAATGAAACAGAACTCTCTCTGTCTTGGCATATCTTCGACATGTATTGCAAAGTTTCTTAACTTCATCAACAGTAGGATCAAGTTGAACTTTATATCGAGCCTGCTCAAAAAATAAACACAGAACTTCAAAAGATAAGCTACCACTTTTTTTTCCACAAGAAAGCACACATCAAAAAAAAAAAAGCAGCTTCCCCACCTTAGGTTGCCACCTTTCATATTGCACACTCAAGGTTTTCCCAATTGTTTCAAGAGCTTTTTGAGGTGCCATGGAAAATGGATCTGCAACAGGTAGGAAGTTAGAACATCTAAAATGAAGATTGATTATGCCTATAAAAAATAAAAAAAGGCGTATTTTATTGAAAAGCAAACATAGACATATTTTCTTCAAAAGCAAACACATTTTGTGGCGTGCACTATTAGGATTATCTTGGTCTCCAAGAAAAGAAAAGCCATGAAAAAGGAATATATAAAACTTGTTTAAGCATGTAAATATTCTAACAACAACCTCAAATTTCTATACTTCCATTTAAAAATTACAGAAATAAACAGCACTAGAAACAAATTAACCAGTTGACAGCATTCTCCTAAAAGATTCCAAGAAACATGCGAATTTTATATGTGCAAAAAAAATCAGTTAAGAACCTCAACTAGATGAAGTAGATAGAAAAGGAGATATAGAAGTATAAAAAAGCATAAGCTACAAATCAGCAGTTCAAAAAAGCACCTATCCAGCACTCCATTCTTGCACAAGGTGATATCTTTATGACATCAGGTGGATCAACACTAATGTTTAAGCATAAAACTAGAGCTACACATCCCGTCTTCATCTGCACATAAATTGCAAGGTTAAACAAAGAACATCCAGGTATGTAAACAAACTTGCAAGTGAATAGTGTAAACCTTAACAGAAACACCAACCACTGATACTGTCTAAAGACCAAAAATTAACATCAGTGCAAGGAAATATGGACGAAAGAACATAGCATCACATGACATGATGACATAGATCTCCTGTCTGAGCCATTGTCAACAACAAATAAAAATATTTCCATGTAACAGAATGTAGTCTCAAAATGAGTGAGATAGTTCATAAGTAGAAGCATCGCCACGCAATGACTCTGCTAGCTATTAATTACCACTAAGAACCCCCCACCCCCTCAATTTTATTCCTTAATTCCGAAGTAAGGACGTATTGCCAAATAACAAAATCAAGATAACAGAGACTGCCAGATCCATTAAAGTTTTAAAAATAACAGTATGGCCAATCCTATTAATGTTGAAGACAAAAGCCAGAGCCAATCCCATGAATCAGAAGTTACAAAAACCAGTCAAGATATAATATATGCACTATTACCTATTCTATCATATCTTATAAGCTTAAGCTGATAGAACAATGTAGTATCATCCAGGTTCAGCAAATTCATAGATATGCTAGTTGCTTCAGCTAATGGATAACAACAGGGTGCCAGTTTTATGGGAATCTACAAGGTAGAACATTTAAATCATTTCCCCATGCTCACTATACAGTTGCAGCTGGAATTTCATCCACAACAGATCATCCTAGTCTTTTTGATAATATCTGCTGAAAGGCTCAATCTTCCTATTAATGGCAATAAATAATCAACTATTCGGTGCCAACAAAGTTCTGTGGCCACTTACAATAGCATTTACAAAACAATTGCAACTGGACAAATAAACCATTTCATCCACCCAATAGCATCTTAAGTCTTTCTGATAATATCTGTTGAAAGCCTCAATCTTCCTACTAATGATAATAAATAATCAACTACCTTGTGTCAAAAAAGTTGAAAAAATTTTATTCATGCATACTTGTTGAGGTTGTATTACAAGGGCACATTACATGGATAAATTTTATTTTCCTATTTTTCTGCAGCACTAACAGATAGTCAAGTATACAGGACATGGACATCCGCCAGAAAATGATAAGAAGATGGCCTGCATTGCAAGGTAATACTATTGCTTTTTGGATGACACGCGACATTGTGTTTTAGACCTTGTTAAGCCTAGTAATATCTTGAGTATGTCTGCCATCAGCATCTAAAAAAATTTTGCAAAAAGAATTTGAAACGTCTTGGTCCCAAAATCTCCACAGTAGGCCAAAAAAAGGTCCTAGATGCTTTTTTTGACATCTAAAACAATTAAATAGAAAAAGTTCAACCCACAATCACAAACAGACACTAATTCATGAAGATGGCTCTTCCAAAATTTTGCAAAGCTCACAAACCTTAACGAGAATATTTTCTTCCTTCAATTTTTATCTTCAGAAATGATTTCTCTTGTATTAACTTTGCAGAGAATCAATTAAATAATGCAGAAGCAAGCAAATGAAAGGTAAACCAAAAATGATGTGGGTGAGCATTAGTTAAAAAAAAAATTAATTTCATAAAGCCCCAAAAGTTTGGCAATAAATGTTAAAAAGCAATGAAATTCATATAGCAATCCAGATATGATAAGTATGGGACCAGAATTTAGTTGAGACAGACGAAATAAAATATAGTTGAACTTCTATACTCACTCTGACTTGTTAAGAAGCGCTGAGGGAACTAATATGACGCACACACTTAAGACATATATAATTTTACTAGCAATATAACGCTTTTAAATCAATTTGCTGAGACCCTTGTTTACTAAGCTCTAAACCAAACATCTTAGCTATGGCTGGCACAAATAGAAAACCTCATGAAACAAGCAGAAGAGAGGCAAGAATCTAAGTTAATTGCGACATAACAGTTTATAAAAGACCCAAATCAAACCCAATTTTGCAACAAGACAACAATTTCTTCCATACATTAGCGTCATTATAGACTTTATGGCCCTAATAATTGTTCCACACTGTCAATAATTCTATGTAATTAACATTATGATAATTTATTTTCTTAGACTTCACAATAGCAAATAACCTTCGTTCACCCTCTTATATCTAATTAAAAATCAAAGATCAAGATGGTTGTACTATGACAATCGATTGTTTGGCCGAACAGCTGTTAATATCCCGACAGCAGACATCTATTCAGGACAAAAAACATCAAAATGGCCCCAACAAGAATGCTATAAGTATATTTAAGTTCAATTGACAACAAATTGCAATATAACAAGAAGAGGGGAAGTGCAGCAAAACTCAGCGCTTACTCGGTCCTTGGGCCGCCATTTGGAGACAATACCACTGTCAGATGGACCGGTGGGTACAGAAGCTTCAAATGCCTCATGCCGAAGCTCACAGAGCACGATAGTCTGGTGCAAATAATTCAAGCTTGTGGTGGTAACGGCAGCACTGCCATAGCTACTGCTAGCAGTCTCCGAATCTCTCCTCTGCAAGGCCAAATCAACAGCATCCACGCCACGACTCGTAGTATAGTCGTCGTAGTGATTGGATACAACAGCCACAGAAGATTGCGAAAACCGAGACGCCATCAAATCCCCCAATGCCATCCAAATCCCCAAAACCCTCAATTTGTAAGAAATAAATAATATACACAAGAATCAAACCAATCGAGTTTGCCCTAATTGATACACCATACCAAATAAAATGGACTAGTAAACCTAGGAATGACGTGTGAGTGCGTTTAGCGATCGAGAGAAAGAGATCATATGCGGAGAAAAGATAGGGCCGATGTTCTTTCACTCTAATCAACAAAACCGCTGAACCAGCGGCGCATGGAGATTCGCCAGATCAAAGAGAGAGAATCCAGCTCGGAAGGTGAGATAAAACCCTAAGTTGAGGTGAGGAGAGAGATTAAAAGGATGAGAAGGCGACGGAGGATGGAGGTGGTGGAGGTGGAGGTGGAGGCGCATAGAACAGTGGCGGCACAACAAAAAGAGAAAAAGAAGGGCGACGAAAATAGGATTTTGTCAAAGTTAAAGACAGAGAATGCAAGTGCGTGTGCTCACTAGAGAGTTTTATCTTTTTTTTTTTTTTTTTCTCGAGGCTTCAAGTCTTTCTTTTTTAATTTTTCCTTTTTAATCCTATTTCTCCTTTTCTTTTCTTGGTTTTCTTTTTATTTATTAAAAAAATATATAGATTATTTCTACTTGCTAGGATTTAAATTATAGAGGCCCATTAATATTTTTGCTAATCTTATAAAGTTATGTTTCAAATAAAATATTTTAATTGGATGTTGAATTTATAATAAATACTACGAAATTTTTTATATAATAAATATCATTTACTAAATTAGCTTTTATAATGACAAAAGACAATGCATCTTTCTTTGTAATGCATTAGTTAAACTACTTCATAAAAATTAATTCTCTTCATCTGGTGAGGTTGATTTGAAATTTCAAAACTTTATGTTTGGAAGGTGAAAAAATTATATTTTAATTTCATGATTTCAAATTTATGAAATTAAACAAATCCCATCAAAATATATGTTATTTGCAAGTGAATTTTATAAAACCAAATAACTAATATTTTTAGACAATTAATCCTCATTATCTTAATATGTTTGATTTCCACTTATTATTGTTTTAACAAGATGATCCCCTGCAAAAAAAAATAAAAAATGAATAAATAAATTTATAAAAAAATAAAAAATAGAAGCAAACCTATTAGATCATTTTTTAAAAGAAAAATGCAATTCTATAAATTGCATTCTTTGTAATAAATATATATACATAAAATAATTTAAATATCATTGAAAAATTATAATAATTATAATTAAAAAACACAATCATATTATTCAAATACTATAATTGTAAACTCAATTTAAAAAAAATAATGGTTGAGTTATATAATAATATTCATATAAATAGACAAATATAGAGGTTTGTAGAATTTTAAACAATATAATTACTGTAAAATTATTATATTAGTATTATAAAAAAAAGGCATAGAACAAAAAATACATTAGAAAATGTAACGTTGGAGCTGAGATACCAAGTCCTTAAAAAAATTGAATCCAGCGGCCATGTTATTTATTAACAATTCAATCAAATGATTTAACCTGGCTGCATACTGAAAGGAAGAGAGGGTGGAGAGGACAAAATTACAGTGTATTATATCGGACTTCAGCTTGAAGAGATATACTTACTCTAACTATTAGGGATGAACATGGATCGATATTAATAATTTTCTTAAATTAATTCATTATTATTGATTAATTCTTATATCAATTTTGATTTTTAATTCAGTTTTTCGGATCGATTTATCAGTTAACTATTAAAAAATTTTAATATATAAATTTAATAAATTATATAATTTATAATATTATTTTTAATAGTTAAAATGCATTAAAAATAAAAAATACTTAATAAATACAATATCCATTAAAATAATCAAAATAAAAATAAAATTTCTATAATTAATTATAAAAATTAAAAATATTTAATATAAACTAACAACAGAACGCTAGTTATGCACATAATTTTAATGTTTATTTACTAAAAATATATATTTTACAAAATTATATATCATAATATTTATAAATTACACAAAAATTAAAAAAAAATAAGTGTAAAATTAAAAATATAATTTATAAAATATATATATATTCTATTTCGGTTTCGGATCGGTTAACTGTCAATTTTTAAAGTAAAAACCATAAATCTAAAATTTCGATTCGGTTAATCTAAAAATTGATTCGGTTTCAAATCGATTTTTTGGTTAACCACGCTCACCCCTACTAACTATGTAGCAAAATGTCTAGAAGAAAAATAGGGGAAAAAAAAAAAGATAGAACTAAATTTCCTAACAACAAATAATATTCACTTCCAGCAAATACTACTTTTACTAATGCGAGTAAATTTGAGATCATGGGAGTTTTGCAATTGGAGATTAGAACAAATGGTCAATTTTATCAGTGTAATTTGTTCATAGGGAAAGACAATGAATTCACGATTAAAAAAAAAAAACTAATCATAAATTTAATAATTAACTTCATTTAACAAATTCATTAATTTCAGTTTTTGTAGTTCGATTGATTATAATATTCAATTTTTAACCAAATCAAATTTAAGGTATGTAAGTTAACAATATTTTCAAAATTAATTTTAATTGTACAAAGTACAATTTAAAATGCAAAATAAACTACAAATAGTTATTTAAAGTAATGAAAAAAATAATAATTGCTGAAAATATATAACAAGTTATAATTCATTATCCACTCGTATAATTAAAACTTAAAAGTGTCGATAAATATTTATATGTAAAAATTATATGTGTAGTATTTAAATATTATTCATTGTAATAATTATAAAATATATAGATGACTATTAAATTCATCCTTCTATCAATTATATTAGAAATCTACCTTTTATATTTTGTAACTATAACTACCATACTATAATTATTCAGTGGTGGTAATCAATAAGAGAAAATTCTCTATTCATACTTTATCTGTCTTTGCTTAAATTAATTTCATAATACGTTATCAGCACGATAGCCTCTATTGATTATTGAAAGTCAGTGATTTACGACAATCCGACTCAAAAGAATAAAAAATGATAATTTACAAGATTAAACAGTAAGTAAATTTAATTTGCAAACTTTTAATTATTTTAATTATCGTGAGTTAATGGGATTAATCATGTGTTGCATGATAGTATATCCATATACAATAAAATTTGAAATTTTTTAATATATTATTTAAAAAAAACTGTATTAGATTATTTTTTTTTTATTATTGCCGTGACCAAGTGATATAATTTTGTTTCATCTCTTTTGCGCAATTACAAATTATGCCTTCTTTTATTATATTTTGATCCATATATATATAGCGGACGTACATCTTTTAAGTCATATTTTGATTTTTAATTTGTTATATATATTATTGTGCTAATTTATTATTTTAATGGGTAATATAAAGTTGTTCAAAGGCTCTGAAAGAGCACGCTATAAAGTCATTATCCATATACTAGATTGTAGCCGCCGCCGTTGCCACCACCATCATCGCAGTCGCTGCCACCGCTACCGCTGCCGCCATCACCCGACTATCGTTGCCACCGCCACCATTGCCATCATCACTACACTACCTCTGCTGTTGCTACTATCACCCCTACTGCGACCGCCACTACAACACTGTCACTTCTGCCACCATCAAAATCATTATCATAATATACATGAATAATTAAAAAAAATATATATAAATAATTAAAAAAGTATGATACAATTTTTAATATATAAAATAATTTAAAAAATAGATAATCAAAATTGAAAATAATTTTTAAATTTTAAAAAATAAAAAATTTGCAACTTTACCAAACGCACCTTAAACATACATACATAACCGTCCTATACTTTATAAAAAAAAACATACATCTAAAAATTTAAAATGTATCAGTGAAAAGAAAGTTAAAATATAAATTCTAAAAATAATGAACATAAAACTACAAATAAAAATTCGAGTTATTAAAATTTAATGTTAATACAATAAAAAAATTACATAAACATTTTATACATTACAAAAAAATAAAAAAATAATTCAAAGCTAATTTATTTTTCATCAATATTGTCAAGTGGATGATTTTTGGTAACTAAGGTATAAAATATACTTATATTTATATAGAGTAAAATGGTAATAATTAAAATGTAAAAATAATCCTTATATATATATATATATATATATATATATATATATATATATATATATATATATATATATATATATATACCGGTTAACTAGAAATTAAATTTTAAATTCAAGTTAATTAACCATAATCTTTAAAATTTAAAATTTGTATTCACATCCAATTTCACTGATTAATCGCATAAACTGATTTGAACTAAATTTTAACTATGTGTACAATTTTTCCATTTTTTACAAGCTCCAATGGATCGGTTAAACGTCAATTTAGGTAAAAATTAACTAGTCTATTAAATTCGGCTTTTTAAAATCATTAATCATTAAACAATCTGTCACATTCGTCTAATCAATCAATCGATTTTAAATTTTTCGATTTGGTTAACCAATATTTTTCGGTTAATAACTAAAATATTTAGCATATAATTATAAAAAATTAGACAAAATTAAATTCAAATTCAAACGTTCAAAGGAATTTAAAATAAAAATTATAAAATAAATATAATATATTAGCCAAAATTCATATTCTACTTTCATTATTCTCTACTTCTCGTGGTTCATTATTTTAACAAATTAATATATTATAAAGTGAATTTGATATTTATTAAAAATTAACATGCTCAATTGTATGTCATACAAATTTTGGACAAAATTAAATATTAAAATATATAGTCTAAAACATGAAAAAATGTAATTAAATGTTTCAAGTAAGATATAGATTAGATATTAATACATAAAATAAGTGATAACACACGTTATCTCCTATTTCACATCGGTTGGAGATGAGCTGAAAGTGGACCTTATAAGGCCATCGACACCTTATCCCTGCATAGGCCTTTTGGGGTAGGTCCCCAGAAACAAAACCGTGAGGGCTACAGCACAAAGCAGGCAATATATGCAAAGCCCCATCAAATCCTCCTCCCCGATCGGATTCCCTACCATCGAAAATGAGAGACAAGATCTCCTACCGATCGGTAAGCGAATGATCCATTATTTAGTGCTTTCGTTGAGAGCAAGGGAGGAGTGAGACCAGGCGCAGCCCAAGGGCACGACCGACGACCTCTACTCTCGTAGACCTCTTAGGAGGGGGAACAATGATGACACATGTTATCTCCTATCCCACATTGACTGGAGATGAGCTGAAAGTGAACTTTATAAGGCCATGGACACCTTCTCCCTACGTAGGCCTTTTGGGGTAGGTCCTCAGAAATAAAATCGTGAGGACTCCGGCCCAAAGCGGACAATATATGCAGAGCCCGATCAAATTCTCCTCCCCGATCGGATCTCCCACCATCGAAAATTAGAGACAAGATCTCCTACATGATGGATCGTTCGCTCACCGATCGGTAGGAGATCTTGTCTCTCATTTTCAATGATGGGGGATCCGATCGGGGAGAAGTATTTGATCGGACTCTGCACATATTGTCAGCTTTGAATCGGAGCCCTCACGATTTTGTTTCTGGGGACCTGCCCCAAAAGGCCTATGCAATGAGAAGGTGTCCATTGCCTTATAAGGTCCACTTCCAGCTCATCTCCAGCCGATGTGGGATAGGAGATAACGTGTGTTATTACTATTTCCCCTCCCGAGAGGTCTACGAGAGTAAAGGTCATCAGTCGTGCCTTTGGGCTGTGCCTGGTCTTACTTCTCCCTTGCTCTCAACGAAAGCACTAAATGATGAATCGTTCGCTCACCGATCGGTAGGAGATCTTATCTCTCATTTTCGATGGTGGGGGATCCGATCGAGGAGGATGATTTGATCTGGCTCTGTATATATTGTCCGCTTTGAGTCGGAACCCTCACGGTTTTGTTTCTGGAGACCTGTCCCAAAAGACTTATGCAGGGAGAAGGTATCCATGACCTTATAAGATCCACTTCCAGTTCATCTCCAGCCGATGTGGGATAGGAGATAACGTGTGTTATTAATAATAAATAATATATAAAAGTTAATTGGTTATTCCATACAAATATTACTCTATATAATTAAAAATGACATAATTTAAGTATATTCTATTGAGAAATAAAAAAATTAAGATATAAAAATAAAAATATAGTTTAAATATATTTTAAAGTATTATTTTATGTAAATTATATATATATATATATATATATATATATATGATTGGTTAATCATAAATTAATGATTAACCAGCATTTAAAAATTAAAACTGAAATAAATAATTAAAAATCGTAAAAATAAAAATAGAAATTTGAATTTACTCAACCAATTCACTAAACAATTGGTTCAATTTTAGACCCACTTTGTAGTTGGCTAATTTCTTTTTTCCTCAACACCAGTGGATAGTCATGTTTTCAAATATTATAGTACATTATATTATATCATATATAAATAAAGATAAGTCCACTTCTAGTTATTTGATTATAACTCATATTCTGAATATGACAATAACGCATGGTCTAATTGGATTTTGATTATGACAAGTAAATTGAAGGGGGGAAGTTTGGACCTTTCTCAAGGACGCATACAAAAAACAGCAAAATCTCATAAGCACATAATGCTTCATTCTGAACATCCTAACATCCTAAGTATCGGGGTGGATAGGTGTTAATTGGTTAACGGCCTGTTACTCAAATTCAATTTATTAATATCAATTTTTTAAAATTAAAATTAAAATTAAAATTTAGTCCATTAATAATTGATTAACTTTTAATCAATTAACTATTAAATGTAATTGGTCAGCTATAAAAAATTAAATATATATAATTATTCTATATTTCAGAAAAAAAATGTATCTCTAAAATTAAAATATAAATTCTATAAATTTTAAAAATAAAATATACAGGTTATTTTAAATTTAATGTTAATATAATAAAAATTTTACATAAAAAATGCTCTTCAAGACTAGGGATGAGCAAAAAAAACCAAAAATATATTTAACCTCAAAATTAGTCCGAAATCGAACCGATTTTTACAGTTAACTGATCCGATGAATTCGATTACGGTTTTTAATTTTTATATTTTTGGTTAATGGTTGCGGTTTAGATTTTTAAATACCAGTTAACCGTTAATCCACGGTTAACCGGTTCATATATATATTATTTTTATATCTTCAATTTTTCTCTATTTCTCTCTAAAATTTACATAAAATAATACTTTAAAATATATTTAAATTATATTTTTATACCTTAATTTTTTATATTTTCCTATAGAATTTATATAATACTTTAAATTAAATTTATTATATAGCAATATTTATATATAATATATAATTAACTTTTATATATTTTTTTTATTATATATTGGTGTTCATATTTTACTTAATAAAATTTAATTGCATTATTATCCAAAATTTTATTTGACTTAGAATCAAATATAATAATTTTCAATAAATATCAAATCTATTTTATAATATTAGCTATTAATTTATAAAACATGAATTTTAGCTAGTAAATTATGTTTGTTTTATAATTTTTATATTAAATTACTTTACACATTAAAAATTGAATTAAACTTTATCTAATTTTTTTATATAATTTTATGTTATAAATTTTAATGATTAACCGAAAAATATTGGTTAATCAAACCGAAATTGATGTACTGATTAACCGAATATAATGGACTGATTAATGTTTAGTAATTTTGAAAAATCGATATTAATGGATTGGTTAATTTTTTTGCTCATGGACGATATGCTCATCCCTATTCAAGACAACAAAAAAAAAATAATTCAACATCAATTAATCATTTATCAATATTGATTGGTAGATGATTTTCGGTGATTAAGGCATAACTTATACTCATATTTATATAAAGTAACATAATAATACATTCATATATAAGAAAAAAAATACAGAAAGACAAATAATGATAATTCTTTAGTTAATCAATGTTTGAATGAAAAAGAGCTTTCTAAGCTCTAACCACTTTCTAGGGTTGCTGTTGGTGCATCTGCGAATGGTAGTCCCATTTTTATTTCTTTTTTCTTAGTCTTAATTTTTCGTATTCGTAATTTTTTTTTTTGCATATATTTTTTTCACGATTGCAAATAATAATTTTTAAATTAATACAAATTTAAATTTCTGAATTTATTAGTTATTTTTATTTTTGTATTCTTTAGTTTTCTTAGATTTTATATATTTTTTGTTTCAATAAACTGAGATTTAAAATGGTTAATTTCATATTTGATTTTTGTAATAATTTAAATTTTATTTGTGTTTCTATAAATCTTATTTATTTATTTATTTATTCTAGATCTATGTTTTGTAGGTATAGAAAGGGGCGAGAAAAAAAAGTGATCAACCGCAAAATTGGTCAAAATCGAGTTTAATTTTTTGGTTAATCAGTCTGACGAGCTTAGTTTTAGCTTTTATTTTTAACATTTTCGATCATTAGTTTCGGAATTTTTTTATCTAAAATTAAGCATGATAATTCCTAACAAATATTGAATTCACTTTATAATCTTATAGCTATTGATTTGTTGAAATAATTAATAAATACGAAGTCTAGAATGATGAAAGTAGAACATGTATTTTGGCTAGTATTATGTTTTCTTTATAACTTTTATTCTGACAATTTGAAATTGAATTGAACCTTTTTGTCTAATTTTTGTTTTATGATCGTAGTTTGTTTTTCTATTTTAGTTTGTTTTTCTAACCATCTCAACGCCAGTAAATGTTGCTAATAGTTTGTTTTTTTCTATTTTAGTTACACTAGTAAATAGTTAGTTTAAAATCATCACATATCTTACACAAAGTTTAGTTTGCCCTAGTTTTTCTCAGAAAATTGAACATATTGAACTTAAACTTGGAATGTGCATTAGTTAAAGCTTTTGTTTAGCATTAAGGTAAGTATGTTGTTTAATAAAATTTTATACTAGTTTAACTCTCAACTTGACATATAATTATTAGTTTCCACCTGTTAAGCACACAAAGACCAATTTTTAAGTATTCATTATTAGATAATCCATCTAAATATTATAGCTCATTTGATTGGAATACGTATGCAATTACTGTAAGTATTCATTATTAGATAATCCATACTTAACTTTTTGCTTAACATGATAGCTTTTCTTGTGTGCAAGTGTTTGAACTTGATTAGAGTACAAGTTAGAGTCGGGACAACTGCAGTTGGCTAAAGTAGAAAGTTAGGCTTTAAAGTTTTTATTTATTTATTTTAGCATCTAAATTGTAATATTTATAAAGGTTTATTGTAAGTATAATTTCATAGATTGAAATCTACCTAGAGGGTTACTACATATTAACTAACATGTTTTACGGGTTGATTCTAACACCAATGTATCCTCCCAGGTGGTATTAGGGTATGACAATTTAGTGGTATCAAAGTTTAGGTTTAGGCAATTTTAGCCTAAATTGAGCTTCAGTAATCTGTATGTGCACAAGTTAGTTGTGTTATTGGCCTTTAGCGACTGTCCCAATGTAGACATTGGGTCCTGAGGAGGTTTTTGTTAAGGTTACCTAATGAGAAAAACTGCTCCTTAAAAGACAATGAATCAAGGACCGTGAATCCTTTTTGTGTTGAAATCCTTTTTTGAAAAGTATTTTAAAATGTTTTTATGCTTGATTTAAGTGATCGAGCGATGCACAGAGGGTTGAACAATGAGAAATATCCTTGACTAAAAGCTTAAAAGATAAGTTAGGCAAATTCCAAGCCTTGCACATTTGTGCACATGGGCTTGTACACCCTTGCACACAAAGAAAATATCATTATTTAGCCTAGTTGATAGGTATTTTCCATTTTTAGGTTTGTACGGCCTCTCACAAAGGACGTACGGCTGTGCATCACAAGAATCTTACCTTTTCAGGTAAGTGACATTAGGTACTTGAGATGCACACCCATACGCTCCTGATGGTATAGTCGTATAACCCAAAAGTAGGTGAAATCTGCAGAAATAAGTTGGCAAGTGGGTTGACTTATGTGTATGTACACCCATGCACATCACCTTGCGCGCTTGTGCATTCATCCTTATATAAGCAATTGGCCATTTGCTTTTCTGGAGGTTGGAGAATTTGATTTTGAAAGTTAGTATTATCTTCATAAAGGCTTTCAAAAGTTTGTAACTGAAAAATGTCATTTTTGGCACTTAGCTCTTTATATTTTTCAACTGTTTTTTTATTGTTTCAACACAGCAATCTAATTGAGTAAGGACACTGAATGTAATATAAAAAGTCTTTCTTATTATTTTTGGATTATCATAAATTTTAATCATTATTTTTATTTATAACATATCTACTGTATATTAATATTTGCTAGATTTAGGTTGTGAAACCCTTTTCAAAGGTATATTGCCTTGTAATAGAAATTATTAGGTTACTATCTTTAAATTCCATTTTGTCCATTTTAAAGTTAGTTTTTTGAAAGATCTGGTTTAAAAATCATTCTTTCGTATTTAGCTTTTTCTTTTTGCTCCCTTTTGGATCTAGTGTTGCCATAATAGCACTCCTATTCCCTTTAATCATTGATTACTGATAGGCTAAGTCATTTAACACCTTACTACCTTTGTGTTTGCTCAATAATTGTTATTAGCTTAGGTACATCCATCTAGTTTATTTGGTCTCTATTAAGATAGCTAGTTAGTCTTATTACAATTGCACATTTCTTAGTTGTTCTTAGTGATCAATTTTTGTCAATTAGTTTTATAGGCATTTACCTTAATTAATATGCTTTCATAATATATAAAAGACTCAGGTTAATCTACTATTATTGTTCTATGTGTATTTATTAATAGCCTTGCTTGTGTTACAATTATCATGCCATTTTCTTACCCTTTACATGTAAATTCCAATATATTGATAGGTAGGATAATAACTTGTATCTTTTTCATGGCTTCACTCAACTTATATTTATATTTAAGTTGTAAATTCATAAGTTTAAAGACCTATTTACCTGTTAAGTGCTATAACCTTAAATTATAGATAATTCATACATCGATTATTCAATATTAAACATGAGACATTATAACTTAAGGAATCATGTATTAATAGCATAATCGATATTTGACCGTTAAATAACTATAAGTGTTTATATATATACATATTCGGTTTCAACCGTAGGAAGCATTATGTATTTGCAGCAATAAATTTCTTGTATGCGATGTTCTAACACGATATAGTTATATACTTTTAAGGGTGTCTTTAATCAATTCTAAAATTATCATGGCTATATAAATATCATATCATATCTATCATATGACTTTTTATAATGCCTTTTTTATCTCATGAAACAAGCCTGCACCTCTCTAAAGGAGTGGATAACGGGTGATACTGTACTGTAGTCCCGAAGGTACGAAACTATACTGTACTATCTGACCGGTCAAGCAAATCCAAACGGGATTAACTATAACCTAAATAGAGTTGTTTATAACCCAAACGAGGTCAAATCATAGGGACTTACATGAGGCTGAATCATAGAGACCCAAACAAGGTTGAACATGTAGCAGCTGCAAGGTATCCTTATAGGTATGTATATCTATCCACAACCTAGACATATATACGGACATGAATATTTCTTTACTTTAACTTCTTTATCTTCCTCTTTATATCTTACTTGTCTATAATTCATTCTCATGAACATGTATAGGAGAAAACATTCAGCTATATATATATTCATTCATTTCTATGTACTCTCATAGGCCCCTGTGTCTCATTTTCATATATTGAAATTTATTAAATGATTATAATCATATTCATATATCATGTCATTGAAACATTTACATATCATAGCATACTCATACTCATACTCATAAATTATCATTCAACTCTCTTATTTAAATACATTAACATATAGTTATAAGATTTATATAATAACATAAGTAATTCCTTTACATGCCTGTGTTCCTCTTTAGACATTTGTAAGTTTAACTTTTCATTCATAAACCATATAATTTATTTATTTAACATATCTATATACATATATATGTACAGGCATCTATTATGCTTAGAAGAATGTATCTTTTAAACATTAATGCCCTATTACAGTTTAACATTCATTTGGATTTGCATTCTTTAACTATAATACCTTTAAGAATCTTTATGACTATTTATATTTCCTCCATGGTCAATTATGTTATTACATGTCCTAATCAAGTAACATCTTAAGTATGCATATAACATACTTTACTTTTCTTTTTAGGTTACTAAGTTGCTTTACATTTAGGGTCACTATTTATCTTTGTTCTTATGATTAGAATACTTTCATTATTCTTAAGAGGAGTTAGACTAACTTTAGTTATCATTTGAGACTTAAATTTAAATTTTAGAAGGAACATGAAAGGTTCATGATCATTAGGTAATACCTAGTAACAATAACATATGTTGCATTTCGGTTCTGGACCGAGTCGAACTACCTCACGATCATTACTAAAAGAGTAATGACCGTGACCTATACTTTTGGGAGGGGTTACAGTCATTAGATAATACCTAATGACCGTAACATAGGTTAAGTTATGATTCTGGACTAAAAAATGGGGTGCCTCACGGTCATTAGCCAAAATCTAGTAACCATGAGGTCCATTCTGCATAGAGATAGAATTTCAGTTTCGATTGCTATGCTATTTCTGACCTACTAAACATCCTTTTTAGCGAAAGTGTCATTCTACAAAGTTATAGCCTTATGTTTCTAGTTTTTATAACACTAAAAATCACCTCCATCAAACCTATAAATCTCCCAATATTTAACAAACACTCCAGACTATTCCCAGTGACAGGGCAGCAGCCATGATCAGAATTCAAGCTTATTTTTCTCAATCATACAAATCAATTCAGGTTTAGTGTTATCCATACCAAATGGAGATATATGAGTCTATTTTAATATCCAATGAAAATTTCTCAACTTTCACTACTGTAGCTCCAGATATCATCAAAATAGTATAGACTATTCACATGAGTCCTAAGTAGAATTTCAAGTTCTCAAATTTTTCATGCATAGCTCGATTTTCACACCTCATCAAGCCTAATTTTCATGTGTAACACATCTAATAACATCCAAAAACATGCATTTGATGTCTAAAATAAAACATACATGCATAAACACTATGAATGGTTCCCATAACTTTAGATGCTCCTTCAATCTCTCTCTTTCTTCTCTTCTTTTTTCTTGCTACTTTCTCCCTCTTCATAAAATCAATCACACACATAAATACCTATATAACTCAACAATATTAATCCCTAATACCTATGTGAAATAATTGAATTAAAAGAGGAGAGATTATTACCTTTATATTGCCTAAACCCTAAATTCTCTCTCTATCTTCTTTGAGCAACCAAAGCATGAAATATTGAGAGAGAAAATAGATGAGCGAAAGAGAGCAAAATTTTTGAATTTAGAGTCCCTCTTTGGCCGGCCACCCTTCTCATGAGTTCTCATGAGAGTTTTAGAGGGGGACACATGCCTTACTTCTATTGGTCACTTCTTGGCTTTACAATTTACTCCCTCTTCTTTCTTTATTTTTATTTTTACCACAATTCTTTTACTTTATCTTTTCAATTAAGCCCTTAATGCCACATTTTCTCTAAATTTACATACGTATCACTTGATACAAAACCACCATTTTGCCCTTGTTTATTTAATTAAATTTCCTTTAGGTCCTTTATTACTCTCAAAGCATGTAACTCTTTGTATCAGCTTTCTAAGGCACCCTAAAGGTACTCAAGTCCTTCTAGGGTCCTTTACAGTTTAACATTTATGTGGATTTGTGTTCTTTAACTATAATACCTTTAAGAATCTTTATGACTATTTATATTTCCTCCATGGTCAATTATGTTATTACATGTCCTAATCAGGTAACATCTTAAGTACGCATATAACATACTTTACTTTTTTTTATGTAGGTTACTAAGTTGCTTTACGTTTAGAGTCACTATTTATCTTTGTTCTTATGATTAAAATACTTTCATTATTCTTAAGAGGAGTTAGACTAAATTTAGTTATAATTTGAGACTTAAATTCAAATTTTAGAAGGAACGGGAAAGGTTCACGATCATTAGGTAATACCTAGTAACAATGACATAGGTTGCATTTCGGTTTTGGATTGAGTCAAACTACCTCATGGTCATTACTAAAAGAGTAATGACCGTGATCTATACTTTTGGGAGGGGTCACAGTCATTAGATAATACCTAATGACCGTAACATAGGTCCAGTTATGATTCTGGACTGAAAACTGGGGTACCTCACGGTCATTAGCCAAAATCTAGTAACCGTAAGGTCCATTCTGCATAGCGATAGAATTCTAGTTTCGATTGCTATGCTATTTTTAACCTACTAAACATCATTTTTAGCGAAAGTGTCCTTCTACAAAGTTATAGCCCTATGTTTCTAGTTTTCATAAGACTAAAAATCACCTCCATCAAACCTATAAATCTCCCAATATTCAACAAACACTCCAGAATGTTCCCAGTGACATGGCAGCAGCCATAATAAGAATTCAAGCTTATTTTTCTCAATCATACAAATCGATTTAGGTTTAGTGTTATTCATACCAAATAAAGATAAATAAGTCTATTTTAATCTCCAATGAAAATTCTCAATTTTCACTACTGTAGCTCCAGATATCATCAAAATAGTACAGACTGTTCACATGAGTCCTAAGCAAAATTTCAAGTTCTTAAATTTTTCATGCATAGCTCGGTTTTCACACCTCATCAAGCTTAGTTTTCATGTGTAACACATCTAATAACATCCAAAAACATACATTTGATGTCTAAAATCAAACATACATGTATAAACACTATGAATGGTTCCTATACCTTTAGATGCTCCTTCAATCTCTCTATTTCTTCTCTTCTTTTTTCTTGCTACTTTCTCCCTCTTCATAAAATCAATCACACACATAAATACCTATATAACTCAACAATATTAATCCCTAATACCTATGTGAAATATTGAATTAAAAGATGAGAGATTATTACCTTTATATTGCATAAACCCTAAATTCTCTCTCTATCTTCTTTGAGCAACCAAAGCATGAAATATTGAGAGAGAGAAGAGATGAGGGAAAGAGAGCAGAATTTCTGAATTTAGAACCCCTCTTTGGCTGGCCACCCTTCTCATGAGTTCTCATGAGAGTTTTAGAGTGGGACACATGCCTTACTTCTATTGGTCTCTTCTTGGATTTACAATTTACTCCCTTTTCTTTCTTTATTTCTATTTTTACCACAATTCTTTTACTTTGTATTTTCAATTAAGCCCTTAATGCCACATTTTCTCTAAATTTACATATGTATCACTTGCTACAAAACCACCATTTTGCCCTTGTTCATTTAATTAAATTTTCTTTAGGTCCTTTACTACTCTCAAAGCATGTAACTCTTTGTATCACCTTTCTAAGGCACCCTAAAGGTACTCAAGTCCTTCTAGGGTGTATATTGGGGTCTTACATCACTAATGATATTAACCCATATAATATCTCTATCCAGTACCTTATTTTTTAACAAGTACCTATAAGTTTGATTTATATCACCATATATAATCATCCCATGATTATCAACCAACTTGTACTAGTCTTTATTTATCATAATTCTTTTTAATGATAAATGACTAGGGATGGCCAAAAATAACATTGAATTGTTATTTATAAATATTATTATATTCTAACATACCAAAATATAATAACATGAAGAAAACCCAATTTTATAATATAAAATGTGACATTACATAAGGAACTAATTATATGGCCTAGGGCATAACCACTAACAATTAGGGTCCGACATGAAATGTGAAGATCGAGATATATGTAGAAGTAATGGAATTTGTAGTTATTGTTGGATTTTGAGGAGTTGATTGAAATTTGAGAGTGTAAATTTGAAAATTTTGCAAGCGAGTTAGTTGAAATTTCAGTTGTTATGCTGTCAAAATTTATACCATTTGAATATTGATTTTTTCTAAATGAATAGTGTTATTATGACTGATGAATTAACGATGCATGATAAGATTAAAATAATAGAGAGAAAAATGTAATTGTCACTTTCACAAGATAAAAGAAGGGTAATATAATTAATAATACCGAAAAGTGAAACATACCTATACTCAATCCCAAATTCGGGTACAGGGTGTTACAAATACATCCTATAAGCTCGAAATATGAAACCATCCTTATAAAGTGTTCAGTTGCGCTAAGTAAGGTAAACCAAAATTTAGGGAAAGCATTAATAAGCACAATCCCAACATATTAGGGGAAAATAACTCTTCCTTTATCTTGTTCCCCAAAATAGGAATATATATGTTTATCTTATGTAAGGAAGATAAGGATCGTTTCCTAAAGAGAACTCTCTCTCAAATCTCTTAAAAAGGTACAAAATCTATGACTTATCAAATAAATAAGGTAAAAGTTAGGTATGCAAGTTAAGTTTTTTCCAATTTCCCTATTATTATTAAAGTTACTGACTTGACTGTCGGAGTCTCCCTTATTGAAAAACTTTAACCGATTTTTGTGCTTAGGTGACTTGTTCGTGATGTAGAATTCAGAATTTTCTAGTTAAGTTATCATTTGGTGAGGTAAACATAGATCCAAAACTCCCTAACCATGGGCCTTTTCCCTGACTTGAGTGTTGTCCCTACCTTATTAGAAAACCAACCTGAACAACCAATCTAACCAATACCCCCTCCCACATAAAATTTTTTTCCTACCAGCAAATACCCTATCAATTTCAACACCCCTTATAATGGTAGTCCCAAACATACTAATCAGGCTTACCCTGCAAACCACCCAAGCCCTTTTTATGACATTATTCACCATAGCTGCTCAGGCACTTTAGCCACCCTTATAAGCTTACCAACCAACTTTTACTAGAGACCCACTATCCTCAGTGATCCCTCCAGCTCCTGGATCTACTATCACTCTAATGTCTAAATAATTTGGATGGGTTTTCGAATAAAGTATGCAAAAATACCATGACAAAAATACACTACAATATCAAGGTAGTTTTTGAACCCTCTTATACAGGAAAAATATGGCCATTCCCTTCCTAAAATTTGACTCCTTAACTTATTAAATATAATGGAAATGCCGACCCTCGAGCCCATCTAGACCAATTTCATCACACCATGCTAGTGCTAACCATTGATGATACCACATTGTGTAAGATATTCCTCTAGACACTGATGGACTTTGCCCAAATATGGTTCAAAAATCTCCTTGAACATTTAATTGAAAATTTTAAGCAGTTTAGCAATATGTTCTTTGCAAAATTTATAGTTGTTAGTTGACCAACGAAAGTCTCAGCTGGCCTAAACCGAGTACAACAAGAAAATAGTAAACCCTACGAGCTTATATGGAGAGATTTAACATGGTAGTGATGGATATTCAAAACCTCAACCTCGAAGTAGCCATTAATGCCCTAATACGGAGCACAAAATGGTAAGACTTCAATAACTCACTGAGCAAGAAACCCTCAAATGACTTCATATAGCTCATATCCCGAGCTTATAAATACATTACGATGGATAAGGCTTATCGACTAAAGCATAATACTTATAGGGATATTGATAAAGAAAGAGAGAATACTGTGATGCATGCTGGAGCCATCACTCACTTTCGAATTCGCTTTTAGAGGCTTGTTTTTAGAGCTCGAGACTAGAAGAAGCTCACTTTTATCATAAACCGACCATTTCGTAATAAAAAGGGTTAAGTCTATTTTATTGTTGATAGTCAACCCATGAAAAACGTCAACAAGTGGGCTCAAAGAGGTAAATGTCATGGAGTTACCATCCAATAAAATAATAAAAATTAATTTTAGATCTCGTTTTGATGCCCGATCAGAAACTGGTATTCGATATATCCCTTTTATTAGACGCCTTAGTTAAATGTCAGTTTATAATTAAGTTTCAAAATTAATCCTCTCTCCTCTCTCACACGATGCATTTACGATAGAAATAAGTAAACATCCCATTCAAACAAGCAAATAAATAAAAAATAAAGTCCTACTTAAATTATTACATAAGCAAAACGTCCCAAGAATAAAATAGGGTAGAAATAATATATATACATACATAAAATAAGGGGTTAATTAGGGTTGGAAACATTGATCCCCTCGTGCAAATTTACAAAACACCTTCATTGTGAACATTGGGCTAAAAAATTGGATATTGGTCTATATTTTATGTTAAAAAAACCTAATTTATTAGATAGAAAATATTTTAAGTATCCTTTATCTCAACATGCTTGAAAAATTCTTTTTTAAGCTAACTATTACAACCCAAAAAGAATAATAGATCTGAAATAAATAATAAATAATAAATAACTATATAATAAATAAAAGTAAAATAAATAAATCAGCGAAACCATAATAAACAAATAAAAATAGGGCAATTGAGATCATTGGGAAATAAAGACCAGTAGGTAAACATGATTTTCTGTGCAAAAAAAGTCATAACTCCTCCGACACAAATGCACCAATTTACTCGAAAAAAATCATCATAAAAAGCAAATAAATTATTGTATAAGAATAAAAAATAATCACAACATATTTACACATGCAGAAAATAATTTTCAAACACATAAAAATATACTGTACAGGAGTGATATTATGGCAAATATGCATAATTATTACATTAAACAAACATATGATGCAAAAGACCTAAAATATGTGAACAAAATGCCAAAAAAATATCCAGGGATGGTCAAAGCATGCGAGAGGCATCTGAAAGGGGAAGTGAGGGACAGATAGGGAGAAGGGACTGATACATCCCATTGTTGGGATGAGGGATGCCCATGGCTTAGCCTTTCTTCCCATTCATCACCTCTGGATAGAAACAAAAGTGCAGAAAAATAATTAACAATTGCAGAAAATATGCTAAAGCGATATCTAACCCTATAAATGCAATATTTAGACTATAAAACATGTTAATTCATGTCAAAAACAAATAATGATGCATTAAATACATTAAAATCATAAAAATACAAAATTTAAAATATGGAGAACAAGCTTTACATATTTTACAATGGAGTAATCCTAAAGAATTATCATGCCTCTAGCAAATTAAATGATTAAGAAACAAAACACAATTCTATAAAGCATGCATATCATTCAAATGTAACAATTAAAACACGTAGACATGCATTAAAGAATTTAAATAATCATGTTTGAAAAGATCTAAAGAGAGAAAATAGAAAAAAAGGGCCTAGAATATTACCCTTAGGAGATATACCGACTCTGTAACGATTATAGTATGGATCTTTCGCTTTGATTAGCATTTCTTGATCTCAAAGATAATTATGAAATTCATTTTTGTGGCGTGTGTTTAGCTAGAATTGTAAAGCGTAATTTTTTAAAGAGAGAAAGAAACTGCTCTTCTTCTCTGAATGGTGGCTCTTTCAAAGAATGAGTCCTCCCTTTTAAAATCCTAGATCTTGGTTTAAATTCCTAAGGGAGAGTTTTAATTGAAATCAAACTCAAAAAAAACCCTTAAAATTGGAGATTAAATCCCCCACATCCCAGCCTTATCATTTGGAGATAACTCTCATATTTTAAAACTAAGAAACTCATGGAAAAATCTAAGGAAGTTTAGGTTTTGAGTGAGGAACGGACACCCCTTGATAAGAGACAGGCATCTCTCATCACTACACCCTAAAATTTCTAAAAAGCCCCTAGTTTATACCACACAGGAGAGAGAGATCAACAGAGAGGCACTCCTCAGATGAAAAACGATAATTTATCACTACTGATCATCTAGAACCAAGTTTTTATACACAATTTGCTAAAACACTTTGAAATATTTGAAAATGCTTTTAAAAATCATGAAAATCTTCGAAAAAAGTGAAAAACATAAGATCGAAGCTTCGAAATTAGAACCTTATTATAAGTAATATTCTATTTTCTCATCATTGAGTAATCTTAATCTAGGCTATCTTGGGTGATGGTATCTACAGCTACCCCTAATTTTGGAGAGATAATGCATTGGTACCTAAGTGAGCCAAATTTTAGAGTACAAGGAAAAATATACGTACCTGAGGTAACAAATCTCTTGGTTGATTTATTGCTTGAAATCCTTTATTAGCACCTGGAGTATGCAGAATCAGAATTTTAAAACTAACTTCATCGAAGATGACGAGTCTCCAGTTGTTTCATTAGCATCTGGGACATACAAAATTGAGATAATGAAAGGTTTTGTTTGATTAACGCCCGGGGCATACAAAATCAAGACTTAAGACTAACTTCATTGAAGACGGTGAGTCTCTACTTATCCAATTAGCTTCTAAGGCATGCAGAATTAGGAAAAGAAAGGATATAATTCTTTGCTTAATTAGCACATGGGCTATCCAGAATCATGTTATATAAATACATCCGATTAGCGCCTGTGACATGCAGAATTGAGATCACTTGGAGAAGATTGATTATTGCTTAGGGCATGTAGAATCAACATTCTTTGAGTATATCTGGCTATCGTCTGGGGCATGCAGAACAAGAATACTGTGGTTGGATTTGATCAGCTTCTAGGGCATGCTTAATCGAGGTAACTTATTATAATTGATTAAGGTTGAAAAAGACCTGCAACATCAAACAAGGTGATTAGGTTAATATTTGATCGATGGTATTTCTTATATAACCTGTTGGTAATTATTTTCTTGAGGTAGCATTCCGCTAGGGTGAATTTTGATAAGTATATGTCTATCCACTAGGGAGATTTCTGATTGGGATGTTCGACATCATTCTGGAAAATGTGCACCTGTGAGATGTCACCAATTTCGATAAATAGTGAAGATGGATTTAACAATGATGGATGGATCCCCAAGATATGGAAAATCCTTTCGAAGTTGCAAATATCCACACTTCTTTTTTATAGTGCGTCTTTGTTGGATGAGTAAACATATGCCCTCTAATGCGAGCTCAAAGTACTTGTCATGAAAAGTGTTAAATATTATCATACTGCTTGCTAAATTTGATCTTTTTATCATCATCTTTATTTTTTCTTTTATCCCTAGGTTCTTGCTTTATTATCTATGTCTTGTGATGGTGTGGTTATTTATTGGTTGGCTTTTAATTTCATTACATTATTACTCATTCTTTCATTTTCAAGCATAATAAATGAAATAAAATGTACAAATGATGTAATAAAATAAGTTATTTACAACTCCACTTATATACATCAAAATTTTCAACAAAAATAAAAACTCCCTAAATAAAAAAAAGAGTCACTAAGATGGACCTGGTCCAGGTGCTTTACGATAAGCTAGTCCTGATGGCGATCTATAGGCTGGTGGTCTGAAAGGTCAGGCTTTGCGATAAGCTAGTCCTGATGGTGATCTATAGGCTGCTCTCCTACCTACTTGAATATGAACCTAAACCTTGGGATCGCTGATGTCACTAGCTACAACACCTGTGCTATAACCCTTGCCAGTCTCTCTGACCCTTATCCTACCTCATGGACTACCTTGGAGTGACTCTTAAAATATCTCATCAGATCCCCTCTTAGGTACCCGATGTACCTCCTCAGCTGCTCATCTGTCTCAGCCATAACCTGTCTGGCTTTTCTAGACTGTAGTTTGGATACGTGTGTTTTAATCTTTAAGCTAGGTGATAAAGTCATCGACTACCTATAAAGACTTATCAAACTTGTGCCTTACAGCTTGCATATCCATTTGAAAGCTCTGAACCTTTTTTGTAGAGAATGGACGGCTGCTGGGAGCGACTGCACTACTGTGAGTATAACCTTTTGAGTCTCCTCTATGGTTGCCAACCTCTGAGAGATTTCATCCGAGAGAGAAATTATTGTTGCATGTGCAGGAGATGGTGGAACTAATGGTAGAGGTGCAATCAAACTAGATACTCCCAGGTGTTCGCAAGGTAGATGAGCTAAAGGATATGATTCTTCAGGATGCCCCTACAAAGAAAACCTCAGAGAAGGCAACCTCTGATGTCTCATGGGGGACCCGAGGCATGCTCGAGTTTATGGTGAACCACTAAGAGGTCTTGTATATCAATTTGCATGTCAAATGCATAGTTAAAGTCCATCCCTGCTCCTTGGGTCTCTTCTACCTCCTATGGATAATAATCCTATTGAGGTGGCTACTTTAGAGGTACCTGGGGCTCTGCTGGTGCCTTATCTACCTCCTGACCCTATCCATTGCCTCATCCACCACCTTTAGGACTATAGGATCAAGGCTAAGCTCCTTCCATATCTCTGGCACTGTGAGTAACCTGTACTGGCCCTCCTATCCATCCATAGATACCATTATAGTCATGGTAATAGCTGTCTACAAATCTATATGCATGCTTTCCTGAACTGAATCCCCAAAGCGCTCCTCTTATAGCCTGAGGGATCTGAGTAGTCTGGTGATAACTCCCCCAACACATACCTGAGTTCATAGTGTGGTACTCACTCTGGTCAATGTCATGATGATCTCATATATAATATCTATGGGGTGGCCCTCCTGTATCCCTCATAAGCTAGTGATATTTATCGAGTTGACATTACTTAAGCTTTCAGTATGCCCAAGGTAAGAGGTCGATAGAACTCTATGCATATATCTATAGATCTGAAGAGACAACATCATGCTCTTTGCCCTATATGAGTCGTATACTGCTCTTGGTAGGGTTACGGCCCTCCATCTATCACTATGCATCTACTTGGTAGGTGTAATTATGTGTAGCCCACTCGAAAGTGCTATGGCCTTTACGAACCTATGCCTAGTGATGCTGAAAGGTATCATCAAGGCTTTGAATCTAACTGCCCCTTCTCTGGTGTCTGACCACTGATACCCTTTGTACTCTAAGGTGGCCAAGACCATATAGGTCACGTCTAGGTACATCCTGAAGGCTGGGGTGAAGAAATCAATCAAACTCGCATTGGCTAACAGCCTATTAGCCTCCTCAATCAGTCCAAACTCCTTTAAGAATTGCCTAGACATAAATCTACTAGCTTTGTACTGGACCTACCCAAGATCTTGGTAACTCGTAGCCTGTGCATCCATTATATAGTCTAGCACTAGTTGGGAAGGCTATGAATATGCTGTTCTGTAAGGCATCCTGTAAAAATGTTATATGTCAATTCATGCTCGACTATGATTTCAAGCAAGTTAAAGTGTTAGGATTATACTAAAAGTAAAATATCAATAGATAATTTAGACAAGCAATGCATGTATAGTTCTAACAATCATGCACAAAACAAAAGAGGATAATGTTTTACACACTTTACAAGAAATTAAGTACAATTCGGGCAGTATTCCGATGAGGAATGAGGTTGCCCCATGTATACACGTAGTATTTAAACAACATGCGGGCCCTCAAAGCCTATGCGCCCACAATACTATACATTCAACCATTTTGAGTAATTTTAATAAAATTTTGACAGCATTCCAGCTAGGAATGTGACTGCATCCTATATGAAAAATATATTTAAAGGCAAACGGCACACAATAAGCCCTCGGGGCTGCCAAGCAATAAAAAAAATAAAATTTTCATGCTTTACGAGAATGGTTAAAGTAAGCTAAACATTCGGCAGCATTCCAACTAGGAATGTGACTGCCTCTCTGCACAGAAAATGCATTTGAATGCATACAACAAGCTACAGGCCACTAAGGCTGCCAAACAATGCAATGGTGTATGTATATATATATATATATATATATATATATAATGTATTTAAAATTCAAAGATTATATACATTTCTGTCTAAAAAAATATAATGCTACATATTCACATGCTTATACACAAAATATTTTGATTATCTACGGTGTCATGCAAAGGAAGTTTAATATTTATACTACGTTACTTAAACTATAAGGCATCAATTATTTTTAAATTAAAACAATAAGCATAACAACATGTGTTGATATAATAACCAGTGCTTGCACCCATCATACCTAAAACTAAAAGTCTTCGAGCCTAGTTTATGTTTTAACTAAGAAATTAAGTAATAAAGGAAGAAAATAATAAAAATAATTAAATGCTACTTACTTGTAGAAGACGAAAAGAAAAAAAGGAAAAAGAAGCAAAAAAATAATGATCCCTGAAGTGCGCCTTGCTCCTAGGAGACTGTCGGCATAAGCAACTCAAAAAAATGGATGATCGATGAGAGAAAAATGCTCAAAAAATCAAAAGAAAAGCTTTGAAATCGGAAAGAATGGAAGTTTGGTCGAAAACTGTAAAAAATGGCCTTTATATTGCCAAAATCGAGCAAGGGATGGGCAGATTGTTTGTCACTGAGTGACAAACGAGATGAACAGGACATCCGATCCCTTGGGTCAAAATGATAAGAATGACTATTTTCATCGATTTTCTATCTCTATCCATCTAAAATTAATTTACAACATTATGAACACGGGTTATTATTATTTTTACATTATTTATATGTTTTAATTACATTTTAACATACAGTTTTACCAAAAATATAAAACACCCCCTAAAATTAAAATGTTGTTCGAGATAAATGACTTTTTATAGTCCAGAATCTCAAGATTTGAACATTTAGGTCATCCGGTGTTTTAAATTTCCTGCAAAACACAAATAATGACAAATGCAATAATATATACATGTAATGCATTGAACATGCAAAAATATGACTTTCGACCTTTCAGAGGTGAGGGATGGGCAGCCTGTGGCTCGCTCAGTGCTGAGGAACGAGCATCCCTCATCACTTTTCTATAAATAGTGCTCATTTCCTTGTATTTTGTGCTTTTGACCTTTCACTTTCTTGAAAGTTTCCATAATGAATTCTTCATTTCCTTTTCTTCTTTTCTTTTATTTTCTTTTTCTATCTATTTTTCTTTCAATCGTTCATTATTATTTATTCTTTTCGAACCTAGACTGCTTGAAAAATTTTATACCCATGAAAATTGGACTTACAAAATTGCACCAGCTATTAGATGATTCAAAAACATAGGATGATCGTCAAGTGCCCTCTTATTCTGGTGTGAGATTTTTGAGAATAATGATCTCGGATGGGAATTTGCTGCTTGCTACTGCCTGGTATTGGGATTTAAGGCTCTATGTATTTTGATTTACTCACCAGAAAATGTGTCCCTTGCCAAAATAATTTATTGCTATGGTTGGCATTAGGTTCGATTATGATGTCAGACCTTGTATGCCTTTTCCTATCTCCAGATATCCCAAAGAGGTGGTACAAACTCTCGATGTTTTACCTACTGAAGCTTGAGGTTTGGTTCCATTTGAAAGGACATTCCCTCTGGAGCAACTGAGTGAGATCCTCATTGATTGTGATGATGTACCTTCCTTTTAATCCAATGTGGTATTGCTATGCTGCTTTAATCGGTGTTTGCTAGTGCATTGTGAGGATTCTATGATTGGGGACTAGTAGCTATTTAGCATAGTGGATGGCATATATCAAAGTCGAAACCCATTTTTTGTGATTGTGGTAGAGACTATTATTGGTTTGGGTTCGATTTGTCATGACTATAATTCTCTTCTTATCGGTAGCCCTTTACTTCTCCAGGTACGTCCTTAATTTTAAAGGTAGTACGCCTTTTGTGGGTTATCATACTAGCTTTTCTTGTTGAAATACACATCTTTTTAGATTTTCATGTATTTTTATGCCTTATTTTTGCCTGAAATGAACCCAACTCACTCCAGCCACCTTTTTTTCAGGTGTGGTTTCATGAGAAGCTAAAGCTACTATCAGAGCCTTCTTCTCGAGTTAAAGCTATATGGATTTATCCTTTGAGGCACATCATACTCAGGCATTTTTAGCATGAGTTTATGACAATTTAGGAGGAAGTTGATTGGATGGGTAGTCGGATAGATGATGACAATGCATTTAGGTGTGCTTAGTTGCCTATTAATTCTGTGCTTTGGGATAGAGACTCTGGATGCATTCCCATATGTAGGCTCCATCGGGCCACCTTTTATATTGTTGCCCGCTATGTTTGATAGTTTAGAGGTCTATAGGATATTGTGAGGCATCCAATAGGCTTCCGTAGTGTCATTCTCACTACTCATTTCCTAACAGAGGATCTGGGCTTAGCTTTCGATAAGAGTTACCATTTCTGACACTACTACTTCTGACTTCACCACTTTTGATACTTACAAATGATGGTTTACCAGTCCGACTGTTGAAAATAGGATTTCACATTTGAGACACCTAGATGGACAGAGAGATATGATACCGATAGATTCGGTTTAGACATTTTTATAGATGATGCTTCTGTTTATATTGAACATGTGACAAGAATATGTTACTTTGGAATGCTCAAGTGACATTTATGAATAAATGTATGACATTTGTTTCTTATTTTGATATACATGATTAGTATTTGGCATTATCTCAACAATGCATATTGTTTAATCTCGAAATGAAAATTTACAAGCATCGTAACTCCTGTCATCAATTAGTCCTCTCGGATTTTCTTAATTGATTATTTTCTTTTAGCCTCTAATTTTTTCCTAGGATGCCTTTTTTTCGATTTTCACCCTGGTGAGGTGCCCAATTTTAGCAAGGCCACCATTTTTTAGGTTTTCGACCCACGAGGCATTTATTCTCTTCTTTTTTTCTTTTTAGTCTTTAGCCATGAAACCTTTTCAATTTGTCGACATTTATAGGTTCTCTAAACTCATTGCCATCGTTGTTTAATAAAGTAGCAACACCTCTGGATAGCGATTTTTTAAGCATAAAAGTCCTTCCTATATGGATTTGAATTTGCCTCGGATATCTGGCCTCCCTGGCCTCATGTGCTTAAATACCAGGTCTCCCTTCTTTAGTGGGTGCTTCCTAATTATCTTCCCAAACGATTGAGCTAGCCTCTTTTATAGACCTGATTATGGTAATAAGTCCTCATCCTATCTCCATCCAACAGGTTAAATTATGATAGTCTATGTCTGGCCCATTTTGCTTATGGTATCTCAACTTTCAAGATAACCCTTAAAGACTGATGCTCAATCTCTACTGGCAGTACTGCTTCTATTCTGTAGACTAATAAAAATAGAGTAGCTCTTATTGAAGTTCTAGCTATCATCCTATAACCCCATAATGAAAAATGTAGTTTATTAGCCCAATCCTTATAAGTTCAAACCATTTTGGCCAGAATTCTTTTCACATTCTTGTTGGCTGCTTCGACTGCTCTATTTGCTTATGGCCTATAAGGAGAAGACTTATGATGTTGAACCCTATACTTGATAAGCATTTGCCTGGTTTCTCCTGTAAATTGTAATATATTATCTGATACCATATGATGAGGTAACCAATACCTGTATATCAGATTCTTCTCAATGAACTTAGCCATGTCTCGTGCATATACCTTTTTGAAGATTCTACTTCTGCCCATTTGATAAAGTAATCAATGGTTGCTATAATGAATCTGTATCTATTTGAGGCTAGAGAATGGATCATTCCCATGATATATACCCCCTATGTAGCGAACGACCAAGGTGATGTGAGGTTGAACAATTCAGAAAAGGCAAATGTCTTAAATTAGTATACTATTAGCATAATTGGCACTCCTTAATGTACTTAAAGCAATCAGTGTCCATTGTAAGCCAAAAAAATCTTTGTTTCATAATCTTCTTTACCAAAGCTAAATCGTTCACATAGGCTCTACACACTCTCCTTATGTATTTCCTCGATTACCTTCTTTGCTTTTTTTTTTCATCCAAACACCTTAGTTGGATTCCGTTAGGCTATCTCTTATAAAGCACTCCTCTTACAGTAATGAACTGGATCGACAACTTATGAAATAACCTTTGGTATTTTTCAATAGCCTCTTCAGGGGACTCCGAATTCTCAAGGTAATTTTGGATATCATAATACCAAGGCTTTCCATCATCCATCTCGATATCTATGATTTGCTTCCTCTCAAAGCATGGCTTATTGGAGCTTAAAATTGACAAAAGCTTCATAATTACCCCCTTAGGATTATCCCATATGGACATCAAAGTGGCCAAGGCATCTGCTAGCTGGTTTTCCTCCCTAGGTATATAACCAAAAGTGCAAACTTCAAACTAACTGCTGAAAACCTTCAAGTGTCTGAAGTAAGGCAATAAATGCTCTTCTTTCACTAATCACTCACCTTTTACTTGATAAATCACTAAAGATGAGTCTCTAAATATTTTTGTAAACCTCACTTCTATAGCCAGTAAGGCTTCCAATCTGAAAATGCACGCTTCATACTCTGCTTCATTATTCGTGGCTTTATATCTTAACTTCTTAGCTAGTTGTAACTTTTATCCCTCCAGGGTGATCAAGATAACTATTACTCCTACTCCCTTATTATTCATAGCTCCATTAAAGTACATCTACCATCCTTGAACTGTTATGGCCACAATGTGCTCATTGAAAAACTCATAGATTATCTCTTCCCCTTCTAAAGATTGATCAGCTAGGAACTCCGTTACTACTCTTCCTTTGATGATTTTTCTAGCGACATATTATATGTCAAACCTTGCGAAAAGATTAACCACCTTCCCATCTTTCCTAACAATAAAGGAGCCTTTTGGAAGTACCTGAAAAAGTTCTTCTTAGCCACAGCTTAGATTCTGTAGGAATGAAAATAGTATTTCAATTTCTTTAATGCTCATATGACTGCCAAACAAATCTTTTCTACTTCTATATACTTCGTTTCATAAGGAAGAAATTTCTTGCTAAAATAGTACACTATATATTCAATCTAAAAATCATCCTCTTATGCCATCATTGCTCCTGCTGAACTGTCTGCTAAGTATAAAATCAGAGGTTGACCTGCTTGAGGCGGTCTCAGTACTGGTGGATGTAGTAAATAATCCAGAATGGTATCAAAAGCTTTTTAGAAGTCCTCGTTCCAAACTACTGGCTGGTCCTTTTTAAGCAACTTAAAGATTGGCTCACAAATTGAAGTTAACTTGGCGATGAACCTGCTTATGTATTGAATCTTACCCAAGAAGCCTCTGACTTCTTTCTCCTTCTAGGGCACTAGCATTTCTCTAATAGCTCTCACCTTGTCAGGATCTACCTCCATAGCCCTCTGACTTACCGTATGGCCTAAAAGTTTACCTGAAGTAATCCTAAAGATGCACTTTTTGGGATTGAGATGAAGGTTATACTTGCTAATCCTCCGAAAGAACTTCTCCGGTGTTTTGAAATGTCTTTCACCAGTAACTAACTTGATTATCATGGCATCCATATATACCTCCACTTCTTTGTGGATCAAATCATTTAGGATCTTAGTGGCTATCCTCTGATAGGTAGCACCTGCATTTTTAAGTCCAAAGGGTATAATTTGGTAGGCATACATTCCCTACTAGGTTATGAAGGTCACCTTGATCCTATCCATTATCTTATTTAAAATCTTATTATATATGTCATATCTATCCATAAAACTGTACATGGCATAAATGGTTGTGCTATTGACCAGAACATATATGTAAGGTAATGGAAAATCATCTTTAGGATAAGCTTTTTTTAAGTCCCTAAAATCTATATAGACTCAAACTCTTTCATCTTTCTCTTCTATAGGGACAACATTTGCTAACCACATAGGGTACTAAACTTCCACGAAGAACTTGGCCTCTATTTTCTTTCTGACCTCATCTTTAACCTTTTTAACCCATTATGGTCTAAGCCTTCTAAGCTTTTGCGTGATTAGTTTATACCTCGAGTATGTTGGAATGGCATGTTTGGCAACTTCTCGATCTATTCCTAGCATGTCTTTATAGGTCCAGGTAAAGACTTTTTCATATTTTTTCAATATTCTCTCAAATTTTTATCTCTCCTTAGGAGTTATATCCGATGCTAATAAAATTTCTTTTAGATTATCTTTAGTCTTGAGATTAAATGAACATGTATTTGTTGAGTTAATGTCAAATATGAATGCTTTATGATCATGATCATGTACATTGAAATCGAAAGAACATCACACAAGTAAGCAAAATTATTCATCTCATTAATGAAATCAAAAGGGAAAACATAGTTCTTATCAAAAAGTTCAAAAATGTAAACAACATCAATAAAAGCATTTTCTTCAATCTTGTCAATGTCAGATTGTAATGGCCTCAATACCGGGTCAGTCGTGAATAGTACTTTTTTCGAAAGTGAATAGTGATACCGGGATGAATAGTATCTCCTAGAGTCGAAAAATATTTTATTGAACCATTGAAAAGAGCAAGTTAGCTAGAATTCAAAGATATAATTTGGACTGAAAATGAAATCAAATGGACCATTAAAAGTCAAAAATAACGAAAAAGTCATTGTTCCAATTAAAAGGATGCTTGTGTTAACTGAGAGCTTATGTAAGACTTTAAAAATAATAAATGATCTTTAAAAATTATCATATTTTTCAAATTTACATTAAATGTGATGTAGAATCATATGGTAATAAAAAAATTAATGTTACGGTAACTTTGAAAATTGAAATATCGGACTGGTAAAGATGCATTAGACCGAAAAATAATCTCCGAATGACTCAAAAATATTCATGAAGTCTATTGAATATATTTTGAGAATTTTAGAAGTATTTTTAAGGATATTTGACCCCTATAAGTAAGAGAAAAATAATGATTTCGGTTTAAATAGTAATCGATCAACTATAATTTGACCAGGGCTTTAAAAATAGTAAATGATCCTCAAAAATTACAGAAATTTTTATTTAAGCCTAAAATTATATGTAAAATATTTTGGTGATGAGAATGGAATTTTTCGGTGACACCGACAGTTGTCGAATCGGACCGATAAGTTTGAATTGGACCGATAACGGACTCTAATTGAGCCAAAAATTTATATATTACCTATTTTTGAGGTGATAAAGATGATGAAATCATTTTTGAAGTGATTTAAAGTAAGTAAGAGAGAGAAATTGGATTGGGCTTTAAAAAGACCTAAATGGGCCTTTTAATTAATTTGGACAAAGCCCACTCTTTAGGCCCATTAAGGAGAGTATAAGAGGCTGAAAATTTTGAGATTTCTCCAGATTTTTTCAGCTCTCTCTTCCCTTTCATTTGGTGGCTGAACCACCATCACAAAAGATTATCTCTTATTTCTTCAATTTTTCAATTAAAATCTCATGTAATCCTAACATGAGAAGTGAAATTTCATCTCTATAGTTCAAATATATAGCCTCTAATCTTTGATTGAAGCAAAGGAAGCAAGGAAAATCAAGGGTGAAAAGTGAACGGAAAAGAGTTATCATGGCTAAAAGCAAGGAAAATGAAGTTTAGGCACTCATAAGCATGGAAAATTTGTAAGTGACTATAAAATCCTTTGATTTTCCTTTTATTGTGAATTAATTTCATTTATGTAATTAGATTAAAAATGGGTAAAGTTGTTAATTGATGATGAAAATAATATATGTTAGCCTAAATTAAGTGTAGAGATGATATATGGTGCCCATAAAATTTTAGTGAATTATTGAAATTTATTTTGAAATTTTAAAGCCTATGTATTGATTATATTTATAGTGAAAATAGTGAAATAGTGGAAAATAATTGATTATTTTAGTGAAAAATGATGCTAAATAATGAATAATGTATAAATAAATTTTATTGAAATTTATTAAATTGATTGAGATTTTATTGGAATTTGTATGTGAATATGTACAATGAAAATAATTGAATTTTTAATGCATAATTGTATAAAAATGACAAAAGTGATGAATTAACATGAAATTAAATTAATGTCAATGACAAGAAATAAAAAGTCAACCGATGAATTTTTTGAAATAATTATTAAGTTGTGAAAATAACAAGAATAATGAATTATCGGTAAATAATTCATGAAATGAATGAAAATGATGGAAATAAATCGATAAGTTAATAATGAAAGATAAAATGAAGTTTTAAATGAAAAAAAGGACTAAAATAAAAGAAAATAAAAGTTTTGGGACAAAATGATAATTTTATCAAAGTGGGTGACTAATGAGTAAAAATAAGTAAGAAATAGTTAATAAGGACAAAATGATAATTTTGGAGACCTAACCATGTCAAAAGATAAAATTTTCATTATATGGGATTAAAGTGTAATTTTACCCGAAAATAGTAAAATAAGAATAAAAGATAAATAATGGAAGAAATTATATAGTAAAAATGAAAATAAATTATTATAATAGCAAAATCGTAATTATATATTTGAAAAGAATAATTCGATAGAAAAAGTCAAATTATACATTTTAGAGGCAGAAGATAATAAATGATATTAATAGAGTTCCTAATTGCATAAAAAGTAGAAAAATAAAGATGTGACTAATTTATCAAAATAAATTAGTCAATAAAAAGTATTAAAAAATGTAAATGATTATAAAAAAATAATAATTCGCCGACGAAATAAAGCCGATATGTCGAATAATTAAAAAATTGGACTGAAAAAGGAAAAAAATTGTAAAAACGTCAAGCCTAAAGTATTGAAAATGATTCGTAAAGAATTATACAAAAAGAAAAAAAAAGAATTCATAATTTGTATAAAAGATTGAAAAGTCCAAGTGTTTGAGTGAATTATTAACGAATAATTCACAATAGTGACTTGAAAAGATAAAGTGAAAGAAAAGATAAAAGTTATTGAAGAGCTAAAAGTACTAAAAGAGTGTATTTGCTCAGAATATAATGTACAAAGGAATAAAAGAAAGAAATTAAAGATTTTAAATGTTAAAAAACGTTTACCAATGTGACTGATTATGTTTGCCCTTTAGCGATAGACATGTATTATGATTCTTGTTTTGGATATAATTGGCTAGCCATAGGGACACCTCTGTACCGCAGTGCAAGTCATGGCGACTTGCTTAGCTATGGGTGAGATCTTTGATCTCCATAGCTTCAGTGAAAATGAAAGTGTATCTGTTTCTGCTTTGTGAGACTTGATCTTTCGAGATCATTTTTCTATCTGTTTAATGGGACCTTTGGGTCCAGTCCCGAGTATCCTTTGTAATAAACCTATTATATTGCACTAGGGGCACATCGAAATGAATAAATAAGTACTGTTTAATTAAATTGAATATAAAAAGTTATAACGAAAAATATTTCGTTTGAAAGAAAATGTAAAGTTGAAGTAAATCTGTAAAGGTTTTCTGAAAAATGTAAGTAATAAGAAAAGAAAAAGAAATGTTGTATAAGAATAAAATATTAAATCAATATTTATTTAAGCTTTTATAATGAAAAAGGGATTTAAAATGTATTTTGTTTTACATGAAAAAAATGAATTTAATTAATTGGTCTTGTACCAAATATCATTGTGAAAAAGTGACAAGCTTGGAAAAAAAAATAATATTAATTTTCTATTTAAAGTTAAAAAGGTGATAGTGATGACATTAAGTGAAACTTAATGTTTAAGTAAGGTATTTCCAAAAAAGGAAAGATAAATGAAGAGTAAAAGGCATGAGTTTTAAAACAAATATTTGAACATAAGTAAACGTATAAAAGAAGGAAAAAGAATTTGACTGCAAACTGTCCCGAAATAGCTATATCACTTTGCAATAAAGCTTAAAAGCCTTTAAATAGTAATGTATTTATTAATTAAAAGTTAAAATAAAAATAAAAGAATAAATAGCGAGAAATGTAATTAGAATACAGATCAAATAATTGAACAGTAAATCAAGAATTAAAAGTACTTTATTTTGGTATTAGTAAAGACACGAGTACCAATACATGTCGCTAAATGAAATGATAATTAAATTATTATGGCTATAAGATAAAGTGAAAGTACTGATAAAAAGTAAAAAAAAATTTTTAGTAAACATTAATGTAAAGGTAAAAGTAAATCTGATATCGATCTACCTAAGAAAATACTACAAAGTAAAGTTGAAAGTTTAGAAACAAAAGAACAATGGTTATCAAAATACGAATTAATAAAATGAATAATGATAATTGAAATATAAGAAAATTCTTAATAAAATAAGAATAGCAGTAGCATAAATTACGAAATTATGCTTATTCATGGGAAATTTTTGGATTAGTAGTCACCACTAGGCATATTTAATGCTCAGCACGTAGTGTTTACTGCGTGTAGGTTCTGAAGATTAGCCGGAGCATAGTATACATCGGAGTGAAGCTTGAAGAAAAGCATTGTCTAGACTTTTAAGTATTTTTGGCATGTATATACTTATCTAAGGATAGTACAACTTGACTGTATTTCGGATTATTACTTTTTTAGTAGTGATTTTTGTTATGTCAGTAAATGATTATGATTGGTATGCAATTTTTGGAATATTAAATATCTGTTGAATATGATAAATCATTATGCCTCTTAGAGGCTGTGTATTGTTTGAATTTTTTAGGAGGCTAGTAAGTCATAGCCGTCATGCTGTCGAAATTTTGTAAATTGAATAGTAATATTAAAGTATATCAAAGTTGTTGGTAGTGTTTGAAGTTTAAAAAAAAATTTATCGTTTTCGGCTAAGTTTCGTATCGAAAAGAACTGTTCCGTGAAGGGTGTGACATTTTGTGGTATCAGAGCAAAGGTTTAAGCGGTTCTAAGATCGGAATGGGATAAGATTCAGTGATAGGTTGTCTGTATATACATACCAATTATAAGTGGATAAGTGTTAGGTAAATTGAAGAGTACTTGCTCCCCCTGTCTGTGTTAAAGTGAAAGAGTTGACATTTGACTGAGATTGTTTAGTGTGAAAGGATTTATTCTGCACGGTAGAAATGGTAATGAATAAGATTGGAAGTATTGCTGCTTGAGATCTCATGAGAGTCAAAGCAAGGAAAAGAAAAGTTGACTGATATTAAGTGAAAATGTGAGAGTTTAAGTATCTATATGGATGAGAAACAGTTAAAAGAAGCACAAAATGAAGAGTGTGATAGAAATAAAAAGGAATTGTATTTTGAGAAAAGATAAATTGCACAGGATAAAGAGATATCTTGATCGGATTGCCTTGGTTTAAGAATGCTAGTGAGCAAATTGTTATAAGCTAAGGTTGTTTAAGATGCTCTATATATCTGTCAGTGATTTTCCTTATAGGAGTGGGGATTTGATTGTATTTCTCATAGTTCTGGAATGGGCTATGATATCTGCATTATATGAGGATACTTGACAGTATTCTATCTGCATACATGAAATTATACATTCATTGCATAGCATTTCATATTGTTTGACAGCATCTGATATGCATTATACCATATGTTTAGGCCTCACTTGATAGGATGAAACTGACAGGCGATATGATGAGCATAGGGACAACCTAAGAATGAGATAAGAAATAGTGTGCTTAATATTGATGTGGCCATTGGGAAATATTGATCATGTCAATAAATTTGTCAGCATACTGACCTTATTGATGAATCAATGGAAAGGATAAGCATAAATGGTTACTGATAATGTTCTTAGTTTTCGAGTTGTGAGAGCCAGTTTAAGTTTAACTCCAGATGGGGTGTGTTTAACTAGAAAATAAGTGAAACTGATTTTGTACAGCAGGTAAGGACAATAATTTTGAAAGATAATGTTTATGTAATAGTCATTGTGAGTAAATCAAAAGATTCTTATTGAAATTCATCGAGATAGTAATGCCTGACATCCTGAAAGTGATCAGGTGTGCCAGGATTAGAAGCTTAATTTTGAAAGCCAGATTGAAAGTGTAAGGTGATAGATGTAAGTAAATGTTAAATATGTTGATACATGGAAGCAGAACATTAAACTTATTTGAGAATTGCTCTGATTTGTAATGGTATTTGTTTAGAAATGGAATAATGTGATTAAAGAATCTGTCAACGGATTTGTTAAGTGTCAAAGAGGAAGACTGGTAATAATCTCAGTGTTGGCCTTAAGATTCACCCTTGACTAATGATAAGTCCGAGGAGCTAATTCTGATATTGAAAGAAGGAATATGGTAACGTATATGGGACTGTAAAAATGGTTATCTATTGTAAGATCTGATTCTTGTAGAAATGATGTCAGAAAGAAAATGTTGAATCTTTTATACTGGACTTAATGGAGTATAAATAAGTTAACGAGCTTTAATTTGATTCACGATATAAAAGGAATCTGTACTCAGAATGTTATGATTTAGAACAAAAAACTGATAAAGATTTTTGGTAGTAAAATTGGTTAGCTTTAAATGTAAGTGAGTTCCATTGGCGAATATATTTTTGGAACCATCAAATGGAAATAAAGGTGACAGTATGGTATCCTCCACTCTTTGAGATAAGTAAATTTCGAGGATGAAATTTCTTTTAATAGGGGAGAATTGTAATGGCCTCAACACCGAGTCAGTCGTAAATAGTACTTTTTCGAAAGTGAATAGTGATACCAGGATGAATAGTATTTCCCAGAGTCGAAAAATATTTTATTGGACCATTGAAAAAAACAACTTAGCTGGAGTCCAAAGATATAATTTGAACTGAAAATGAGATCAAATGGAAAGTTAAAAATAACGAAAAAGTCGCAGTTCCAATTAAAATGATACTTGTGTTAACTGAGAGTTTATCTGAGACTTTAAAAATAACAAATGATCTTTAAAAATTACCATATTTTTCAGATCTACATTAAATGTGATGTAGAATCATATAGTAATAAAAAAATTAATGTTACGGTAACTTTAAAAATTGAAATATCGGACTGGTAAAGATGCATTAGACCGAAAAATAATCTCCGAATGACTCAAAAATATTCATGAAATCTATTGAATATATTTTGAGAATTTTAGAAGTATTTTTAAGGATATTTGACCCCTATAAGTAAGAGAAAAATAATGATTTCGGTTTAAATAGTAATCGGTCAACTACAATTTGACCAGGGCTTTAAAAATAGTAAATGATCCTCAAAAATTTCAGAAATTTTCAGTTAAGCCTAAAATTATATGTAGAATATTTTGGTGATGAGAATAGAATTTTTCGGTGATACCAGCAGTTGTTGAATCGGACCGATAAGTTTGAATTGGACCGATAACGAATTCCAATTGAGCCAAAAATTTATATATTACCTATTTTTGAGGTGATAAAGATGATGGAATCATTTTTAAAGTGATTTAAAGTAAGTAAGAGAGAGAAATTGGATTGGGCTTTAAAAAGACCTAAATGGGCCTTTCAATTAATTTGGACAAAGCCCATTCTTTAGGCCCAAATTTAGGCCCATTAAGGAGAGTATAAGAGGCTGAAAAATCTGAGATTTCTCCAGATTTTTTCAGCTCTATCTTCCCTTTCATTTGGTGGCCGAACCACCATCCCAAAAGATTATCTCTTATTTCTTCAATTTTTCAATTAAAATCTCATATAATCCTAACATGAGAAGTGAAATTTCATCTCTATAGTTCAAATATATAGCCTCTAATCTTTGATTGAAGTAAAGGAAGCAAGGAAAATCAAGGGTGAAAAGTGAAGAGGAAAGAGTTGTCATGGCTAAAAGCAAGGAAAATGAAGTTTAGGTACTCATAAGCATGGAAAATTTGTAAGTGACTACAAAATCCTTTGATTTTTCTTTTATTGTGAATTAATTTCATTTATATAATTAGGTTAAAAATGGGTAAAGTTGTTAATTGAAGATGAAAATAATATATGTTAGCCTAAATTAAGTGTAGAGATGATATATGGTGTCCATAAAATTTTAGTGAATTATTGAAATTTATTTTGGAATTTTAAAGCCTATGTATTGATTATGTTTATAGTGAAAATAGTGAAATAGTGGAAAATATTTGATTATTTTAGTGAAAAATGATGCTAAATAATGAATAATACATAAATAAATTTTATTGAAATTTATTAAATTGATTGAGATTTTATTGGAATTTGTATGCGAATATGTACAATGAAAATAATTGAATTTTTAATGCATAATTGTATAAAAATGACAAAAGTGATGAATTAACATGAAATTAAATTAATGTCAATGACAAGAAATAAAAAGTCAACCGTTGAATTTTTTGAAATAATTATTAAGTTGTGAAAATAACAAGAATAATGAATTATCGGTAAATTATTCATGAAATGAATGAAAATGATGGAAATAAATCGATAAGTGAATAAAGAAAGATAAAATGAAGTTTTAAATGAAAAAGGACTAAAATAAAAGAAAATAAAAGTTTTGGGGGGCAAAATGGTAATTTTGCCAAAGTGGGTGACTAATGAGTAAAAATAAGTAAGAAATAGTTAACAAGGATAAAATGATAATTTCGGAGACCTAACCATGTCAAAAGATAAAGTTTCCATGATATGGGGACTAAAGTATAATTTTACCCGAAAATGGTAAAATAAGAATAAAAGATGAATAATGGAAGAAATTATATAGTAAAAATGAAAATAAATTATTATAATGGCAAAATCATAATTATGTATTTGAAATGAATAATTCGATAGAAAAAGTCAAATTATACATTTTAGAGGCAGAAGATAATAAATGATATTAATAGAGTTCCTAATTGCATAAAAAGTAGAAAAATAAAGATGTGACTAATTTATCAAAATAAATTAGTCAATAAAAAGTATTAAAAAAGTAAATGATTATAAAAAAATAATAATTCGCCGACGAAATAAAGCCGACATGTCGAATAATTGAAAAATTGGACTGAAAAAGGAAAAAAAATTGTTAAAACGTCAAGCCTAAAGTATTAAAATGATTCGTAAAGAATTATATAAAAAGAATAAAAGATGATTCATAATTTGTATAAAAGATTAAAAAGTCCAAGTGTTTGAGTGAATTATTAATGAATAATTCACAATAGTGACTTGAAAAGATAAAGTGAAAGAAAAGATGAAAGTTATTGAAGAGCTAAAAGTACTAAAAGAGTGTATTTACTCAGAATATAATGTACAAAGGAATAAAAGAAAAAAATTAAAGATTTTGACTTTATTCTCTTCCTCTGCTTCCTCCTCATGCTCACTGGCTAAGCTCCAGATATCAATGGGCACTAAAATCCCTTTATCCTCATTCTCTATAGGTGTATCCCAACAGTTGATCATAGAAACTGGCTAATTTTGCTCAACTGGCTCTATTACTTTTGGGGTGGAGCGAGTAATGGCCAGGTACTCATTCTCGTATAGATCTTGCATCACATATCACTTAGGAAAGCTTGATCCAATCATGTACATCGGAGGGGGCATGTCATTATAACTTCTCTTTTTCTTTTTATCCCTTTTTTATTTGAAATTTGCTTGCTATCTATCAAATCTTAGATCTTGTTCCTCAATGTACGACAATAATCAGTCGAGTGTCCTGTGTGCTAATGGTATGCATAGTACTGGTCTTCTTTATGTTATGGCAATTCTTAACTCTTTATAGGCCTTGGTGGAAAAGGTTGGAGCTTTCCTTCCTTAACCAATCTATTCAAAACCTAAGACAATGATTTTTCCAGATCAAAATAATATCTTAGAATAGCCTCTATGGCGAACACCTCTGCCGTCTTTCCAATAATATTCTGGCCACTATTGTTACCATAATATTCTGGCCACTATTGTTACCAATAGACTTATTATTACTGAAATTTCTTCTTACATTCTCATTGCTTGCCCTTCTAGCCAAATACTCTCTTTCAGCTTCTATAGTTATATCCTTTAGAGATTCCCAATCCTTCTGACCTTTCATCTTCAAACCATCCCTCAAGTATGAACTTGTATTCCTGATAAATAACCTAATTTAATCAGCCATGTCAGGCTTTCTCTTAATCTCTATCACCCTATTCCTCCACTTGGTAAGGTACTCATGGAAAGATTCATCATACTTGTACTGAAGTAATTCAAGGTCCTTTAGGGTGACCTCCATCCTTGTGCTACAATCATATTATTTAAGAAATTCTTCAGTTAGCAAATTTCAATCTTCCTTTGTCCATCTATCTAACCCATGATACCAATCTATGAAAGATCCAATCAAACTTAAGCAAAAATACTCTACCTTCTGCTTTTTTGATAAAGTAGTTCCCTTCATAATCAGCGTGTATATTTGATGTGAGCTGAAGGGTTTGAAGTGCCATCAAACCTTGGCAATTCAGGCATCTTGAACCTTTAGGACAATGGTTTTTCTCCATCTAAATCTCTATCCTCGGAGTTCATCCCTTTACCAATAGATAGCAACCTAGACATAGCTTCAATATTTTCATTTATCTTTTTGAAAGCTGGATCCTTAGCACTTGGACCTTTTATCCTCATATTCATGACTGGAGGGATATAGTCCTCATCTTCCTCTTCTATGAAATCATCCTCAGGATCGTTCTTTCTTTCCCTTCTTGACGGGTCTTGAAGCACAATAGTATCAGCTGTAGCAGCATCCCCAACATGGGTTGGCTCTGTTGTTTTGCAAGTGGGTGCTACAGGCTGAGTTCTAGCATTAGATGCTACAGAAGCCACCATCCCAACAATCATGGCTAACATTCTTTCGTCAAACTCTTGTAGACATGTATCCATTCTTTAGTCCAAGTCATCTCTCACCATCGAAGTTTCGATAGGAGTAATAATCAGCCTTTCCCTTAAAAATTAAACCTCACCATAGCATCATCAGTCACTCTCCCAGCTTGATTTCCCCCTTTGATCTCACTAACCTCATTGTTTGCCATCTTTAAACTTATTTTATGGCTGCTTTCTGATCTGGCTTGAATCCAACTCAAAATTAACCTCTGATCCCAAATTTGATCTCGAATATGACCTCAGTAAGTTGGCTATGAACCTTCAAATTAGGCATATATTTGACCCTCTGGACAATCTAGATGAGTCTATAATGGCTGTAAGAATTAGAGGTTAGGAATGATGCATGGGTATGATATATACGTGATGTATGGATGCAATGCATAAGTTGGTTAGATGTCAATCACAATCACATACAAGTATAATAATAGCCCTCCAACCTTATTACTTTCACACAGGAGGTAGTGTGATCTTTTTTCTAGGTGGATTTAGCCCATGGATCAATAGGATACCCAATGAATGCATGTGGTGCACAGTGAAAAAAATCAGCAGCATAACCTCCCTAATTGAAAGTGCAGGCATATGAATTTTAACCATCATATATTTCGATGAATTCATACAAATCGAATTAGACCCACCAGGATATGGTAGTCTTTGACTAGTACCCTTCTAATTTATTTGAGTTTTTTCAATATATAAAGATCCACATAGAAGCAAAAGATTATTATGGTTATACAACCTAGGAAAAGTTGCTATTATCATTACATGGGCTTGAGTTATAGGTGATGAAACTTTAGGACTATCCAAGTATGGTCCCTGCTAATAGGTCTAGCTCATCACAAATATAGTGATCGATAGGCCACTATTTTATATACCATTTGGTACTAGACTGGGCTGGTAGGTCTCCTTGACATCTGTCTACATTGAGTGAACGTAGAAAGTGCTTCAAAATAGCACCAGAGCTAAAATGGATGCCTAGATTAATTCTAAGGCTCTAGAATGAATATAAGAAATGCAATTTAGAAAGGAGATAAGATTGATAAGAATATTTAATCATAAAAAAAATTAACCAAGATACTTTTCAGAGTAAAGTCTCTTTGGTCTCTAGTGGAGTGGCCACCGTGACGCACGTCTAAGCCGTCGCTCTCTTTCTGGTTCGCTTTCAAAGGCCTATTTTTAGGATCCAAGATTGGAGAAGGCTTACTTTTATCATAAAATGATCATTTCGCAATAAAAATGGTTAAGTCCATTTTATTGCTGACAGTTAACCCATAAAAGGCATCTACAAGTGGGCTCAAAGAGGCAGGTATCATGAAGTCACCATCCAATAGAACATTGAGAATTGATTCTCGATCTCATTTTGATGTCCGATCAGAGATTGATGTTCGGTATATCCCTTTTATTAGGTGCCTTGGTTAAGTATTAGTTTATAATTAAGTTTTAAAATTAATCATCTCTCCTCTCTCACACGATGCATTTGCGATAGAAATAAGTAAACATTCCATTCAAACAAGCAAATAAATAAAAAATAAAGTTCTACTTAAATTATTACATAAGCAAATCGTTCCAAGAATAATACAGGATAGAAACAATATATACACATACATTAAACGAGGAGTTAATTAGGATTGGAAACGTTGGTTCCCTCGTACAAATTTACAAAACACTTTCATTGTGAACTTTGGGCTAAAAAATTGGACATTGGTCAGCATTTTATGTTAAAAATCCAATTTGGTAGATAGAAAATATTTTAAATATCTTTTATCTCAGTGTGCTTTAAAAATCATTTTTTAAGCTAACTATTACAATCCAAAGAAAATAATACATCCAAAATAAATAAAAAACAATAAATAACTATAGAATAAATAAAATCAAAATAAATAAATAAGCAAAACCATAATAAATGAATAAAAATAGGGCAATTGAGATCACCAAGGAATAGAGACCAGTAGGTAAACATGATTTTCGGTGCAAAAAAAGAGTCACAACTCCTCCAACATAAATGCACCAATCATAAGTGGACATGTGGATTAATCATGGTCATTTGATAAAAAAAAAACTAAATAATCAAATTATAGCCATTGATTAAGTTATATATAAGCATCACACATTTGAGATTTTAAGTCATTTTTTCGCTCACATTCCCAATCAAATATAAAAATATATTAGTATTTAGATTATATTACTAATGTAACCAAACATAATAATACAATCACAATTACATTCCATTAAATTACATTTCTTAATCTATTAAATGATCCAATACATTACAATCCATTACTTCTTACCAAAAATATAGCTTTAGATACTACCCAAATCCATCTTATTAGGGTTGGATTGAATACCCGAAAATATTCGATATGCTACCATTCCTAATTGGATTTCAAATTTAATTATTTTTCGACATTTCAAGTTGAATTGGACATTATGTCTTTTTTGAAAAAAAAAAAAACCTTCTATAGTTTGTAGCTCTTTAACCCTATCTTTGGAGACCCACTTTCTATAATACTCAAATAAATTAACAGTCGTATCAAAGAAAAAACGATCATGACATATAATTCCAATAATTTAGCAGCAATATGTAATTTTTGGATTGTTTTCCATATCTTTCGCAATCAATTTGGAAAGGTGACCTTTTCTTTAATCATAACAAAACTCCACGGAGATGTCTTTTTGTTACTTCACTGATAATTCCACGGGTGAGAACCCTGCTTCTTTGAGTAGACAAAAATAGAAGCTGGAAATTAAATTATGTTTTTCATCCATTAATATGTTTATTAAAAATACAAAAGATGCACCAATCCAATCCATAAAGTGCATCAAAAGTTTTATAATACATTATGATGGTTGTGGCATGTAAGGTCTTTTTCTATATTGAGTTTACATTACCTGAGGGGGCTCTGTATGTCTATAATTTATTTAGCTAGACATTACTGAATTAAATATACCCACACCCACAATGTTGGGTCAACAAGGATATCAAGCTGAAATGTACAAATGCACATTATCAATCGTGATTTTAGCATCAAGTAATTAATAAATGGACTGTCCTTCCATCATAATTCTGTACAATGATCAATACAATGCGCATCATTCAATTGGATGAAAATAATTCGTTTATTATTTTTTTATTTATTCAAAACGGTACACAATATACAGCTACACGATGCACTGAATTTATACTACCTACCTCACTTGTAAACACTCAATTTACTTAAATAAAAATAATAATAATAAAAAAAAGCTCTTCCAACTTTGACATAAAAAATGAATATTATTTTTATGTGAATAATTAAAAAAAAGACTGAAAATCAATAATATTATTTTGATATCTTTTTTTTTCGTGATTTTGTGAATTTGCAAATGTACTTTTTTTTTAACAGAAGAATTATTCGGTATTTGAACTTTAGATGCTCAATTAACCCAAATTCGTGCTGAGCATGCTGATATAGAGAAGACAAAAACACTCTCATGCAAATTTTAAACAATTTGACGAAAGAAAAACGCAAATTAAACACTATCAAAATAGTAATTGTGAACCCAATAATTGTGAAGAAAGAATAGTTGACCTTAAAAGAAGTCTCGAGTTCTAAAACAAAGAATCTTTAACTTTATCGCCTTTCTCATCTCCACTTTTGCTTCATTACTTTTATGCATTATCATACACACTAAAAAGAAAAAAAGAAAAAGAAAGAAATGAACCAATTAAGAAGCACCACCAAAGCTTGTGAAAGAAGAGAACATGAGAAACCCAACAAGAGGACCATAGATGTCCCTAAATGGTGGAACTAACCCAACAGGACATTGATGGCTCCTATGAGTGGTAGTTAAAGTTTAAGGCAAAAGATGAATTAGGGTTTGTAGGATTCTAATGTTATAAAGATGTGTTTGTAGCTGGTTTAGTATTCATCAAATTTTTCCGAACATGGTCGATGCCTGACTCATGTGCCACTACCACTATTATTATCATCTTCTCTCTTCATTCTCAATTTTGCTTTCACTATAACTAACGTCAAAGTGGATAATTAGTTGGAGTTTTTGTTTATTCATCGAGTCTTTCTTTCAGAAGCCATTAGGTTTTGAGTGGCTATCACTCTCAAAAACGCAACTTGATAAAAGCTTATAATAGCGATAGCTCTACTTTTAGAATAACTTAATTCATTTTGGAGCTATGATAAATGTATTAAAGCAGAATTTACGGAAACACTGACTCAATATTTTTGTTAAGTTCCCTTCTCCTACCGATTAGCTATACAAACTCTTGATTGAATGCCTTGAGTTTATGTTCCATGCATATTAAAGAGATCAAAATTCAATATTATCTTTCTAACGAAAGAAGGCTTACAAATATTGGAACTATGAACAGCAATGTGAGAACATGAGCTCAAATCTAGGCATATTATACATTAATGGGAATGCTTTTTCGATACTTAATGACGTTATGGCTGCTCTTGTAATTTGAGGAAAGTGGTGAATGTTGATAATTTTAGCATCCTATGAAATTGGGCAGATGAAAGTGTATCCTTTACTTATGGATTTCATCCAATTATTCCATTTCGAAAGAAAAAAAGTTAAAAAATCAAAGCAGAGCATGTGATTTAAGAATGAGAATTATTATATCAATTTCCTTCAGCCAAAAACTTGAAAGAGGAGAAATTTAAGAAGAGAAAAGAAATTGGGTACAGCCCTTTTACTTATTGTTGTTGATAGGATTTTAAGATAATTGGGCCACTTGCTGGCATTTTAGAAAGCTCGGTGGCCAGTTGGGCATGCCAAGTCCAGATGTTTGATTGTGGGATAAGGTGCAGCTTTGTTATAGCCCATTTGAACTATATTACACATAATGTTAAGTTCAAATTTTGCTCCGATATTACTCATCAGATGGTGATATTCTAACTTTAATATTAAGAAAAAAAAAATTGAGGCAATCTTTTAAACGGAAACAACTAATGGGCAGCTACGGTGTAAATTCTGTCAATCGAGTATAGCAAACTGCTAGGGGTGGATACTGCCAGGTTCAATTTGAAAATTGCAAAATTTTTAAAATTGTATTGAATTTCAATTTTTAAAAGGAATTAGAAGATTAGAACCTTATTATAAAATAAAAGTTTTTGTATTTTTTGGTATTGAAAATTTGTTCAATTCAATTCTTTCAAAACAATTTAATTTAATACAGCCCAATTTTTAAATTTTAGCATTTCAAGCATAAAAAGAATAATTATAAGGTATACATAAAAAATATATATATTTATACTAAATTCAATTAGTATAAAAAAACCAAATAGTATCTAAATACTAGATTTGGGTCACTTTAAGTTAGTTCTTTTGGATTATTCAAATCGTCATTTTTGTTTTTTAAACAAGTTTGGTTTGGATATCAGGTCACAATTAGAATTGGCCAAAATTGAAATTTAATGATTTGATTAGAGAAAAATTAAAAGAGTATGGTTGAGCAATAGTAATTACACAAGATGGTAACACAACACAATGACGAATTAAGGTACGAAACGAAAAAAAAAAAAGAAAATGGATATGCAAAGAATAAAAATCATGAAATATATACATTGTATATCACTTCATTATTATTTTCCATTCTTTTTTTTTTCTTTTTATTTTTTTGTAACACCCATATAGAGTAGATATCATAATGAAATATTACAATAATCTCAGCATAATACACGTACAAGTACGGTCCTACTCATACATGCCATATACAAAATTAAAAAATTTTCCTCTCCGTTGTGTAACTACTTGTCCAAATCCAATGCCTATCCCTTTAAGTACCAACTTATATCATTTAAAATTTACACGCAACAAATGACTACGCACTAAGCATATAATGTTTAGTGGTGGATACCCAACTAACAAATTTCATGGACATAAATATATAGGCTTAATTTTTTTTATTGCATTATTATTATTATTATTGGTGATGGTGATGGTAGTAGTAGTAGTTATTCTCATTTCTCTCTCTTGAAGTAAATTGTCCATTTGTTTTGTACACATATAAGTTTTCCTTTAAGAATCCTTTTTAATCCTTTGTAGCTACTTTAATATCTTATGAGTTTCTGGTCACTTGATTTTATATTCTATACTTAGTTTACGATTGATCTCATGTTCTCCTCATATTTCGGTTTTCAACTCATTACTTTTCTTTACTCATTGTACAACTTGGCTTTTCTTTATTAAGTTTTACTTTGTTCATAAATCAGACATTTATCTTCTAGATATATTCGTAACATAATTACTTTACATGTCTCCCCTGATTTATAGTTCACCGTTATTGTTTTGTTTCAAATTGTTTATAATATTTCTCTCCCGATTTTCGTCTCCAATTCCCTCATATTGATCAATTCAAATTCTGCATTTTCATTTCAAAGATCAATAATCTAGTTCATCGCCTTATACTTTGACTTTTACTGAAATTTTTTAATCGGTCTCAAATCTATATTTTAATATTTGTTTCGAATTTTCATTTCTTAAATTTTTTCTTTCTCGTAATTGTACAATTAGGTCTTTGGCTTAATTTTCAACCTATCATTGTTTCTTGTTTGTTATTTTGTCCTTAAATTGTTATTTGTTTTTCTTTGATTCACCAATTATACTTAATTATATGCAGACTTCAAATCTCCAACTTGGGGTTTAATACTTGTACATACTGAATTCATAACTTTTAACTTCCGTCTTAAGTCTTTATGACTTTATCTCAACTTATGTTTTTGCTTTATGCCTTTATCCACAAATTTACTTGTGCTTTCTTGTCCAATTAAATTAAGTCACATATTTGTTTAGCCAAATTATGAACCTTGGTTCTTAATCTTTTTTAACCAATTGTAAAATTTCTACACAAATCATCTGCACTTCCTTTTCTCTCATTAATTCTCTTTTCTTTATTTATGTAAAATATACAAGTATTTGCAGTTCATCTCTCAATTATTGCTCTCTGTTTTTCCTAATTACATTTTAATTCTTATTTTGAATTTTATTTATACTTTAGTTACTCACCTTCGTTTGTTTACAATATTGACTGTATTATATCATTAATTATATAATTACTTTTATTCACCTTTTATTTTATCTTTTCTTACCACTTGGTATTTTAATTCTCTGTAATGATTCCACATGATGACAAACTATATTTTAGTCCTTATTAATTCATTTCTTTGCACATTTTCCTCTTTAATAATTCAAATCACATTTTTAATCTTCTAATTGCCTTTTAATTCTTTTTATTACTATTTTTATCTTTTATTTATTTACTTTCTACCTTTAAATAACAATTACATTTTACTACTAAATCTTATTTTATCATATAATTCTCTAGTCTTAATGCCAAATTTTATTCTTTTTATTGTATTTATATCCTTTATCTCATTTAAACTCCTCAAATTATGTTTTATTCTTTAACAACTCTCTTAAGTAATGGTAAATTACCATTTGGTTCCTACTAATTTTATTTTCTTATATTTTCTTTTTTTATTCTTAATTAGTTAATATTATATTTTATCTCATAAGTTCTCCTTTAACTTTTTCAAAATTACTATCTAATCCTTATTACTACTTGTTTATGTCTTTTTCTCCCTTATCCCCTAATTAGGGTGAAAATTACAATTTGATTCATAAACTTTTTTTGAACACTTTTGATTAATTTTCACTAATTTTTCTCTTTTTAATTTCTTTTGGTCTTTATTCCACTTTGTCCCAAATTTACATTTTAATCTTCATATTTTTACTACATGGTGGCAAATTATTGTTTGATCCCTAAAACTTTTTTAATTATATTTTTACCCATTTTCACCAATTTGACCATTTTAATTCTTTTAATTGCATTTTTAGTGTAAATTTACGATTTTACCTCCATTTTCTCACGTAATTACATTTTTTGCCCCTTTTTAACCAACTAATTATATTTTTCACATTATTCACTATTTTATCACATATTTGGCATCTTTTATGCATAATTTATTGTTTAATCCTTTTTTTGCATAATTACGTTTTTACCTCTAATAGTGTCCAGCAAAAACTCTCAAACCGAATATGCAGAATGAGTACTCCAATAACGTAAATAAGTTGGAGTGACCACTTAATATGATCATGCTACTCCAGAATGGATGGAGATGACCACTTAACATGACTAACGCTTCCAAAATGTGTTAAGCTAACCATTTGACGTGGCTAACGACTCAATTATCAAATCAATGTGCATTTGTTTATCTCATGGTGCTACAACGGTATATGTTCCTATAGCTAGCCATTATATTCTATAATTCTGGATTACCCACTGTACTCCAAGGGCAAATGCTTTTGTTCAATTTATGTCATATTTTCACATAACTTTTCATGCCGTTCACATTATGTCACAAGTCTCATTTTCTCATATCTCGTTATTTCATTCTCATCATGCATGCATTCATAACAAACATGAATATTATCATTCAAACTTGATTGAATCATGCCATTTTCACCATTTGTACCATTTGACCAAGTAATATACATATGCATACATCATGGTTTCTCACATATCATCATGCCTCATATATTTAGATTATCATTTCAAGCTTTTATGTGGTAATACATACTTTATTAACCATTTAAAAACATAAGTGAACAACATTATGTCCATTTAATCATCTTTATGTCAAAATATAAATTAATGTTCTAATCAACCACACTAGGTTTGTTTATCCTCATAATGCTCATTTTATGTTGAATATTCATCAATTAATAATCAAATTATCACTTGACAACTCTTAGATTATCATTCGGCCACTTGAAGTTCCATTTCCTCTGGTTGTTTTCTTCATCAATTATCATTCAATTCATGTTATTTCATCAATTTATCAAGGTATCTTAAATTGTTTCACCATTTTCATCATTTACTCTTCCTCATTCCTATATTTTATTGTTCAGCCATCATTAAGTCATGTACACATAGACTTGTTTAATTCATCAAACACATTCCTATCATGTTTTTAATGCATATTAAACATGAATCTAAATTTGAATTAATCTAATTCTTTATTTAACCTTAATTTCATTTTCTTACATAATAGGTTGCATAACTAACTTATCTTTTCTAATCACATTCTTATGCATTTAACATCACATATCTTATAATTTTCCTCTCAATTACATTAATATATCATTAATTTGAATTTAAACTATCATTATTTAATTTATCCTTTAAGAACATAATAGGTTGAACAACTAACATGTGATCCCTCACTATATTTTCATACATTTGACATCAAATATTTTATTATCTATCATCTAATTTTACTAATTTACCATTGATTTGAATTATAGTTCACATTTAACAATTTTTTTCTAAGTGATATAATAGGGTTTTAAACTAATTTTACACTTTTATTCATTCTTTCATACAATTTTTCATGCCAATTCCATTCATTAACATTCAATTTCATTTTTCTACCATTGATTTAAACTTAAGCATCATTTACATCAAAAATCGCAAAACATACATAATTAAGGTTTACATGAAATTTGTTAGCTTAGGTATCCACTTACCTATTCTCCAAACTCCATCCATAATTTCTTCTCATTCTCCATCTTTTCCTTTCATTTCTCCTTGTTTCCATTTGTTTCCACTTAATTTACCATGTGAGCCAAATTCTTCATGAATTATTTCTCAATTTTTCTTCATCCATAATTCAAAATAAACTCAAAATATAAATTTTCACATCAAAAATCTACCTAGAAATCTATTAGATTCATTAAAATTTCACTAAATTAACTTACTTGAATTTTTGCTTCAAACTTCTCTTAACAATTACATCAACTTTCTCCATTCCAAATCTGAATTTTTCTTAATTTTGGGCCTGATAAGAGATGATAAGAGTGATTCCAATTTAATCACAATTTCATTTTCTTACATAATAGGTTGCATAACTAACTTATCTTTTCTAATCACATTCATATGCATTTAACATCACATATCTCATAATTTTTTTCTCAATTACATTAATCTATCATTAATTTGAATTTAAACTATCATTATTTAATTTATCTTTTAAGAACTTAATAGGTTGAACAACTAACATGTGATCCCTAATTATGTTTTCATACATTTGACTTCAAATATTCTATTATCTATCATCTAATTTTACTAATTTACCATTGATTTGAATTATAGTTCACATTTAACAACTTTTTTCTAAGTGACATAATAGGATTTTAAACTAATTTCATACTTTTATTCATTCTTTCATACAATTTTTTATGCCAATTCCATTCATTAACATTCAATTTCATTTTTTTACCATTAATTTAAATTTAAGCATCATTTACATCAAATTTTCTAAAACACACATAATTAGAGTTTACATTAAATTTATTAGTTTAGGCATCCACTTACCTATTCTTGAAGCTCCATCCATGATTTCTTCTCATTTTCCATCTTTTTCTTCCATTTCTCATTATTTTCATTTGTTTTCCCTTGATTTACCATGTGAGCCAAATTCTTCATGAATTATTTTCTCAATTTTTCTTCATCCATAATTCAAAATAAACTCAAAATATAAATCTCCACATCAAAATCTACCTAGAAATCTATTAGATTCATCAAAATTTTACGAAATTAACTTATTTGAATTTTTTCTTCAAAATTCTCTTCACAATTACATCCACTTTCTCCACTCCAAATCTGAAATTTTCTTAATTTTGAGCCTAAAAAGATATGATAAGAGTGATTCCAATTGATAGAGCATGAAAAATTATGGAAGAGTTATGAATGAGCAAAAAAAAAAAAATATGGCTAACCGTAAAATCGATATGAAATCGGACCAATTTTTACGGTTAATCGATCTGATGGACTTGGTTACGATTTTTTATTTTTACATTTTTTGTTAATGGTTACGGTTTAGGTTTTTAAATATCGGATAACCGGTCATTCATATATATATATATATATATATATATATATATATATATTATCTTCAATTTTTTCTATTTTTCTTTAAAATTTACATAAAATAATACTTTAAAATATATTTTTATTTTTATACCTTAATTTTTTATATTTTCCTATCAAATTTATATAATACTTTAAACTAAATTTTTATTATATCATTCTCTTTAATTATATAGCAATATTTATATATAGTATACAATTAACTTTTATAAATATTTTTTTTATTATATTGATGTTCATATTTTACTTAATAGCATTTAATTACATTATTATCCAAAATTTTATTTGACTTAGAATCAAACATAATAATTTTCAATAAATATCAAAAATATTTTATAATATTAGCTATTAATTTATAAAACATGAATTTTGGCTAGTAAATTATGTTTGTTTCATAATTTTTATATTAAATTACTTTACACATTAGAAATTGAATTAAATTTTATCTAATTTTTTTATATAATTTTATTTTATAAATTTTAATGGTTAACCGAAAAATATTTGTTAACCAAATTGAAAAATCAAAATCGATTCATTGATTAACCGAATGTAACGGACTGATTAATGGTTAGTAATTTTGAAAAACCGATATTAATGAACTGATTATTTTTTTTGCGGTCCATGCTCATCCCTAGAAGAGTTTGAATCAAGGGAAAATGGTGAAATTTTACTAGGTTTTGAGTGCTATTTTTGGAGGAGAATGAGAGCTACTTTCTAGTCCGACTATTGTCTAAAATTCTCTAGATTTTGGATGAATATTCTATCCAAAAATCAGCTCTAAAATCAGTGATTTAAAGGGTAGATAAATCAAATCACTTTATGTGGATATAATTGTGCCACTTATCAATTTATCATTTGCTCATCCATCCTTATTTTATTTTCCCATCAAAATCATTTCAAAAATTTTTAAATTTTATAATTAAAATGTGTTTAAAATTTTGGATAAATCAGAGTTTTTTTGATAGATTTCAGGGCATAAAAACATTTTTGTTTGGTCCAAAAATGAGATATTTTTTTAATAATGTATTTTTAATAATTATTTATAATTTTAGAGTGTGTCAAAAATTATTTATATTTTTGAAATTTTTTTAAAATTATTATACATTTAAAATTTTTTTTTAAAATTGTTATACAGCACATCAATTTAAAACTCTGAAGTCACTGTACTGACGTCAAATTTTGTCCCTTTTATATGTTTCACGTACGTTGAAGCTTATCCTACAATTTATTTCTTCTCCATCACAAAATCCTCTAAAATAACAATTGAAAGCGGAGCCCACACCCAGAGGAAAAAATTCAAACTGCATAATAAAGCTACAGAGTTTTATCTTATATTTAAATAGCGATTTATCTTTCAAAACTTTTAATAATTCAAGTATTCACCTTTCAAAACTTTTCAAGTTTACGGAATAAGACCTGGCAAAGTAATCATGGGACCCACTTGCTACAAATATATGTAGAGAAATACATTAAATTTATAAATAATAAATTAAAAAGCAGCAAAAAATGCTCCATGTTTATGCAGAAAAAATAATGCAAATTCATCTAAAAAGTTGAAAACTACAGCACAGATATGCAGAAATATGCAACAAATTTATGCAAAAAATTATAAAATAAAGAAAGTGGATAAATTTTATGAAAAAAAAAACATTTATTCGGTTAATGCAGCACTTAGATTTCAAAATGCAAAAATTGTATATATAGATAAAAGAAAAAAAAAAAACATTTATGGAGTCAAAAAAGAGAAGATTTCATTGTGGAAAGTGGAATAGGATAAAAAAAAGGGAAAACCTGTTAAATCAATTTAAAACATCGGCATCTAAACTAGTTTAATGATTAATTAGTTCAATTGAACGTAAATATAGATTTTGATTTTTAAAATTATGATTAATAGATTTAAATTTGAACTTAGATATTTGATTAAATGGATAGTTAAAGATTAACTAAATTATATTTAATTTTACACACGCATATATAGATATGAACATAATTTTTCGATGTATTCATATTATGTCCTATATTGTAAAATAGATGATTAATAAATTAAAACTTATATAATTTTATTTTAGTGTAATGTTATTTAATTTCTGATATATACCAAATCATCTAATACACAGAAAATAAAAAAAAAAAACTGTAGAAATTGGGTCAATATATATGTATAGTTTTTGATGTGAATGTGATGAACATAAAGCCGGTGGTGGGATTTAACAAATTATGATTTGTTTATCTCTCCATTAATTCCCGCAAGTAAAAAATTCACATGATAACATGTCCACATCTTGAATTATTATTATTTTTTTTTTTTTTTGTATTGAAAACAAGGCTTAGGGGGAAAAGATTATTATGCAGTTTGAATTTTTTCCTCTGGATGTGGGCTCCGTTTTCAATTGATATTTTAGAGGATTTTGTGCTGAAGAATAAATAAATTGTAGGATAAGCTTCAATGTACGTGAAATAGACAAAAACAACAAAATTTGACGTTTGAAATTACCGTACAGTATAGCGATTTTAGAGTTAAAATTATTGTATTGTACAGCGATTTCAAAAGAAATTTTTAGATTTTGATTGTGGATCCAACGTCTAAAATAGCTATACAGTATAACAATTTTGAAAAAAATTTCAAAAATATAAATAATTTCTAACACACACCAAAATTATAAATAATTATTAAAAATATATTATTAAAAAAAAATTCCCTCCAAAAATTCGATTTTTCACCCTTTTTCATATTTCAATATTTTCCCACCTCAGAATTCTCTAAAAAAATTTTCAAAGTGCAAAAATATATCTATTAAGATGTGTTTCAAAAAAATTTACCGATTTGAAACTCAAAAATTTAAAATTATCAGAAAATTTATTTTTCACTTTCAGTAGCTCATTTAGGCTATTTTTAATGGGTTTATTCAATCGAAATAATTTTTGAAGGTTCATGAGATATTTTAGAGTTCGGTCAAAGTTATAGTCAACCAAAATAACAATATTGGAAAAAAAATTTTCTGTTTATTTTGGAGATCTATCTAAGCTTAATTTCTTTTTAAATTATACCACTAGACTCCATTTAATATACATGATATCATCTAATGGTCAGTTACTAAACTTTCTGATAGGTCACCCATTCCAGAATTTTTTTGGCTCATGCATGTTTAATGCTTAAATACTTGTGAATTTTATTGTACTATACTAATATAATCACACAAAATACCACTCTAATGTTACTGTTAATGGTCAAAAAAGTACTATTCATATCAGATAAAATTTTAGGGAGTTACACTATTGCTGTTGAAAATCTAAATAATTAGGTATTTCTCTTTACTTTCAATTAAATCTAATTTTTATATAAAAATTGAAATAAAAATATTAATAAATTGTTGTACTTTTAATATATATATATATATATATATATATATATATATTAACAGTATGATATAAAATAAAATTTAACTGAAAAAATGTGCCATCGTATCAGTTCGGAACTTCGTTGGATTTCAAGTATTTTCGGATCGGGTTTGACTTTAAAAAATTTTGATTCATTTGTGATAAAGCAAGATTTGTCTTTATCTGTAAGAAGAAGAGTTGACAGCTGATGATCCGATCGGATAACAGAGCCTACAAGAAGGAGTACCCGATCGGACCCAGGCGTTAGCACTCCGAAGCTGAAGTTAGTATCTTTTAAAGAAAGAGTGCTTAGAGAGAGAGAATCTCAGATATTCAATATCTGGAGCCATTGCATTTTAGGCTATTTATACGAGTTCTTTGGGAGGTATGGGCGCTTGCTTGTGTCAGTGGACTAGATAGGAAAGGTTGTCCTATCAGTTCAATCGGACATCGCGTCTTTATGTCTTGTCTTCCAGCTCATGCTTTGTCCTTTTCGTTGATAGGCTTTGGGCCTTGCTGAGCATTGTTGGGCCAACTTAATTGGGCCTTGGAGATGATTTTTTCGTAGTTATCACCTGTCCCCCTTCCAAAGGGTCCGATTAGGAGATTTTTTGATTTTTGGCGGGATCTTTTGGATTGGCTTGAATCTAATAAGTCGCACATGTTTATTTCAGACAACTTTATGTATTTATTGTCGATGCGTATGTCAAGGGTGATGCCTCATTTTTTATAACCGTCATAATGATTTGGAGACATGTAGCGATTATCCAACATAGAGGTGGTTGGAGAGTTTTAAAAGTTTTGAGCCTATAAATAGGTGACTTTGGGGCGATTTCTTCATCATTTTTTAGCGATTCTTAACAGAACTCTGCCAAATTTTCTTTGTGAAGTTTGTTTTTAGCTTTCCTGCGCAAGACTTTTTTGGGCTTCAAACTCTGAAGATTTCAACGTTTCTCCTAGGGAGACTATATTACCCAAGTAAGTGAACAATTTCTGCCTTTGATTTTCTTCGTTTTTCATAATACCATTATTATTTCTTTCCCTCCATGAAAGATGGCTTCGAGCAACAACCAGTTTATAAACATAGCTTTCTTGAAGCTTATAAAGATCATGAGACCGCGGCTCGTCCTTCAAAACTCATGCAGGAGAGGTCTCTGTGATGGCCTGCCTAAATTCCATGGCGACGACCAAGGGACCTTTTGGTTGTGAGAACAATGAGTGATTTATTTGCCATTTGTAGAGCTTGGACGCTGGGTTGAGGCTTTCCTTTGGTGCCTTTGAAATTGTAATTCTTAAAGGTTATAGAATTACCCCTAATCAACTTCACCCGAACGGATGGAGAACAGTGTCCTGCTTCAAGATCCTTGGTGAGATGGAGAGAGTGGCGTACAAGCCGACCACAGAGAAAGCTATTCATTGTACTGTCCTCCATACAAGGCTTTAAAGAAATTTTCTTTTTGGCGAGGATGGCCGGAGGATTGGCAGCATCTTTAATCCGATCGGATGTAGCTACTGTCCTGAAAGACCAAACGTTCGATCGGTCTTTGTATGAGAGTGATATCGAAGACATGGAAACCCATATAATTCCAATTATCTCCTTGGCAATCTGATCGGGTCTTCAAACTCAGATGTTGGTATTGACGCAGAACGTTGGCATCATAATTAAGTGCGGTTGACCATCATGTATTGCATGTTTATGAAATACACATCAGCTGGAGAGAATACTTATCTTTTATTTTTGTGACGTAGCTGCAGAAGTGATGGCTAAGGGAGACACTGTTGCTAAGCAATTGGATGACAGAGCTAATGCGAAGATTGAGGCAAAACATTCTGCCAAGGAGGAGAGAAAGTCGAAGAAGAGAAACCTTTTATCCTCTTCAGAAGTTCAAACTTCCACTCCCTCCGCCAGCTCTCCGATTTTTCGTCCCCCTCAGATTCTTCAAGTATCCGCTACTGCTCAGCCTTTTCGGAGGGTCAGCGCCCCCTTTGGCATTTCCTTTTGAGGGATGAAGCCGATTCGAAGGAAGAGCAACCAACTCTACTATAGAGGGGATCAGCTAAGACCAACGAGTTTCCAGTAGATAAAGCTGCACAAAGGAGGACCGAGGAGGCCGTCAGGAGAAGAGCTGTCGAGTTGGTAGCCATTGCGGATACGAGGGTTGCCACAAGAGGTAAAGAACCCATCCGGGACAAATTTGCTCGGAGCACCATTGCAAAAATTTCTAAAAAGCGTGCTACATCATTGGGAGAAGTTTTGAAAAGTCAATTTGTCGATGGTTGGTTTATTGACAATAAGGCGATATCAAACTTTTTATGTCGGGATATGCTTCAAGAAGGTAGCTTCAAGGCAATGGGAGATCCCGGCACACTTGCTCGAGAGTGCAGCCTTTTCCAACAACAAAATCTAGAGGTATTTTTTCAAAATTTTTGCTATGAATGATCCTTCCTCGTTCTTTCCTCTATCAGTTACCTTCTTAATTAATTAACCCTTCTGTTTCCCCTTTTGTCTTTTAGTTAATAAAGAGGAGTTTACGTCTGCACGGTATGGCTGCTTTCTGTTGAAGGAAATGGGAGGATGCCGATCGAATCAGGAGGGAGGCAAAAGCTAAATATGATGCGGTTAGGAAGGAGTCTCTGCTTGCTCAGTCAGAGATTGACAAATTGAAGAAGGAGGCCATTCATCTTTCTCAAGACCTAAAAACTCGACAGAGAGAGGTCGACCATCTTAAAGGGGACGTAGCCTGTCTTGCTGTCGAAAATGCCTTAGGGCAGAAATTTGAAGAAGAGGCAGCCAAATTGAGGGATGAGTGTGCACGTCTGACTACCAAGTGCTCAGAGCTGGACCTCGTGCGAAGTGAGTGGAGTTTACTACAAGCTGCCCTAACAGAAAAAAAGATGGCATGGAGAAGAGAGCTTGAGGAAGAACTTTCTACTCAGAAAGAAAATATTCTGGATCAGTTAGGAGAGGCTCAAGGAAAGATGCTGACTTGGCTAATTTATGAGGTCGGCAGGTGTTTTTCTGAGGCTGATCTCAGCTGGATAGATGACCTGGATGCTTTGCCCGATCCTCCATCTAGTGACAACGATCATGAGGCTTCTCAGGATCCTGTGTCATCTCAATTGAATGCTGGTACAAAGATCAGATCAAAAGCTGCAGCTTTCTTGCCAACAGAGAATGCTTCTGTAGAACCAGCAGAGTCTTTTGGTCCTCCTACTTAGGCAATTATAGGGCATTCTTCTGTTGTAAAAATAGTAGATATAGAAGCATAATTTTTCTTTGTAATGTTTTCTTTCTTCTAGAATTTGCATTTTGTACAAACTTTCACATATGAATACAATTCGGCGTGTTTTTTAATTGTGTCTTTGTTCTACAAATTTAATTTCGAGTTAGATTTGTCCAACAATCAACTGAGGAGAAAACATAAAATCGACTAAGGAGAGTGACCGGTGTCTAGCAAGTGTACTAGATTGGCTAGTAATACAGGAAAATATAGATTAAAACCCCAAATATCGTACCCAAGGGAACATGAATTGCTAAGGATAATATCTATATATGAATTAAATTAATCCGAGATTGTTTCCCAAATGTTTTTGATTTAGAAGCAAAAATTAAACAAAATAAACAATTAAACAAAACAAAAGCTAAAACATGAATTAAGAACAAAACAATAACTGAAATTCTCTTGCTAAAGAAACTATCCACCTTAACTTTCATTGTAATGACTTAAGTTCAATAGAAACACCAGTAATTATGAAAAAATTAGTAATAAAGCCAGATATCTTTATTCAAGTCTATCATTCTTAGTATTAAACTCATAGACAAATCTAATACTTAGCATAAAAATCTAGTTTTAACTTCCTAAATATTCATTGAAGCCTTTCTCAAGTGATTCAATTCCAATTCATTCTTAGTTCTTCCTCTCTTAGTATTAACCAATAAAATTAACACATAAACATCTCATATTTCGAATAATAATCATGCATAAACATTAAAGAGTTAACCCAAGAACATGCAAATCATTAACTACGTCAAAACCAATTTTTAGTTATTTATTCAATAAACCAACAATCAATCTCAACACAATCAAAGATTAGAATATACTTAAAACCAAGAAATAATCAACCGATATTGAAATTAAGTTCAAAATAAAGTCATAACAATGAAAATATAAGATTTCAAGAATCCATTAGCAAAAGAAGAAAAAACTATTTACTAAACATAATTAAAAACTAAAATAAAGTTGAAAAACTTAAACAAAATCAAAAGGAAAAATAAAAACAGAAAAACTAGAAAAAACAAGTAAAACTAAAATTAAAACAATTAAACCCTACTAATCCTCATTGATCCCTTTTTTTGGTGTTAGAGTTGTCTATTTATAGGCAAAATATGTTGTAGAAGCCTTCCAAACTTTTCAAATTGGAGTAGGAAAAGAATCCTTCTTGAATTGGAAAAGATCGCAAATCCTTCGTTGCATGGGAGAACTTGCACGTGGCCACGCCCTTCCCTTTGCAATTGAACACGTGGTCACATGTTCCTTGAGTCTTCCTTCACACGTGGCCACGTGTGGATTATGCCTTCCCTCACACGTGGTCACGTGTCTTCAATGCTTCATTCAATTTCTCTTTCACGTGGCCACGGGTTGATCACTTCATTGTTTTCACGTGGTCACGTGTAAAGCTTCTAGACTAAATGCTCAATTTTCTCGCATCAACTTTTCCATATTTACAGTTTTGGCCCTAATCTTTGCCTTTTTTGCAATTAAGTCATTTTTCTTACAAATTAACCCTGAAAAAACCAAAATTTACAATTAACTCCAAAAACATAAAATTAACCAATTTAACTCAAATCTAACCTAATTAACACAAAATTAACCTAATTAAACACATTAAAACATACTAAAAATATCATATAAATTACTATTATCAGAGAGTACTTCCTGAATTTGGAGATGCTTTTCAAGCATTATAATCCCCGACTCTTAGAATTGCCAATCAGTTAATCCAATCAGTTATTTATAGGAGAGTCATGCACAGCGAAAGACCTTTCGGTCTTGTCGATCTTCAAATCTTTGGTTTGGAATAACATCGAACTTAGTGAATAAGTTAATGAAGATTAGATGAATGCTCCTTGCCTTACGGGCTCGGGATGAATGTCGAGCCTAGCAGGGGAACTTATCTTGCAAATGAATGGATTTCAACTTTCATATTTTCGACTGTATCAAGCCTAGCAGATAAGTTGTACCATATTGATTCGTCGATCAAGATGTAACATTGATCAAAATTAAGCTCTCAGTCTTAGAGTGACCAAAATAGATTTATCAATTCGGTCTGTGCTTTGGCAGTTGGAACAATACTCGACTGATCGATCTATGCCATTAGTGATTTTGCGAAGATTGTCCACTTCGAAGATATTTTTGGCTAAATGCCTAGGAGATTTGGCGATTTTGTATTTAACTGTAGAGTTTCGCATTTTGAATTCGAAATAGACATCGAACCTAGCGAATGAGTCGGTGGAGATTAAATGGAGGCATCTCACATTTTCAGTTCGGGAATAATATCAAACTTAGCAGACGAACTCACAACGAAGAAAGGCTTTCACATCTTGGGCTCGAGATGAACATCGAGCCTAGTGAATGAGTTTTACTAAGTTTGTTGCATCGATTGGGAGCGTCTATCAAAATCGAGCTTTATGGAGATCATATCCACTCGGGGATTTTACTAAGGATCATCGATCGGAGTGTTCATCGATCAAGATTGATTACTTTGATCGAAATTTTCATCAACTCGAAATTCTAAAAAGCCAATCCATGCCAGGGTGGTGGAATTCATTCTGACCAATCGAGGAGAGGTCTACAAGCGTTAAGAACCTCATCTCAAACTTCCAATGACAGGTTTATCCGATCGAAAGGTGTTTGCTGGAGAAGGAGTTAACATATTTGATTAATTATGAGCAATAAGTTTGGGCACTCACCTATTTTTGGGCCATTTTTTATTTTGTGGAGGCACTAATCTTGCGCGCATCAAGATGCTATTTGTTTTCACGTGTTACTTGGGCTACACTTTCTTTATTGCTGTACTTTTAAAAACTTAAAGATAAATCTTACACAATAACCAGATAAATCTTAATTCTGTGATTATTACAGGAGACTCAGAGACCATGAAATTTAGTACAATAAATTCAAAGGGGACTCAAATTATAATAATTGCATCTGATTTTATCGTTATTCGATGGCCTTTACAAAACGGCCCGTGTTGACCTTGCATTTGTGCTTGTCTTCATTTCCTGACCTGACGTCATTTTTTTCATCGCTAGATCGCTTACAGGAGCTTTTCCACTCATTAGTTTGAGTGCCCGACAGCTTTGTGTAACTCACGAATTTTATCGCGGCCTTCATTGTTTCTCATCTTGTTTAGAGATTTTGAGCCGGTTAGCTTTTCTGTGCTTTTTCTTGATGCCCATAAATGTTTGGGCAGGACCGACATTGAGTGGAGTGAAAGTTTTAGCCAACCAATTATTGTCGTAATTAGATTTACTCCGCTCGATCTCTTCTCTTCTTTCCATAATTCTAAAAAAGATTGACTGGTTAAAATTCCTTTTTAACCAATTTGATGGGGAGGTTCTGTTGAAGGGTCGATCGTCTGGATATTGCAACCTGTCCATGACATTGGTCTTCCTTATTCTATTAGATCTAAGAGCATCGTCCAGCTGGATGTGCTGTCGGACCCTATCCATCAGGTAGAAGAAGTTAATCGATGGCCTTGTTGTCAATAATTCAGAAAGTGGACGATCTGTGATGCCTCTCGCTAAAGCATTTGATGCCAATTGTACGCTTAAATCCCTTACTTTCGACACTGTGGCTTGGAAGAGACTGATGTAATCTCTAAGACTTTTATCGGATCTTTGATAGAGGTTGCACAGGTCACTGATTGACTTTGGTGCACGTGTTTGCACAGTGAATCGCATGGTGAACAACTATTTGAGTTGTCTGAAGAAGGTGATTGATTCTAGAGGGAGTCCGAGAAATCATTTCAAAGCATATTTCTCCTAAGGTGGTTGGGAAGACTCTGCAGGCAATCCTTTCATCGTATGTGTAGACCTGCACTTTAGTCAAATATTTCGCAATGTGATTAGCGGTATCAGTTTTACCTGTATATTTGTCCATCACCACATCCCTTCACCTAAGAGGCAGCTCAGATTTCGTAATTTCCTTGTAGAAAGGAGAGGCGGTGTTGGTGCTGGTGTTCCCATTAAATACACCTTTCCTGGGCTCTATCAAATCGAATTGCTGGAGTTTTTATTTGAACCATTTATCTTCCTTTCGTCCACTTGTTGTGGAAGCAAACTCCTTTTCAGGTCTGCATGAGCAACTGTGATTAGGTGTGTGCATAAGGGATGGAACATCACTGGAGGGTATGGTGGATGATCCACTGGGGATGTAAGGAGCGTCTCTGCTTGAGGACATTGTCCGCTTGCCCTTATCATCCCTCATTGGGATTCTGACCCCCAGCCTTGCGACATTATGGGTTCGTGGCTCCTTCATGAAGGCTTTCCTGTTTCTTCTTCTTTTAAAATCTTCGGCCATGAAAAACATTTCATAACCTCTTTCAGAAGTCCTGGGCGTATTGTCCCTTTCTAGAGTTTAGACCACACTTTTAGCGAGGTCACTAAGAATGGCACGCATATCTCTGATAATAACAGGGGCATCCTCCGGCTATCTTGCGACCACATCGTCGAGATTTGGGAGGGGGTTACCCCCGACTGGTGATCTGAAAGATCTCTCTCTTATTCCTGAGGGTTTAGATCTGTCCTGGTTGTCGTGATGATATTCTCTAAGAGATTTGTGCTCGAATTTGCCATGACTCTCAACGAAAGCACCAAATGATAAAGCAAGATTTGTCTTTATCTCTAAGAAGTAGAGTTGACAGCTGACGATTTGATCGGATGACAGAGCCTATAAGAGGGACTGTTCGGTCGGATCCGGGCATTAGCACTTCGAAACTTAAGTTAGTAGCTTTTAGAGAAAGAGTGCTTAGAGAGAGAGAGTCTCTGATATTCAATACCTTGAGCCATTGCGTTTTAGGCTATTTATAGGAGTTTTTTGGGAGGGATACTTGAGTACCTTGGGGCATGATAATTGGCATTGGAGTAGGTGTGCGGCGATATGATAGGGAGCAGGTGCTTGTGTTAGTGGATTAGACAGGACAAGGTGTTCCATCAGTCTGATCGGATACCGCGTCTTTATGTCTTGTCTTTCAGCTCATGTTTTGTCCTTTTCGTTGATTGGTTTTAGGCCCTGCTGAGCGTTGTTGGGCCAATTTGACTGGATTTTGAAGATATTTTTTTCCGTAGTTATCAATTTGGATTTCCTTCGAAATCAAGTTGGAATTTTGAGTCGGATCAATAATTGACAGACCTACTAAATACTATGTGATTGCTAAAATTAATTACAAAATTTCTAATTAAAGCACATATTTTTGAGAAATTCTCAAGGCATATTAACAAAACCTACCGTGGTTGTTTACCAATAAGAAAAGAATAAAAATTTAGCTTGTAAATAGTTTTTATATATTTTGACTTCACCTTTAAACTTGTAAAATGGAAAGTGGATGGATATTATCAATTTTTATCTAAATACTAATAAAACAAATCATACTATGTAGTTTTAATGTTCAGGTTTCAAAAGTGTACCTATAGCAAAATCAAGACTGCAAAAAAAAAAAAAAATCTGCTTCAAGCAATCTACTAATGCAATTTTTCAAGTTAACAAAAAAGAAAATGCAATCTACTAACGTCAGTTTTCAAGTTAAAAAAAAGGAGCAAAAGTACATAATTTTTAAACTGGAGAAATGCAAACATTACAATTATAACAATCAATTTTAATAAAAGCATATAAATAGAAAACATCCACTTGAAAAAAATCAGCAATCTATTGTACTTATTTTCAAGACATTCTTTACCACTTTTGAGTTTTGAGCAACATATTAAAAAAATAAGTAAAACAATGAACGGTTTCAACAAAATACAATACAACATTTAAATGAAAGTGCAGCAATAATGGGAGTAAAAAAATCTCTATATCAATATAAATTCTTCATGCCATACTAGTTTCTAGTCAAAAAGTCAAATAGTGCACAATAATATCTAATATTCAAAAAGTCAAATAGTACGTGATAATATCTAATACTATCACATTCAATCCAGCCCAACAGTTATGGACTCATTTTAGGCTTAAATTCAATTGCTGCCCATAAATCTAAAGCCCTACTGACCACTTGTATTGGCCAAGTAATCTAATAGAGTGATCGAACTCTACAACTGATCTATTTATGCCATCGCGTCTGTCACATATCCTACAAAATTACACATCAAATGTTCTAAATCTATCAACTACAGATGCGAAAAATCTAATATCCAAGTATCATAAACTTTAAGGTTCTAACAACCTAAAAACTATATAAACAAAGAGAAATTTCAGAAATAAGTTACTGCATATATTACAATTCTCTCGCTATATTTTCTCTCTTTAAATCCTTTCTAACTTAAATATCAAAATGTTAATCCCTTACATTCTAGTGATTAATTTTCACCTGTTTTGCAAATCGGCTCGCTCCACTCACTAATCTACCCAGCTATTTCTTGCCCTCATTTTCGTCTCATTCTAAATTCTGACATTTTAGAACTTATCAATACAGTTTGATTCTTATTTTTTTTAGTTTGGTTTAATATCTCCAATTTCCATCCTTATTCTTAACAAATGAGATAATTACAGGTGATTATAAACTCTTACCTAATAGAGCCCCAGATTAAAATAATTGATTTTAATCACAGCATAACTCAACTCTTATTTAATTGCTATAAGTGTAAAAATGATTAAGAATTGAAAGTTAACTGACTGAAATTTGGCACATCAAGATTCTGGTCATCAACTATAGCATAATCATTTCCTGTTTAAAAATAATAATTTGGTATGTCAAATTTCAGTCAACTAACTATTAATTATTAGCCATTTTCATGTTTATTGCACTAACAATTGAGTTATATCATGGTTACAAATTGATTATTTCTACCAACTATTTATTAGAATGAAAATTTAATGAACACCAGAGCAAAGGGAGGCTGGGGGAACCTTGGCCTCCCAAACTTGAAAATTTTTTCCATAGTTCCTTATATTAAAAAAAAAAAAATTAGCCCTCTTATATATATTGTTTTTGTGAAATTAAAATTATACTTTTAATTCGACTAAAAGTTTCAAAATGCACAGTTGTATTTAATTAATGCAAAAATTTAGTAAATAATTGAACAACTAAATTTGTATTTTTATACAAACATATATGTATGTACTTACATGGATATATCAATGTATATATTTACATGCATATACATGTGTATTTTTGTTTGTAAACACACACACACACATATATATACACACACATTTACATATATGTGTCAATGTCTAAACATACATGCATATGAAGGTATGCATAAATAATATATATATATATATATATATATATATATATATATAAACAAATTAGTCAATATAAAATGGTACTCTAATTGAATTTTCTATAATACATGTCCATATATAATATGTTCTTTTTGTAATTTTATTTTTTGAACTTATATATATTATTATGGCTTAATATATATACACACACTCCTAAACTTGACTTCAAGATTCATTTAAACATTTAAATTATATATTTGTCAATTTTACAGATAATAAATATAAATTGATACTGTATTTAGAAAATTAGAGCGTGTTACACTCAATTATATTCATGTGATATAACACAATATTAAAATCAATAAGAAATCCATAAAAAAACAACAATACTAGCAAAAATTAAAAACATAACAAATTGGTTTTTTTATTTATTTTGATGGATTTTTTTTTTGTTGATTTTTGATGTTATGTGATATCTAGGGATGAGCATGGACCGGTTAACCGATCCATTAGCAAAAAAATTAATTAGTCCATTAATATCGGTTTTTTAAAATCACTAACCATTAATCAATCCATTGCATTCGGTTAATCAGTCCATTGATTTTGGTTTTTCGGTTTGCTTAACCCATATTTTTTGGTTAATCATTAAAATTTATAACATAAAATTATTAAAAAAAATTAGACAAAGTTCAATTCAATTTTAAATATGTAAAGTAATTTAATATAAAAATTACGAAATAAACATAATTTACTAGTCAAAATTCATGTTATATAGATTAATAGTTGATATTATAAAATAGATTTGATATTTGTTGAAAATTAGAATATATTTGATTTTAAGTTAAATAAAAATTTGAATAATATTAAATGTTATAATATAAACTCTAAAATATAAGGAAATGTAATTACATGCTATTAAGTAAAATATGAACACCAATATATGATAAAAAATAATATATATAAAAGTTAATAGGATACTATATATAAATATTACTATGTAACTAAAGAGAATGACATAATATAAATTTAGTTTAATATAAAAAATAATATATATAAAAGTTAATCATATACTATATATAAATACTACTATATAATTAAAGAGAATGATATAATATAAATTAAGGTATAAAAATAAAAATATATTTTAAAATATTATTTTATGTAAATTTTAGAGAGAAATAGAAAAAATTGAAAATATAAATATATATATATATATATATATATATATATATATATATATATATATATATATATATGAACCGGTTAACCGGTACCTAAAAACCTAAACCGTAACTATTAACTAAAAATATAAAAATTAAAAATCGTAATCGAGTCCATCGAATCGGTTAACCATAAAAATCGGTTTGATTTCGAATCGATTTTACGGTTAACCATATTTTCGGTTTTTTTTGCTCATCTCTAATGATATCACATAAACGTAGTTGAATGTCATACACTCTAATTTTTAAAAAAATAATATAAATTTATATTTATTATTAGCAAAATTAATAAATATAGATGGTCAATAGGTTATTGTTATAAGTTAGATATTTAAATGAATTATAAAATTAAATTCAAATGTCTGTATATTAAAAATTTAAAAGTCGGTTGAAATATATTAATATTTAAGAAAAAATGATATAAGACTAGAAATTAAGTTGGTAATTCGAAAATCCATCAATTAGTCTAATGTTGTAAAATAAGTTTGGATTGATTTAAAACTGACACGATCCAATCCGTTTGACAAATCTACCTGCTACTAAATCAAATAAACAAAATATATTACTCAATAGTATAATACATACTATACAATTGTTGAAAATATTGTGAGAGTAATTAAAATACTTACACAACACCCTAATAAATCATACATTACAAAATTCAAACTAGTAGGTGTTAATTGATAAAACAAGAGATATGATGATGGTGACTTGTTAGGTAGTTGAATCTAATAAAAACAGCTTTTTTTTTTAGATATTAAATAGAAGTAACAATCGAAGTGTCGACATTTTGAGCAAAATAGTGTTGAGAATTAGAAGAGAGGGAGGCTTTGAATCGTAGTTGCATGACTGCATCTCATGCAGGATGACTACATTATGCCTTCATACCTAATCAATTGTTCATCCTCTATTACCATAGCATAATTACCTAATTACCCCTCACACTAAATAACAAATTCCCCAAAACTTTCTCATCTTTTTACTTTTTACTTTAACCTTTCACCATTCCCTTTCTGTTAGCTCCCACCACCAAACCGAATCTGCTCTTTCGTAATTAATTCGTTCCCCATCCTACCCCTCAATTAAGGAAATTTTACTGAATTATTATTATTATTAAAACTTTTCTGCTGTTTCAAGAGATTGGACTATACTTGGTTTCAAATTTCAAAATTTCGAGAAATATATAGTATAGTTGCAAAATTCAAAATTTCTAGAAATATATGATATAAGAGTTATGCGTATTAATATAAACTGTAAAAACTTATTTTAAAGCGTATGCTTCCACGTTTTGTCGTTTTAAAAGCGTTAAAAATTTGCTTTTAAATGCTTCAAAATATTTTTATCGGTAACCCCCATTTTTTTTGGTAAAAAACACATTCATTTTGGTTTACAAAAAGTACATTTAGTCTCCATCTATAATTAAAATCTAATATAACAAAAAGTCAAAAACTATGGTAAGTGCACTTTGATAATATTGAAAATAACGATGTTCTTACCATTTTCTCAAATTAGTAAATACTAATTTTTTTATTCATCTAAGGTTTACTTCAGCGACTACCCAATCAAAAAATAAAATAAAATAAAATCAAAAATTATTCCCTATTTAATTAAGTCGCCATGTAATAATAATAATAATAATAATAATGCATACAAGTATATATTTGCTTGTTTTGCAAGGGAAGAGATTGTGACATTCGTTGAACGCGAGGGCATGCTTGTGTGCGATTTCCATGCCACCTTCATTTTCTTACCTAATCAAGCAAACACAACCTTAACTGCTTAACATATTAAATATTTATTTTGCATTTTATTTTTTTACTTAAAATTAAATAAATCTTATTTTGGTATTTTTTATTAGAAAAAGAAAGAGTAAATTTTCGAATTTAAATTTTTTTTACTGTACATACACTTATTTTGATAATAATTACTTCTGATATGATATGTATAATTATTGATGATAACATATAAAATGAAGGTTAAAAAAAAAAACCAAATTGGAACCTAAACCTCGAACGTATTAACACATAAAATTTAACTATTATTATACAATTTGCATGATATTCTACTACAATAATGTAATTAAATTTAATTATTAGCCGCAACATGTAATATCTAAACATAAATACTATTTTATAAATAATAATTAAATTATATAAATAAATTCGAATAAAGGGCGTGATTAGGTGCGGTGCGTGCACGAATATTCAGTGAAATCAGGGCGTGATCAGGATATAAAGTAAAATTCACCTTAAATTCCTAGTAAGAAAAAAGAGTAGAGAAGGGTATGACAGTAATTGAGTACAAGGTCGAGTATATATGAATATCATTAACACATAGCCAGCAATCTGAGAGAGTGTTAGCTTTGGCATAGAAGAAGAAGAAGAAGAAGAAGAAGAAGAAGAAGAAGAAGAAAATGGGTAAATTTGAAGAAGCAACATCGATATTGATGAGTGTGATTCTGAGGAAAAGCATAAAGATGTATTATGAATTTGCATATTTAATAGTAGATTCATTATCCATTTTGGTTTCTGCTATTCGATGTTATTCTAACACTTTCCACCTTCGCCAGACCAACACTTCTTCTTTAGTTTTCACCAACTACTCTCCTATATCCTCCATGGCTACTCGATACGATCGCTAGTTTTAATTTTCTTCTCCTTTTTTTTTTTCCTTGTCCCTGATAATTCTGCATAAATAGTTGAATCCTCTATGATACGTGCGAGTTGTATCATTGTTCTTTCTGTTGTTAATCTTGATTAATTAGATTATTTATGAGGTTTGTTGGTGAATTTTCATTTATTAGTTTGAATGTTTAGATTGAGTTGATTGTTTTTCTTTTTAATTCGAAATTAATGAACAATGAGGATTGCTCCGATTCCAAGAATATTTAGTTATAAGGGTGATGAAGATGAGTGGAAGAGCAGGGAGCATTTTGAATGATTTTCAGATCTATTTGTTTTTTTAATAGTAGTATATATTATGAGATTTCATTTTTATAAATTTGAAAGTCGTCATGTCAGAATTCAGACATATTGTTTATTGCCTCTCATTAGAATTAGTAGATGTATAAATTATAATTAGGAGGAATTATCTCTTTTCTCCCTTCAATGTAATATAGCTAAAAATGCATTTCTTATCCACCCTCCTCCATTTCTTAGAATTCAAGCTTCATCAAACCTTAAAATCCTACTGCTTTCTTTTTTTTCCTTTTTGTTTTAGAGCTTTCAAAAGTTTTTTTATATTCATTTAAATTTGCAGGTGTCCTCTTTTAGGTTTAATTTTTGTATCTTGAACTTTATTTTTTTTATGTGTTTTTTTTTTTTGCAATTCTCTATAATAATTTTCAAATTGATACCGATTTGGACTTTTAAATTTTATTTATTGTTCTTATTTTTGTGTTCTTTTTAATTCCTTAGAATTTTTATGTCAATAAATCGAGATTTGAAATTGTTAATCTCATATTTGGTTTTCACGTTTCTATGTACCTTATTTGTATTTTTGTAAATCTGATTTTTTTATTCTAGATTTACAATTTTCAGGTCTAAACTCATCATTATTATCATGTATGTAATGAAAAATTATATTCTTTCTTATGTGAAATGTGGTTTAACATTTTTTCAATAGAAATCCAATATAGACATAAGAAAAAATGAGCTTTCTATTAAAAGTCAGAATACTTACGAAATTATTAGCATTATCTATTATTTTCGTCAAAAAAAATAGAAAGAATAAATTTTTTTTATAATGAAATATATTAATTTAAGAAAAACTATGCAGAAGTTTGAATACAAATTTTTTTTAATACAAATTGACTTTCACTAATGAGATAAGTATATTTATAATATACAAATAAAATTATAAATGGAAATGAAATTAATATAAGTTTATTATTTTGAAAATAAGAACTCATTTCGCAAATGATCTCTTAAAATTAATATCGTATATATTAAATGGCAAAATAGTTCTTACTTCTCAATATAAATATTTTATATTTTAAATGGAAAATTAGTTTTGTGTCTGTACATGAGGACTCGAGGTTAGTTGTTTGTGTAGACCAAGTAATTCGGTGCATGCCAAACATACAATGTATGAATTGAAGTAAATGACACCCATAAAAATCATACAGACAATCTCATAGCAAGAAATTCATCTTCGTAGACATTATTGGATTAATAATCTATAAGTTTAATACCCAACAATCCTATACAGGAGATGAAAAGATTTCAAATTGTCATTTTTTTTAATAGTTTTTTTATGTATTTAGTTTACGAGAAATCTAATTTTGTGGTGGATAAAGTAGAGAAAAAACTCAACAATGTAAGTTATAAAAGCCACAATTGAGTGAGCGATAAAAGCCTCCCTCAATTAGCTGTCTGCAGATTCCCTGATGCAAACTGGGTTTGCACAAATGTCCAGCATATCAACTTGCTGAAATTTCAGCTACGCATCAACACAAGTGTAGAGAGTAAGAAAATCACTAAATTTAACTTCATAGAAGTCACCAGTTTTCGCACTTGGAACAGAAAAGGGTAATATCAGTCTCAGCAGTCTACACAAATTGTCAAATTGATACAATTGCACAAACAGGATAAAGCAAGAGACAACGAGCTGTTGGCTCATGGCTTTATTAGCGCAGCAGCAACTCATTCATGTAGAAACACTAGTTTATATTTTCATTATCGTTACTCACAATCCAAATGAAATTATTCATATATTACTTTCTTCGAACTTGTGAATGACCAATAAACACCACATTGGATTTTGGAGACTTCAAAACTTTGACATTGCACAATCCATCACATCGACAAAGAAATCTGCAACCACATCATGCACAAAATGTTACAAAAGGGTCTAGTTTGTAAATTTATGGTTTCAATGTATGAAATTTATTCATTACTTAAAATATTCACATGTTGCTTTCACAATCGTCAGATCGAAACATGTACCTGCATCTTCTTTAGTGAAACAGAGAGGAGGAGTAATTCTGAAAACATTTCCGTAGAATCCACCTTTCCCGACCAGGACTCCCATTTCTGTGGTAAATATTGGTATTAGCAACTACATGATAACAAATAAGTTAGCTTATAATATAATCGGACCAAAGGGAGAAAAATATACAGACCTTTCATCTGGTCCATTACATGTAAAGTTTCAGCCTTTGCAGGGGTCTTCTCTTGGCAATCAGTTACTAGCTCAACTCCAAGCATTAATCCTCTTCCCCTCACATCACCAATAACTGCAAAAAGCAGTAATTTTTGCAGTAAAAACACAATCAGCAACAAGCACATTAGAAAAGTGTATGAAAGTGAGCAATACCAGAGACACTAAATATGAATAATGTTTAGTGGCAGAGTTTCACATCATTAAACCTATGTAGATTTGATCGTCATCATGTATCACACAGTCCTTTGCACAGATTCAAACATGACTTGGATCTTTTATGAGTGCAAGGTAGAGTAATTTGGAATTACATGGTAATGCATAAACAAGTGTCCTACAAATAAAGTCAAAGAAGTGAGAATTGAGAATTACTTTCATATTTATCTTTAAGTTCTGTGAGTCTGTTTTTCAGATGGAACCCCACAACAGATGCGTTTTCCTGAAGTTTTTCTTTCTCGATCACTTTTAGCACAGCAAGCCCTGCAGCAGTACATACTGGGTTCCCCCCAAATGTATTGAAGTAACTTCGGCGAGTTAATACTTCAGCGATCTCGGGAGTCGTCACCACAGCACCAAGAGGAATGCCATTCCCAATACCCTGTATGTGTCAACGATGACAAAAGAATCAAACACAGCAAATCCAGCCCATCAAGATATAGGCAAGATAATCCATGTTTATAATGGGTCTTGAGGAAATGGCAGGGAAACTAATGCAGAAAACTCAACACATCTAAAACCTGGAACTAGATAGGAGATATCAAAGTACAAAAAAATTTGGCAAATGGAAGTGCCAATACACCTTCTGAACCAATAAGTTGAAAAAACTAACCTTTGCCATGGTAACTATGTCAGGAACAACACCCTGTGCCTCAAATCCCCAAAAATGATTTCCTGTACGAGCAAACCCAGCCTGAACTTCATCTGCAATGCAAATGCCTCCAGCTTTCTTAACGCTTTTATAAACAGCAGGCAAGTAACCCGGGGCAAGTTCTACAATTCCACCCACTCCCTACCATATACGAGAAAGTGATTCTTCTGGAAGTGCAAATATCAATATATTTGTGCAGATGCACAAAACAGATTTAGATGATGGTCAGTCTACAAAGTTCATACTCACTTGTATAGCTTCAGAAATAAATGCAGCAACGTGGCCAGTTGTTCCAAAGTTAATGATATCTTCAACATCTTTGGCATACTTCTCTCCATCTGAACCAAATACACCTCTGTAAGGGTCTGGGTTCAAGGCATGGTGAACTCCACTCTGTTGGCAAACAAATAAAAATGAGTATTTGTGGTGAGTCTTTCCTATGATTAAAGTAAAATTTAATACTATAGAAGAAAAAATCAAGTTTCATAATTAAATTTTTTTAAAAACAGGGGATTGTGGTTGCATCACATCTATGTTACTTGGACTCGGGTACAGGTGTTGGATACAGATACATATCCATGTGTCAGACTCGTAAATTTCCTAAATAGAAGATACGTGGATACGGATCCAAATTTAAGATACGGGTGCGTGAATACTGTTATAATTTAGAAATACCAGCAAGTATTTTTAATTTCAAAGTTAAAGCTGCCTATTCATTTTCCTTGCTCATTAAGTATTTTCAACTTGAAAGTTGCTACCGTTGATGAAAACCTTGAGCCTATTTAAGTTTTCAATTTCCAAGTCAAATTACATTGACTTGGGCCCATACCACTTAATTGGCTCTTTAAATTTTAATAAATGCATATCAATTTTTATGGCTGGCATTTATTCCCAATCCCCTCTCTTTAACAGCTGTCCTGATCTCCTCTACGTTGCCGTTCGTCATTCTCATGCCATCGTTCATTTGCCATTCGCCGCTGTTCGTTTTGCGGTTCGCCGATTTCCTGCTATTCTCCTCCTGCCGTTTGCCGATCTCTTGTCGTTTGTCGATCTCCTGCCGTTTGTTGATCTTCTAGGGTTTGTGTTGGACACGGATCTGGTGTCGTGTCCCATGTCGTGTTTTGTCGACCCTGGTACGGCAGGGCAAAACGACGAGTCCGAGTAACAGAGCATCACATATATCTTAGCAACATAAAAGAAAATGCAAACAAAGCTAATAGATATTGAATTAAGATATCTTGTATTTCTATACATGTTTTGCTGATGCTCAGTGCTAAATAAAAGTCATCCTTCTTTGCATAAATAATCTCTCTTGGTCTCTTTTTTTTTATTAGATTAAATATCTAATATAATACCGCCTTTTCCTGTTGTTTGGAATCAAAAACATTCCTTTGGGCAATTTAGTCCACTATGGTAGTTCATGCAATAAGTACATATTGAAAATCATAACATATGAAGCATCCGGTAAGTATTCCCCTCGGTAGGTTTCATAGGGACCATTAAAACACGAAATAGGTGGGATAAAAAATGGCCAAGTATTCACAATCATCCTCCTAGTCCATGACTGAAATATACTAAAACTCCAGTCGCTAAGTTCGAAGAAAGTTGTCACCCTGTAAGAACATTGGTAAGGTATCCATAAACTTTATGGAATTATATAACATAAACTAATGCTGCGAAGACAGATTCCTTTGTAAACTTTGGAATTATTTCAGTTACACATGATGCTGTCATATCACAAGCATCACTTTTAGTTTGTCGAGTAATAACCTAACTTACCGCAAAAGTTCAGTTTAATTGGTGGGTTTATTTTAATTGTTTCAGAACACTACATATTCTATGCAAGATTCATGAATGGAGAAAGCACCTGTATGACATTAAATTTCCAGCAAGACTGTGCAGTGGCACCCATTGTCCCTGCTGCATTCCCATGGTATGCATTCCTCAACGATATTATATCATGGGATCCTGAGTATAATCTTGCTATCATCATCGCCAACTCATTCGCTTCAGTCCCCGAATTTGTGAAAAATACAACCTTTTTTCCATTAATTCAGTAATTCCGTTACTAATTCAGACAACTGGAAACTAATTAAGATTGGTTAAGAGGGTTTGTTGTTAGTTGTTACCTTAAGATTGCCCGGCATCTTGGAGGCCAAAGCCTCAGCGAAATCGGCGATGGCGTTGTTGAGATAGAGGACCGTTGAGTGTTGTATACGCTTGATTTGGTTGACTATTGACCCGAGCACGTCAGGATGGCAGTGGCCGCAACACACTGTGGCAATCCCTCCAAAAGCGTCAAGGTACCTACGCCCGTTCTCATCGAACAAGTACTGCATCTTCCCATCCACAACGTTTAGCTGCCATACGTTACATCAAGTTTTAGATCTCTTTATTTCATTTTTTAAGCAGGAAATATAAATTAAGACGCAAGAGCTTATCATTTCAATGATTTTATTAAGCAGACAGTGGAGTGGTAATTATATCGATAAACTAAGAATACCATTATAATAATAAAAAGGATAAGTGCATGATCTTAATCTTAATCATAATTAGCGCAGAAACGAAATAATATTTTGCAAACTCACGGGTTTTTTATAGAAATGGCACAAGGAGGGGCTGAGAAACTCTTTGCGCTTGGCCATAATCTCGTCGGCTGAGGGGCCGGTGTAGGGCGGAGGAGAGTAATCGAATGAGGGCATTTTGGGGAGAGAAACGCCATTATCATGGTCATGTAAAGACGATTCAGTCTGAGTCTGGGCGAGCTGAGAAAAACAGCGAGGGAAGCGGACGGAATTGGATTCCGATAATACCCTTTTGACCAGAAATCTCCGCATCATCTCAGCTTGGATTCAAGAGAACCTCTTTTTAATGATACAGATTCTGAGTATAGCTTATAATGCAGAGAAATTTTGGTGAAAAGGAGAAGATAGAGAGAGATTCTGAATTTTGAAGGCAGACATGAATTATGCGTGTATATATATAGACGGGAAATTAAATAGAGCGACCTGGTGACGTGTCGTTTGTACTGTTCTTTTGTGTTTTTATCTATTAGTGGACGTGTTTAAATTGCCCTTAATTAATTACAGTTGATTTCTGCGAGGATTTTTAGCTCTATTACCTTTTTAATAGTAATTCATTTTTTGACAGAAATAAAACTTGTATTCCAACAGTTTCCTCTTTTAAGGGAACATTTTATTTTTTGGATTATATGTTAAAAAATGATTAATAAACCCCAATTTAAAAAATATATACAAATTACCTAAACTGTAGTACTCATTCGGTCCTGTTTTATCTTAAGATACTTTAAATATCTTTTTAATTTTTTTTAAAAAAATTATATATCTGCTTTTTATTTATTATGCATTATTATATTTAATAAGATGATAAACTTAATTTTAATCATATAAAAATTAATTGATATATTTAAAATTAAAAAAGAATAAATTAGTTAATTGTTAGTACTTTTTTATAAAATTAAGATTTTTTAATTATTTTCTTAATTTATACGTTGAAACTATTGAAAAGAAAAATGTTCAATTAAAATGGAACTAAGGATACTATAATTTTAGTGAAATTTAATGAAAAAGAGTATTAATTCTTTTTTGTATTAAGTATCAACCAGTTAGATAATATTTGTTAAATATATTCAAATAAAACATTTTAAAATATTTTTTATATCAAAATATGAAATAATTAAGATGAAATTTAAAAATATTTTGAAAATATTTTTCAGTTTTTTGTTAAATTTTTGAAATAAACTAAAAGTATATATTCTTTTATTTTTTTAGTTATTTTTTATTTAGTAAAACATAAAAAAATGTATATTTTAACATTATGTCAAAATATACATATTTTAATTTTTTAAAATATAAGTAGTTAAAAAATTACATGATTTTTTTAATGGATCTTTTTTTTTAAATAAACATTTAAAATTATCAAAAAAAATTAAAATAATTCTATTTTGTTCCTATTCTAATATTTTAAAATTTAACAACCGCTACTCTTGTGGTAAACTATTTATTTAGAAAAGATCATTTACCATGCACCACCTTCTTTAAAATGAGCTATTGTATATTATTGTCCTATATTGTTTAACTGATTAATTTCATTTTTTTTATGGACATCATTCGTCACATAAAAGTTGTAGCCCTTAATTATATTGATGCTCAGAGCCTGTACTCCAACTGTCATAAAGTCACAAAAAAATTTTAAGCAGAAAAATATTTAAACAAAGCAAATTATTAACCAAAAGTTACTATTCGCTGATTTTTTAATTCGAATAGCCAGATGTACATATTAACGTACCAATTCACACATCTATCAATAAATTTATACAATGTGGTATGCCATTCATTAATTTGTCAATCTCATGCTAATTTAAATTATTGATATATCAGTCTACGTTGCATAAAATGCCATGTTATCTTGTTGACATGGATTGAACACGCGAAATAAAATTAATTGACGATGTGGCATTATCACGCGTTAAAAATTTATTGATAGACATGTGATTTGATATGTCAATATAAATAATTCGGCAATTTCGACTGATGAATCCAATATTAATGATTTTTTGGTGAATAAATTGCTTTATTTAGGTATTTTTGTGCTCAAAAAATTTCTTTTATGATATTATGGTATTTAAAATACATATCAGTTGACCATTGCTATAATTAATCCCTTAAATGCCTGTTTAACATTAATGATGAACCATTGGTATAATTAACCCCTTATGTGCTCGTTTAAGTCATCATCCTATGCACTTCCCTTATAGATTATACACACTGCATCTTAATTACTCTTTTCGACTAAGGTGGATTATCTTTCTTTTTTTTTAATTTTTCACGTATATTAAGATAATTATTTTTTTTCAGTTTATTAAAAATAATTTTAAAAAACAATAATATTCTTGCTTTTATTTAATAAAAATAGAGAAAATGTGTATATAAAAGAAAGGTTAGTGACATTTTAGATGTGACAAATTTTTTCAAGAAAAGTAACAACTGATTTGAGATGAAAGAAGTACAACTTAGACTTTAATGTAACGGAATAAGAAATATCAAAGTTTGAAAGTACTACTAAATGATTTCTCCATTGTTACTGATAGATCTCATATTATTATAGAGGAGGAAAAGATCCATGTATGAGATAGAAAAAGATCGATGTATTTCATCTCATGGCTCCCATCGACTTATGGATGCTGAATCCTGCAAAAAAATACTTGCGCGGTATGGTTGGATGTAAGCACTTCAATGCTTAAGTTAGCAAAGGGTGGAAAGTTTTTAAAGAGAAAATATGCATATTTTTAGAGAGATGAAGTCTTCTATTCCATAGAAATGAATATGCTATTTATAGTGTCTGGAAAAAGTTGAGCAGTATTTTTAAATAATTGTCATACCTTGAAGAAGGTATAGTTTATGGTGTATGCAATGGTGATTTTGATAATGGCGTGTGTCAGATGATCTTGTTGCATCGGGAAGATCATGTCTATCCAGTTGGCCTCAACCATAAGAGTATGTTATTGTTGATTCAGTTGGCCATTCATTAATTACTGATTAATAAAGGAAAACCAAGAAAGAATGAATAGATTGAAGGTTATTACTTCAGCGTGTGATTATTTTGGTATATATTTTTTTCTTTTTTTAATCAATTAAAGAGATTAACCAAAATGCTAAGAATATCAGTATTACCAAACTTTACCATAAACTCCAGTGTATCAATTATTCATTTATTTTCTTAAAAGTGGGATTTTAATTGATTAACCAGAATGCTAACAATATAAGTATTACTAAACTTTACCATTAACTCTAGTGTATCAATTTGTTCCTATGCCATCATCTCTTTACGGGAAAGTGGAACTCATCCAAATATACATCGAAATTCCAAAATTATCACATTTCTTTAGTGAAATGAAATTTTGGTACATTATAGAAGTATTTTATTGTAAAGTAGTGATATTTTTTTAATTATTAATATTATTCAGTTCAATCATTATCATAAAGATAAATTTGTTTCAGTATTATTTTTGCCATTTATAAAATTCAAATTCAAAATTTTATTTAAATAATAAGTGTCAAATTATATAAATCAACCAATATTAATAGAATAGTGATATTCTTATGAATTTATGATGCATTTTTGCTATTTGTATATATAATATAAATAATCTCATTAATTTGTCATAAAATTGAAAGGTTAAAAAGAAACAAAGCATAGCTTCTCGTTATATATATACATTTATAATGTCCAAACGACAAATAAAGATATGAACTCAAAATTTTATATATTTTTAATTAAATGCTGGTCACTAGACCAATTCATATTGGTTTATATTAAGAGTTTTTTATGAGATTGTTATATTAATATCAAGAAAATTATTTAATATCTCATTTCATATTCATATGTTATTACATTGTCTTTTTAGAAAGAAAATAAATTCAATTTATTAGGCTATTATTATTGATAAACCACAGTTTTTTACAAAGAAGAAAGGTTTGTTTGTGTGAGAATGAACGAGAGACTTGATGACCAAGGAGGTAGATCTCAATCGGATTGGAATAAAAAAAATATGCAAAAAGAGGTGTTTGCCCAGCTATACCGGGTATTGACACTCTGATACTTAAGTTAGCAATGGGTGAGGAGATTTCTAGAGAGAATGTTTATATTTTGTTAAAGAGAGAAAAGTGTGGATCTTTTAGAATGGAACCTGCTATTTGTAGAGTTGGAAAAGCTTTGAGCAGTATTCTTGAATAGTTAGCCTATTCAGTGATAGGCATGGCCTAGTCTTGTAGGCAATGGTTATTAGGTGGTGGCGTGTATCAAATTACTTACAGCCTGCCAAGGAGAGATCACGTCCAACTGGATGACCTCGACTGTCATGCTTGACTATCCGATTTGTAGGATTTTTCTTAGGACTCTTACTTTGGGCCTTTTAGCTTCGATTTTATTTCATGAGTTATCACTTATCCCCCTCCAAACAGTTTGATTGTTTCTCAAGAGATCAAAGGTTAAGGGTTTACATGCTTTGACCATTTTGCGATTAGCGATAAGGTTCAGCTTTTGGGAATCGGGATTAAGTTACATCGATCATTGATCGAGAGAATAAGACATTGGTCAAAGGATTGAGTTTTATAATTATTGCAATCGAAATGTACATCGATTAAAATTAATAAATCATTAGTCGAGAAGATTGTAATAAAAATATTGATAGGGATAAGTCATCGATTGAAATAGATAGATTATCAGCCTTAAAAGGTCAGGATAGATGCATTGATCGAGATGAATCATTGATCGAAATTGATTGATCATCAGTCTTAAAAGATTGGGATAAATGCATTGATTAGAATGACTCTTCAATTGGAATTAATAGATCTTCAATCTTAAGAGAATGGATAAATGCATCGATCAGGATAAATCATCGATCAAAATTTATAGATCATCAGCCTTAAGAGGTTGGGATAAATGCATCGATCGAAATGAATCGTTGATCGAAATTATTAGATCATCGGTCTTAAAAGGCTGGAAAAAATGCATTGATCAGAATGGATCATCGATTGAAATTAATATATCACCGGCCTTAAAAGGCTGGGATAGATACATCAATCAAGATGAGTTATCGATTGAAATTAATAGATCATCAGCCTTAAGAGGCTGTGACTGATGCATCGATCGGGATAAATCATTGATCAAAATTAATAGATGATCGGCCTTAAAAGACTAGGATAAATGCATCAATTAGGATGAATCATCGATTGAAATTAATAGATCATTATCCTTAAGAGGCGAAGATAAATGTATCGATCGGGATGAATCATCGATCGAAATTAATAGATCTTCAACCTTAAGAGGCTAGGATAAATGCATCGATTAGGATAAATCATCGATCGAAATTAATAAATCATTAGCCTTAAGAAGTTGGGACAAATACATCGATCAAAATTAATAAATCATCAACCTTAGATTGAGATAAATGCATCGATCGGGATGAATTATCGATCAAAATTAATAGATCATCCACCTTAAAAGGTTGGGATAAATGCATTAACCAGGATGAATCATCGATCGAAATTAATAGATCATCAGCCTTAAGAGGTTGGGAGTTTTGTTGGAAGTTTGTCTTGCAAACGATAATAATAGGTCATTTTCAGAGTTTTGCTTTTCTGATCCATCTAGTCGATGTCCTTTTTGGATGCTTTCGCTACTCGAAAAATATTTTGAGATCACACCCTCCCTTTTCTTACTTGGGAGTTATGGCACTTTGTCTTCCTATTTTCAGTTTTTATGAGTTGGAAGTGCAATGTAAAGTTACCTAAGGGTGTAAGGCACTACCTATTTATCGTTAGTTCTTATTGGTCCTTTATCTATATAATGGCTGACGATGCTATTGCTACTTTATTATCCCTCTTTGGAGGGTTGATCGGTTTTGTGGTAGTCGAGAGTTACGGCTTTTCTTAGCCATCTTTATACGCTAAATTTTTAGTTTTTGTAGGGAAGCGATTTAATGGTTAAATGGAAGGCAAGGTTACTTGGCAGGGTCTCGCCCACATGACCTTATTTCCTAGGTCTATTGTTCATTTCTTGAGCTACATCATATGGCTATTTTGTGTTCATCGATTGGCTCATGCTTCTTCAGTCTGTTTGATCTATTTTGTGTTCATCGTTGTCACTTCGTTTCCTTCATTTTTAATGGTAACCACTTCATTTTCTGCATTAGTGGTAGATTTTCCTTTGTGGCACTTCGATTTTTGGAGCTTCATTTAATGGGTTTTGACATACGACACTTTGCATTGATGCCTTTTAGGCTTTTTGAATAAGCTTATAAAATGTGCTTCTTTAGTTTTCTCTCTTACGCTCTCTTTCCTTCTTTCGCTATTTCTTCGTTTTCCTTATTTTTTTTAGCTATGAAGCCTCCGAATCTTTGGCATTTTATTTTTGACTTCCCCATTTTAGGAAGATGAATAAAAATTTGGATCCTTACAAGTTGGTTCGTGACTTGTAGTAGCAGGTCATATGACCTCCTACCCTTGTTACCCTTCCCTATCAGCCCTAGACTTTTTATCGATCATGGCAGAGGCTACATGTTTGTATTTGCTTTTCCTTTTTCATGATGCTAACCGATTGGGAAATAGCTTTAATAAGAGGTGGTTTTGTTGTGGGGGTGGTGGTCGAAGCGATGAGATGACTTTTATCCTATTTTCTTCCTATTGTTTACTTCTACTTTTTTTCGAGAAAAAAGCTCTTTGTCCATGTACTTTTCTTCGGATAGGAAGCTATTTATCCGTGTAATTTAAACTTTTGAATGAATTTTCTTCTTCGAATAACTCATATCTTGCTTATCTATCCATTAAATATGTTTAAAAGACTAAGCCAAAAGATATTGCTCAAAAATAATATGATCTGAGTGACACTTATCTCTGTGGAGATACCGAGTTATTCTGATCAGTTTGGCCATCTGACAGTAACTCTTTTAGTGGTCATAATGGAGCACTCCTTTCGAGAATATCCTTGATTGCTTTTTTAGAATCGATAAAGTTTGGTTCATCAAGGCCTCATGATGAATTAATGGCCACATAATTCAGTCATCTTATAAATGCTAGTTGCAGGTTCTACCTGGTCAAATGAGTTTGTGAGGCCTGAGATCATTGGGCTATTTTGTGAGAGATGTAGATGTACATTTAAGCACCTGCAGCATGGCTATTAGGGCATTAGAGCAAGTAAATGATGACATGATGTGGGGTGGGATAGAGCTTTGTAACATGTTAGTGGATTTGATGAGACCAAGGGTTCCTTTAATCCGATCAGACAACACCTAATTGCCTTCTTACATTACTTGCGTTGGGCATTTCTATAAATGATTTTTAAGCTTTTAGGCTAGGACCTACTCGGGCCTAAAGATAATCCTGCCTTGCTCGTCATCCTTGTTTATATTTATTAGTTGCATCATTTTTTTGCTTTCCTCTCTGTTGCTCGCTTTATTTCCCCCATGGAAGTCCCTGGTTATCTGTGGCCCTATTTTGATATTGCCATTTTAGGAAGATGAATGAACGGTTAGCCAATTCCCTATAATGGCATCACTTATTGTATAGGATGATACGCTCTTCAACCTTTGTTGCTTCCTTCATCCTCATCTTCTCAGGTTGGGGTTAGACTTTTTTCTTTTTCTAGGTCTCGATATACCGTAAGTGAGAGATATCTATAATATTTTGGAGGATGGTGGAAAAAGTAGCAATGGAAGGTGAGCATAGGGGTTGTACATTCCATTTTTAACGTCTTTAATAAACTTCCAGATTTTCTTTTGTTGCTTTTGATTCACAATGTGTACATCGATATGTATTAAATTGGTCGGAAGAGTATCAACTAAACAATAAGTATGCCCATTGATATTTTAATCGAGATAGCAATCAATTTCATTGACCTTTTGGTTGGGATAACTTTCATCGATCTTTCGATCGGAATATAATAGCAAATTTCATCTACCTTTTGGTTAGGATAACTTCCACCGATCCTTTGATCTGGATAAGTTTCATCGATCTTTTGATCGGGATAAATCTCATTGGTTTCCCCCTTTTTGCATTTCTATTGGAGTTTAATGAAGGGGGTCTTTTTAAAGCCTTCTTTGCTCATTAGAACTAGTCGAGGCTTTGCTACCTAGGTGTATTTATTTGGTGGATGTAGCTTGTTTACTTTGCTTTCTAGCTTTGATCATCAAGGGGAGCTTTTGAAAGGCCTCTTTACCTCTTTTTCTCATTTTTATCTGATGTTTCTCCAGTTGTCTTCACTCACAGGGTGCTGCACAGGATGCTATTCTTTTTTAGAGCCTTCTTTTTTTGACTCGTCTTCTTCCTCTTAATGCCTTCCAAACTGATTGAGTTTGTAAAAGGGGTGTCTTTATGTATGAGGGAAAGCATGCCTTCCCCTATTATTCTAAAAGGAAGGTGCTTTAAGGGCAATCTTTGGCTTTAGCACCAGGTTCTGCTTGCTTTACCTAGAGATAAGGAGGGGGAAGTCATTTTATGTAAGGCCCCACATTGCACCCTAAGAGTAATCGGGTATGTTTGATGTATATAGTGGAGGTAATACAAGGAGAATGTACATTGAAAATGTAGGAAATGACATGAAAGGAATTAAATCAAATGAATAAGGACAAAATGGCAATTTTACATTAAGACATAAGTGCATAAATTAGAGAGAATGTGACCTTGAGGGTTTAATTGAAAAGATCAAGTAAAAGAATTGTGGCAAAAATAGAAATAGAGGAAGTAGAAGGAGCAACTTGTAAGATTATGAATGAACCAATAGAAGCAAGGCATGTGTCCTACTCTAGAAAACTCATGAGAAATGGAAAAATATCATGGTATAAAAGGGGAATGGTGTGTCCGGCCAAAAAGAGAGTCCCAATCTCAGAAATTTTTGCTCCTTTTACTCATCTTCATCCTCTAAAAAATACAAGCTTTTGGTTTCTCAAAGAAGGTAGAGAGAGAATTTAGGATTTGCCTCTTTTAAGGTAACAATTTTATTACCTTTTATTCTTATATTTCTTGAAGATAGATATTGAATTTAAGGATCTAAATAGATATTTGTGTATGTGATTTATCTCATGGAAATAAAAGAAGAGCAAAAGAGAAAGAGAGAGCAAGGAAAAAGGAGGAAGAAAGGGGTAAAGCTTGTAAAGAGGTTTGGGAGTTTTTCTTTTTCTTTGTTATCTATTTTATTGATTTAAAATTGATTTATGTGTCATAGATGTTCTGTTATTGATGTTAGAGCTCTTGAATGATGATTAGATGCATGAAAAACATAGCTTGTGTCTTAAAGTATCCTATAGTGAAAATCTGCATAAGTGTCACTTGAACCAACAGTAAAAATGGCATAAATCCCTATGTAGACGTTGGATTGATGTGATTCTAGTTGTATATGAAATATAAGACTTAGATCTACAACTTTGTATAAGAAACTGAGACCTAAATCTATCCCTAGAGTGCCCGAAAATAAGCTTGAAGTGGACAGACCCCTGCTGTCCGTCCCAAGTGAGTAGTATTCGGTTTTTAGTGAATAAATTGAGATTTAGAAGTTTGATTTGAGTTATTTTTAATGTTTTAAAAACTAGAAACATAGTGGAACAACTTTGTAGAAGACAACTTTCCCTGAAAATGAATTTTTTTGGGTCAAAAACGGCATAGAAGTCGAACCAAAAAATCTGTCTTTGAGCGCTTTCAGGCATCACGGTTACTATGAGTTTCATAGTAACCATGGGGCAGTCCAGAACCAAAATGCACCCTATCTCACGGTTACTAAGCATTTCATAGTAACCGTGAACCTTTTAAAAGTGTAGAACACGGTTGTTACTCATCCAGCAATGACCATGAGGTAGCCTGGCGTAGTCCAGACCCGAGAGTGCAACTAGGTCACGGTTACCATGAATTTGGTAGTAACCGTGACCTTGGCCTGTCTTTCTTGAACTCAACTTTAAAGTATCAAATTGTTATTAAAGTATGTTAAGCCTCCCTAAATGCTTTTAGAGTGTTTTAAGTGTCAAAAGAAGAGTAAGAAATGATATGAAATGAGTGTAAAACATAGTAAATTAATGAAGTAGAGTTAAAAATATACTAAGTCTTAATGCATAAGAATTTGTACAATAAATGAATATAAGTGAAAATGATAAATTGTAAGTTTAATGTTACTAATTGCATGACAAATCATACTTATATTAATGTTAATGTTAAATGTATTTGAAGTTTAAGTGAATAAGTTATTGTTTAGTGGTTTTATGGCATGCTTTATTTGATGTGTTATCTCTATGAATCTAGTTGTATCAAATGTGATAACTTGAGTGATTAAAGACTACTTGTAAGCCTGAATTTCACATAGTAGTGGATAGATAGGCATGCCTATAAAGGGGATAGTGATTGCAGCTGCTAGTGATGTCACCAAAAGGTGACTAGTGTAGTGTTTGATACCTTTTGGTATCTAGTGAACCGAGACTTTTATGTCTCTAGTACAATATCTAATGCTTGTACCCGTATCCACCATTTATGAGAATTCAGGCAATGAAAGTGATTCGAATAGTGAACAATGATAAGTGATTAATAATTTAAGTGATTACATGATCCTATGTTAGTGTTAGTGTTTAATGATAATGTTAGTGCTTTTCAATGAATATTGAAGTGCAAGTAAAATATTGTATTTTGATTGTTATTGAGTGTCTAATTGTTATTGAATGTGATTATTGCATGTATTAAAAGTGACAAGTTGTTATGTTATATGTATTGGCATCTTATATTAATTATAGTTGCAACTTTGATAAGAAGTCAAGTGTATTGTTTACTCCCCACTGAGCCATTGCTCAGCACGGGTGTTTTTCCGTGTAGATACTTAAGTGTGAGAAGGTGCTTTTGTTCGAATCAACATCTGTAGGCCACTAGTAGGGTAGCGAATATAGGTTATTTTTGATAATGTATTATGTTGTTGTATAATGTAAAGGATTTGAACATGTATGTAATGAATTAAATTGTATTTGTATTTTAAATGTAATGTATGCCAGATGTATAAATGTATATTTTTTTACCAATAATTTAATAAATAATAAGTATTTTAAATGGTATTAAGAGCGGGCATTACATTTTACCTCTAACCCAGTAGGCCATTTCTGGAAGTCTTCTACGTTGTTCGTACAATGGACCAAAAGAGGGGTGTTCCACTTTCTTTCGATCTTGATGTGTAGTTCTCTGATTTCTTTTAGTCTTAGGATTTTTCTTTCGTTGTTTGACTTCTTGTGTAGTCTCAGAGACTTTCATTAAGTTTGGATATTTTTCCTTCTCTCTGCAGTATTCTACCTTCTCTATATGATTTTCCATTTAGTCTCAGAGACTTTCATGGAACTCAGGCATTTCTCCTTTATTTTCATAGTCATGGATCCACCTTCTTATCTATAATATGGGAGTTGGATTTATTAGCTCAATCATCATCTCTTAATAATAGCACCAAATGATAAACCATGATTTTTTACAAAGATGATAGGCTTATTCATGTGAGAACGAATGAGAGACTTGATGACCAAAGAGGTAGATCTCAATCGAATTGAAATAGAAAGAACCTGTAAAAGTAAGTATTTGCCCAGCTGTACTCGGTATTGACATTTCGATGGTTAAGTTAGCAATAGGTAAGGAGATTTCTAGAGACAATGTTTATATTTTGTTAAAAAGAGAAGAGTGTGGGTTTCTTAGAATGAAACTAACTATTTGTAGAGCTTGAGCTAAGATGATATGCCCCCGATTGGATGAGGTTCATTTTAAAAGAAGTCAATAGACTCTTAAAAGATAGGACAATTCGAGAGGTGGAGTACTCGAAATGGCTAGTGAATGTGGTTTTGGTAAAAAAAAAAAGACGGGCAAGCTCAGAATATGTATTGATTTCACTAATCTCATCAAGGCTTGTCTGAAAGACAGGTACCCCCTACCGAGCATAGATCAGCTGGTAGATGTAACTACATCCCATGCCATTTACTTATTGCTCGATGCTTATGCAGGATACCACCAGATCCTAATATGGCTTTTGGATCAAGAAAAAATAAGTTTCATTACAGAAGATGGAACCTTCTGCTACAAGATGATGTTGTTTGGTCTGAAGAATGCTGGTGTCACTTACCAACGCCTGATGAATAAAATCTTTAAACCCTAGATCAGAGAAAACATAAAAGTTTATTTTGATAACATGATTGTTAAAAGTAAAATCTCGAAGGAGCACTCTGTAAATCTAGCAAGAGTCTTTCACACCCTGAATCGGCTTTAAATGAAACTAAATCTAGAGAAATGCATCTTTAGTGTGCCATCAGGAAAATGTTTGGGTTTCATGGTCTTGTAGAGAGGGATAGAGGCCAATTTAGAGATAATTAGAGAAATCCTAGAAATGTAATCCCCAAGAAACATAAAGGACATCCAGAAGCTTAGTAGAAGACTTATGGCTTTAGGAAGGTTTATTTCCTCCTCAATCAAATGTTGCACACCCTTTTTCAAGAAATTGAGGAGGAATGATGCATTTAACAATCATCGAACAAATTTCCTCCTCCTTTGAAGAGTTGGAGATGGAGATTGAACCACAGGGTGATACATTAATGGCTTCGATCAAACTGTTCCTCCGAACGAGCAAATTACTCGAGGATAAAAATGAAGCTCGAAAGGTATCGTGGAAATCTCTTAGTTATTCTATAATTGATAATGAGTTTTACAGAAAGGTATTTAGCCATCCCTGGCTTAAATATGTGATGAAAAAGGAATGAGACTATATAGTCAGAGAAATCCATAAAGGCATCTGTGGAGCACATAAGGCCAGTAGGGCTATAGCAATGAAGGTATTCCAAACTAGTTATTTTGGTTGAGTATCTTCAAAGATACTCACGAAAAAGTAAAATGTGCCAATAATGCCAAATTTATGGAAGAATCATTAGATAGCTCGTAGTGAACCAACAACCAATTGGAGTACCCTGGTCATTTGACCAATGGACCTGAACATTCTAGGTCCCTTTCCTCAAGGTAAATGGAAAAATGAGATTTCTTGTTGTAGCCATCGATCGTTTCTCTAAATGGATCGAAATAGAGCCTTTAGCAATAATAACAACTGAAAGAGTTATTTCCAGGTATGGCCTATCCAAAATCTTTCTAACAGATAATGGCAAACAATTCGATAACTCAACCTTCAAAAACTTATATTTTAATCTAAATATTAGCTTGAGATTCACTTCTATTGCCTACCTGCAAAGCAATGGGATGATGGAGGTCTCCTACTGAATAATTTTGAAAAGGCTAAAAAATGACTAGGAAAGATAAAAGGTACCTAGACAAAAGAGCTGTAAAGTGTCCTGTAATCCTACAGGACTTCACCTAGGCTTGGCACCCATCAAACATCTTTCTCTCTAGTGTATGGATCGGAGGCAGTAATACCAGTATAGGTTATGATTCCTTCCTATCAATTAACTTTCTACTCTGACCATGTTAACATCTAGGAAAAATACCAAGATTTAGACTTGATAGAAAAAATAAGAGAATATGCCTATACAAAAATTGTTGCCTATAAGCAAAGAGTCGCTAAATACCACAACAAAAGGCTAAAACCAAGAGCTTTCCATATCGATAAATTAATGCTAAGGAAGGCTAAAATTGGCTCTGGCAACACTGGAGTGGGAAAGCTAATGCTCAACTGGGAAGGACCTTATGAGATCTCCAAGGTCCTAAGTGCAAGCACCTATAGGCTGAAAGCCCTAAATGGGTCAAAGATCCTTAGGAGCTGAAGTGTTGAAGTACTAAAGAAGTACTTGATATAACCTTGAATAAACAATCAAATTATTATCAATGAAGAATTATCTCCACTTCTATGCGAAGCTGACTTGTTAAAGCCCATACACTACCCTCGATGCAAATCTCGAGCATGAATAATGAAGGTTGAAAGTTTATCACCTACGAGCATCATACTTCTTTCCAAGTTAAAATGGTGCAACGACCCTGATCGGAGTGCTTACCCATTTAAATTTATGTACAAAATCCAATCTAAATTCCAAATAAGAAAATGAAATCTAAAAGATTATACGTTCTATTTGATGACTCAGCCATAATTGAATGGTTGGTTGTTCATGTCTTCCAATCATATCACGTGCTTATGATAATGGTGAGAGTTAGGTCTTTAACTTGTGCCAATTATGTAAGCTAACTAATTACATTTTTCGATTAGATTGTCCGCTTATGTAATTAGGAAATAAGTAACACCAAAAACCTAGAGATTTGGAAATTTCTCTGAACGTTCAGGAAGTATTTTAGCCCCTATTATTTTTAATCATTTCATCCATTAATTCAATCATGCTACTATAGTACGGTGAAATAAAGAAAACAAATGAATTAAAATAGATGCCAAAGACTTCGTTCACAATGATTCATAAAACTACACCAAATGCTAAAATACAAAAAGAGAAATTTATATACACAGCACTAATCACACCACTTATGCACCAGTGAAGAAACCACCTCGGAGATTAGTGCTTCAGCAGAAGGCTCTGCAATCGATGTAATAAAAGGCTCCATATTAGACTCACCAGTAACTCGATGAGCAAATCGGGAATAGGCTCATTAAGTGGGGCGAAACAAATTCAGGCTTCGTAGGAGGTCTGATAGTAGCTTCAAGGTCGGTAGTGTCTGCATCCTTAGGCTCAATCATAGGAACCTCATTGATGACCCTTGGAACTTCCCCCACAACCTCTCCCTCAGAAAAGTACTCCTTATCATTGCTATCATTGTTAGATAGTGGATCAGGTAAAGCCTCAGGATCCACCATCCAATTAAAATCACCCTTGGAAAAATGCCTCTTAACTTCATAAATAAGGCGAATAAGAATCTTCCCTGAGCTTTGTCCAACAGCCTAAGGAGGTCATCCTTCTGAGAGGCAAGCTCCTCTGCATATTTGTTGATAAGGGTATGCTTCTTTTCCTTCCAGACTGCCTTTAAGGCATCTTATTCTACAATGGCCTTATTCCTATCTTCAACGGCCCTATCTATATCCTTGATAGCCCTATCACATTTACAAGTGAGGCAGTAACATTCGGGAGATAGCTTGGCACTATCTTCTTTAAACTTTTTGAGTTGAGCACTATCTCCTTTCTGCTAGTCCATCTCTGCCCTCAACCCAACTTTTACTTGCTCTACCTCTGTCTTTAATTCAGTGTTCTCCTTATGAAGAGCTCCAAGGTCAGCATTCAACTTAAAGGTCTCATTGATGCAGATGAGATTTTGTGATTGGATGCTAAAACTTTACTTTTTTTTAACCTCGAGCTTTCACTTAAGTTCCTCTTTCGATCTAGCGCTATGATCCCATATCCCTTTGAAGTAGATGCTCTGATTATAAAGATGCATGTCCCACTTGATTAGCTATTCAAAAATAAGAACAACAACAAGCAGTAAAGAAGGAAAAATAATATATAACACCAAATAAAGAGGATTACGTGATAAAATGTAGCTCCAAACATTCCATATGGAATAAGGCCAACTCACAACCAGGCGATGTCGAGTTACTTCTCCCCTGGAAATGCTTCTCATCGAGCAGTTCTTTATAGATAAAGGATGCTATTTTGGAATCTTAGGTGGAAAACCCTTCTCCAAAGTGCTTCCTTAATATGTCCTTCAGAGAGTTGGATTTTTGATCAGTCACCTTTGACAACCTAGCCTTCTTTCAGCTGGGCCACTCGACATCAACTTCTTCCCTTTGGCCTTCCTAACCATCTCATCATATTTTTGCTCAATAGGCCCTTATGCTATGAGCATGGTAGAAAGCTCAGATACAGGAAAGGTATCTTCGGATGATGATTAATCTTTGAATAGTAACCTTTGGAAATGTGCACGTGCCTTGACGTCAAACATGGTGGGAACAACAGAAGCTGGGGTGACACCAACGACCTTTGTAGCGAAAGCAGTGGTAGGAACCATTGGGCTCTCGGATGAGGCTTTACCCTAAGCATATCCATCCAGACCACGCCTTAACCTCTTGATGCTCTTGACCTTAAAAGATGTCAACATAACCCTTTTCTAGTTGCGACCCTTCCCCTTTGCAACCAGTTTTGGTTAGCACTACTACTTAGGGACCTCAGCTAATTGCTCCACTAGATCTCTCATGCCAGCCATTGTAGCTAAAAAAATAACAACAACTACAGATAAGCGAGATCAATTTTCCCTATCGAAGTCCAAATTAAATGTATATGAAACGCATGACAATCAATTAACAAGTTAAATCCCCCCCCCCCAATATTTCTTAAATGCTCACATTTTGCATCGTTATCATTCGAACAGCCTGGCGATCCGACCAAGCTCCTTAACAACATGGCTAAATTGTAAAGACCATCCCTCCTTTCCATGGTTGCCATCAATTTGTCAATGTCAGCTTCATATAGTTGCTAGTTGGCGGTATTGTCTTTTAAAGAGGTCATTTTGGCTTATCAGTTTAGCGACATGCCAAACCCTCCTACCTTTCCAATTAGAAAAAACTTCTCCTTAAACCCCTTCATCGATGATGGGATATTGAAAAGTTTCTTTCTCACCCTGGTAGTAGAGCAATACTTTATCCTATCCTTCTGGTTGGATATGTAGAAAAAGTGAGAGAAGAGATCTAAAGTCAGAGCGACTCACTTTATATTACAGAGTATTTTGAAACAGGTTATTGCTCTTCACCCATTCGGATTCAACTGGTTAGATTCAATATTGCATCCCCTCAACACACTGATCTTAAAAGCGCCAAAGGGGAACCTAAGCCTTACATCCAAACTCCACAAATGCATATGAACCATTCATTATTATCTTTACCAAATGGCCCCTTTATCATCATCATGGAGTCAGGGAACTTCATCACATACATATTGTTTGGTAAGTAGGGTTGATCATAGGGTAGGGTAGGGGCGAGGAATGCATCCCCACCCACTGCCCTGCCAGAGGCAAGGAATCCTCGTCCCCATCCCCGATTGAATAATGGGAAAAATTTTTCTCCATCCCTGCTCCGCAAGGATCCCCACCCCTTGCAGGGGTTCCCGTACTCCATGAAAATAAATTTTTTTAATTTTAAAATACAATATTTCACCATTAATTATAATTAAAATATAATATTTAATAAATACAAAATATATGGACATATGAAATTGATTTTTATTACCAAAAAATCAAGGTATATTTATATAAATGACATAAGTGTAAATAATAAAAAAAATCAAGGCATATATATATATATAATACTGAGGCGGGAATTAAAGTCGGAGATTTTTTAATCCCTATCCCCATCTCTGCGAGAGAAAAATTCAGGGATTTTCCACCTCGTTCGGGTTGGGTCCCCATCGAGGTCGGAAATTTTCCGCCCTATGATCACTAGTAAGCTATACCTTGACTTTATTTCTGACACATCCTTCGACATCAACTTGGAGCATTTAGTTGCAGTGAGCTTATCACTATACTTCTCCATAAAACTCCTATCTATAGAACGACCGTTGTCGAAGGCCATTTTCGAAGGGAGGGGAGAAATGAAATAGTTTCTAATTTAAAGTTAAAATTGAGGACCAAAGCTAGAAAATTCCTCAAAAGAATTAGATGGCAGGCACATACAAGCACACAAAGAACCGGATAAGTAAGTAAAATTTACTTACTTGCGTAATCTCCTAATAACCCTGAAGAAACGATTGAAATCTGAAAAACTAAAGGGTGAGAAAAAGTTTCAATAGAGTTTTGCTAAAGAAATTGGTAAAAATTAAAAAAGACAAGCAAAATTGCATACTTATACAGGGAAACCCATCAAGTACTCCAAATGATCAACCAACCAGAACCTGCCACTGTCATAAAAGAAACGTCATGTCAGTTCGCATAACAAAGTGTCACCCTCGATACGCTTGCTTATCTTTAATCTTGAGACAGCTGTTCGAAAAAATGTTTGTCCGAGCGGATAAAAATTCTTGAAATCTCAAATAATCGGATATACTTAGAGGGGGGACAAGTGATAATACTGGCTTATCTTTGGGTCCAAGCAAGTCTCGATCCAAAGACCAAAACTTGTCTATAAAGAAGCCTGGGTCGTGATGAGCAAACGTTGGAAGGTAACCACAAGTTGTTCGATCAGATTGATGAGACCTTTAGTCTTAATCGATCCACTGATATGTCAAATAGCTCACGCATCTAGCTTGCTCTATGTCATGTTACTGTTCACCTATTCTGACACCTAGGTAACCATACTCCAAGCACTCATGTGCATCCATGTGCCTCATATAAATAGCCTAGTCTGCGATGGCTCCTGGGACCAACTTTTGAAACTCTTTCTCTAAGCTTACCTTCTTACGTCACTGATTTAATCATTGAAGTGCTAATGTTCGATCCGGTTGGGCAAAGCCTCTTACAGGTGCTTGCTAGTTGATTAGTTTCTTCATCCATTAGCTTGCTTCAAAGGTTTGACAAATAGAGCCTTATCACCAATGATATATAAAATCTACTTTTGCTTTATTCATTCATTATGTTCTGATACGACTGTTAAATGTTAATATGTAGCAAGCACTCCACCTTAGCTATACAAACTAGAAAGTTGAGTGGATCATAAATTCATTCTAACGTACATCTAGTGAATGAAAAAAGACACACACAATGTTACTTCTAATATTTTATATATTTTAAATTAAAATAATGGACAAATAGAAGAGGCTGCACATATATTAAGTCTAATAGAATTTAAGAAAATAACACAGCATAAGTTGCAATTTTGCTTCCAATATTTGATAAAAAAGTGACAATTTTATTTTTAATATTTCAGTGAATCCAATATCACTCTTTATATTTTAAAATTAGGATAAATTTATACTTTTTTGTATCACATGTCTTCTTATTTAAATGCTATATATCAATAAATGGTTAAAATAGAAATATTTTTTTTTAATTTTAAAATACATAGAATAATATATTTTGAGCTATTCGAAATATTAATAGTAAAATTATACTATTTATCAAATATTAAAAATAAATTTGGCAAATAACATTCCCATCCTTGCAAGTTAAAACGTGGGTTTATAAATTTCAGAGATTTTGGATGGATTGGGTAAAAAATATCTATATTAAAAAAAAAACAAAAAAAAAGGAGGTAAAGAACCTTTTACGGAATAGATGTGTCTCATAGACTATTCTAGATTTTTCGAATGACTTATTAATCAGTCTCTTTCAAGAAGTTATAAATGTGATAAATGTTATAAATGCCTATCACAATGTAATTTAATTTCACTGTATTCGTCATTTCCTACTAAGTTAATGTAATTTGATGGTTGGGTTTGAAGGAGCTAAATTTTGACCAAATTTATCAATTCAATTTAATTCATAAAAAATAACATATTTTTGATGCACAAAATAATTTATTCAAATTCAATATATGATGTGAAGTATATGATTCAGTTTATTTATATTTTTTGTAATTTTATAATTTTTTAACATAAATATGAAAGTAATTAATAATTTTTAGGTTGTATATGCATTTTTTGTGTTTTCAATAATGTTTATTTTTAAAGTGAATTTCAAAATTGAGTTAGATTTATTTTTATTTTTTTGAAAAGCATCATCAAATATTTAATTGACTATTTTTATTATATTGGGTCATTAATAATATTTTTAATTTTATAAATTTTACATTATAAATTTTTTAATTACCTTAATGAATTAATTTTTGTAATCGAATTAACCAAAGTTTAATTTTTCTTTCATAACTTCCATCGGTGTATCAATAACTACCACACAACACTAATTTAAAAAAAAAAAACTTTTATTTTAAAGTAAAAATATAAAAAAAAAGGAGGAAAAAGGAGAAAAGGCCACAACGAAGACATTTTGCACGTGTAAAGCGTGACTTGAGAATTTTTAGCCTCATCTTGAATTTTTTTCTTAAGGTTTTGGCTACACTCGTCTCTAGAGCACAGTACACTCAATTTTATAACCGCTGGATCGTACTATTTCATGATTCAACGGTTGAAAAATGAAGTTGTTGTTGGGGATGCTTACGGGACAGAAAATTCCCAAAGGAAAAAAAATTTCCAAAATATATTTCGGGATGAGGACGGAAAATGGAATATCCATCTTGCGGAAATTTCCGTCCTGCAAAAAATATTTTTTATTAATTTTAAAATATAATATTTTATAAATAATTAAAATTAAAATATAATTTAATTTTATAATTATTAAGTTTTAAATTATACTTAAGTTTAAATTTATGAATAGTTAAAATTTATATTAATTTAAATTATGATTGATTTTAATTTTAATTATTTATAAAATATTATATTTTAAAATAAAAAAAATAGTTTTTCGGGAGACGGAGATCCTCATGGGGCGGGGACGGAAAATTCCCGACCTTGACGGATCAATGAGTGGAGGTGCAATTTCCGGCTCTATCCCGCTTTGTGAGCACCCCTAGTTGTTATGCTCCTTGAGGGAGACTTTTTTATCAATAGTGTATTTTGAAAAAATAATTGAAATTTTGGAATATTTTAAAAATTATTTGATTTTTTTTGTATTTTTTTATTCCTACAGTTATTTCTTACGAAATTTGAGTGGACCCCACTCTCTCCCTCCATGTTTTTTAAAATTAAATTATTGTACAAATCTTTCATTATTTTCATAACCATTATATTTTATTTTAGCATTATATTATTTTCTAAAATTTTTTCTTAATTAGTAGATCTGTCTTTTCATAATAAAATTGGTTTAATAATACTAAAATGTTCCCATTCTATTGGTTAAAGAAAATACATTAGTTAAGAAATCCTAATTGATGTAGTAATAAATGATTAAATTATAAAAGGTAAATATTTCATTAAGATTGATTTTTTTTAGAGCAAACAGAAGGAAGATAAATGAAATTTGATCAATTTTGATAAAAGAGTTCTCGAAAATAAAAGTAAATTCATATTAAAGGGGTATAAATTTAATTACATATTTTCATTTAATTTTTGATTGTAATTAGTGATTATAAGTCCGCAAATTAAATTAATTAAAAATAAATAAATATCACTAATATCATATAAAAATAAAAGTAATTGAGAGAGAGAATTACGATCAACATAGAGAGAGAGAGAGAGTGAACGAGAGACAGTGAGAGAGGGGGGAGGGAGAGGGGGAGAGAGTGGGATTAAGGATGCTTATAGGGTGAAAAATTCCTGAATTTTCCCCCACAAGAATGGGACGTGGGGAAAAAATTCCGAACATATATTTCAGGACGGGGATGGAAACGGTGAAGGGGTATCCGTCCCGTAAAAAATATTTTTTTAATTTTAAAATATAATATTTTATAAATAATTAAAATAAAAATAAAAATATAACTTAATTTTATAATTATTAAGTTTTAAATTATACTTAATTTTAAATTTATGAATGGTTAAATTTTATATTAATTTAAATTATGATTGATTTTAAATTTTTTATTTATTAAATGTTATATTTTAATTTTAATTATTTATAAAATATTATATTTTAAAATTAAAAAAATTAGTTTTTCAGGGGACGGGGATCCCCGTGGGGCGAGAATGAGGGGGATTTCCTCCCCATTATAGAATCGAGGGCGGGGATGGGAAATTTTCTACCCCTATGGGGCAATGAGTGGGGGTGCAATCCCTAGCCCCGCCCCGTCCCGTGAGCACCCCTAAGTGCGACCCACACAAATTCCATAGGAAAAGATTATGAAAATAGAAAAACTAGATTTTCAAATAATTTTTAAAAAACCCTAAAATTTCAATTATTTTTTTTTAAAATGCATTATTACTAAAAAAAAGTCCCCCTAGAGGAAGCTTTGCCTGTAATAAAAAAATTTCACTTCGATAACTTCTTTATATTCTTATTAAGAAAGAGAATTGAAGAGAGGAGATGTGATGTTCATTAGCTCTGAGAATCCTGTCATGACCAGCCGATGAGGATAGCGCCATGAAAAAGGTCAAATTACGACCAAATCTGCCTGGTCCGTCAGCCTACAGAGATACTCTTATTAGTGGGGCTATTATGGAGTCTTCAATGGATGAGGTCTTTGAGTGTTTGGACATTGATGTGGAAACAGGGGATGTTGAGATTGACAAATTTGGGATTATTCCAATGATTACGTTTTCTAATGATCTAAAGACAAAGCTTGTGAAAACGCTTGGGAAGGCTGTGGTGGTCAGTTTCCTTGGGAAAACCATAGGTTCCAAGGCTTTGAGTGTAAGATTACAATCTTTGTGAACTTTTCGAATGTTAAAATCCTTGATATAGGGGGAGGCTTGTTTCTGGTGCAATTATCTAATGAATGCGATTACAAATAAACTTTATTTGAAGGACCTTGGGTAGTTAGTGGAGCTTACCTTTTTGTCCAAATGGCACAAATTTTAGAGTTTCAAATGGCACAGTTGATAGTAACACTATGTGGATTCGTTTGCCAGAGTTGCCCTTACATTACTACTCTGAGAAAGTTATATCTGCTATTGTTGGAGCTATTTGTCCGATGGCCAAAATTGATTATAACATAAGCGAATTTCACTGTGGTCGATTTGCTCAAATAGCTATTTTAGTTAATTTGAAGCAACCTCTACTTTTCATGATCTAGATTGAGGGGGAGATACAAATAGTTGATATGAAAACCTTCCAGAAATATGCTTTCATTGTAGATGATTTGGACACTTTAAGAAATTTTTTCCTCATAAAAATAGCGATAATGCTGAGACCTCTCCAACCAAAGAATCGTTAGGAAATAGCTCCAATGATAGATCATGGCAATTTAGAGCTTGAATGGTGGCTGAGAAACACAAAAGGAATGTGAAGAAATCAACGACTAATTTAAGCAATAATGCCATTGTTAAAAGGTAAAGATCTCATTTTTCCATTCTGGAAGAAGTCAATGATACTTAAGAGGATCATGCTGCCAATAAGAAGAACATTCCTAATCAGTCAAACATACCCACTAATGGCAATAATGAGATCTCTGTTGACATATTTTCCACCCGTGGATATAACTCCACCTCTACACATGGAAGAGGACATGCTAAAAAATATAGGATTACATGTGGTTAGCTCACTAAAACAAAATATACCTTTTCCAGTACGATCAAAGCCTCATTGGGAGGTTTTTTTTATTTTAAAAATAAGACTCAATCTGATGACAAAATTGTGACTCTTCCTTACTCATTAGACCCCATTCGCCATTTTATGGTTGGCAAAAGCAGGTTGACCTCTGCTTCTCCTAGTAATTCTAAATTGGATACTGCTATGGATTTACTTCCTGCTTTAAATATTAATATAGATAATATTCAGCCAGAGCTCCTGATATAGTCCCTCATGAAAACAGTATAGGAAAAGGCCTTATGATTATCGATAGCAATAACTTGCACAACATGAGAGATGATTCAGATGAAGATAATGAGAGCCTCTATAAGGTTGAGGAACCCCTGAATCCTTATTTAAGAGAAGATTGATCTCTCTAGGTTGGGTTTCCTTTTCTCTTGCTCCTGTGCTATATCTATATTTTTTTAGAATTATTAGCGTGCTAAAAGCCCCTTATTCTTGCACGTTATCCAGTGTTTTATTCAACAACATAAACCTTCTATGATTGTCTCGCTTGAGCCTCGTATTAGTGGAATTATGGTTGATAATTATATCTCTAAAATTGGCTATCCTCATTTGCATAAAGTGGAAGCCACTGGATTTAGTGGTGGTATTTATGGTCTTTCGCAAGAAGCTTGGGAAATTAAGATCTTGGTTAGTAATATCCAGTTTGTGCATATGCAAATTTGGGATAATGGTAGAATGTTGACTTTCTTCACTGCCATTTACACTCATCTAACTCCTTCTATCCGAGGTAAACTCTGGCCTCTTCTCCAGTATCTTAACTCTCACATTTCTGATCCTTGGACCTTAATTGGAGACTTCAATGCCATTCTATCTTTAAATGAGAGGCATGGTGGTTCCTTCAAAAGAATAGGTGTGTGCAAGCATTTTTTGGATTGGGCTTTTAATTCGAACCTCTTGGACATTGGCTATAAAGGACTGAACCTTACTTGAAAAAGAGGTACTTTGTAGGAGAAGCTTGACAAAGGCTTCTGTAATAACTCTTGGCGCCTGGCCTTTCTCGAAGGTGGTATCTATCATCTTGCCAGAATTTCATCAAATCACTACTCTCTCTTCATGAGGTTTTTCAGCTATTATCCTCAGAAAGGGAACCACCTGTTTAGATTTCTCCAGGCTTGACTTTCTCATACAGAGTTTCATTCCTTTATGGGGTCAAATTGAAAGGTTGACAGGAATTTTATGGAATCGATGGACTCTTTTACTAAGAAGCTTCAGCAATGGAATTATTTCACTTTTGGTAACATATTCTAATATAAGAAGACTTCCATGGCTCGTATTGTTAGTATCCAATGTGCTCTTGTATATAAAAACTCTGCTTTCTTGGAAAGCCTGGAAAACACTTTTAAAAAGGAGTTAGACCTCATCCTCCTTCATAAAAGAGCTACTTTGGTTTCAAAAATCCTATAGTGATCGGATCGTATGGGGCGGGGGGAAATAATTCTTTTTTCCATACCAGAACTATAAGATGGAGGAAGTGTAATCGCATTGAACTACTTTATGATGATGAAGGCAATTGGCAAACTGATCCAAGTACCCTCTCACATATGGTTGTTGATTTTTTTTCAAATTTTTATACAGATGCCTACCCTTCTCGGACTCCTTAGCCTCTTTAAGATTTTCCCCTATAAAGAAGATTGGTTCCATAGCTTGTCTGATTACTTTACTAATGAGGAAATGCACTTTGCCCTATTTTTATGAAATTGTGGAAATCTCCTTATGATGGCCTTCATGCTGATTTCTTTCAAACCCAATAGTATGTTATTGGGGCTTATATCTATAATAAAGTTTGGAGGGTTGGGAGTGGTGGTCAAATGGATAGTTCGATGAATAAAACTCTCCTTTATCTCATCCCTAAGGTGGAGGTTCCTAAATGCTTGTCTCAGTTCTGCCTAATAGCCTTTTGCACTGTTATGTATAAAATCATCACTAAGATTATTACGAATAGATTGAAGAGGATCATGTCTTATTGGTTGGCCTTACCTAAATAAGCTTTTTCCTTGGAAGGCATATTGTAAAAAATGTTGTTATAGCGCAAGAAGTTATTCATTCAATGGGGGCCAAGAAAGGTAAGGCTGGCTATATAGCTATTAAGGTGGATCTCGAGAAGGCTTATGATAAGATCGGTTGGGCCTTCTTACAAGATACTTTACAAAATGTGGGTATTCTTACTTCCCTTGTTAAGGTGATTATAAAGTGTGTCACTTCATGTTCTATGCATCTTCTTTAGAATGAGGACTTATTAGAGGGTTTTTTTTCCTACTAGAGGCTTGAGATAAGGTTATCCACTTTCCTCCTACTTGTTTGTGCTTTGTATGGAAAGGTTGGCTTATGGTATCTTTGAGGCTATCAGAAATAAGTGGTGGCAACTCATCTATCTCTTTAAGGACGATACACCTTCGACTCACCATTTTTTTTTGCAAATGACTTAATTCTTTTTGCCAAGGCTGATATCTCTCAAGTCCATGTTATCAATGCTATTATAAAGTGCTTTTGTGATAGTTCTAGCCAGAAAGTAAACCCCTAAAAAATAATGTGTACTTCTCTAAAATGTTCCTATTCAGAGCTGTTATGAACTAAGTCATAAGCTTGGCTTTAAGAAGACAAGCGATCTAGGAAAATAGCTTGGGATGCCTTTGTTGCACACCGAAGTGACTCGAAAAAATGATAGTTATATCATCGATTGCATGAAAAATAAAATTAATGCTTGGAACCCCTTTAATATTTCCATTGTAGGGCGTATTACTCTGGCTATTGCAGTGCTTTCAGCCATGCCAGCATATGTAATGCAAGCTTCCATCATTCTATCTACATTATGTTAAGATTTTGAAAGAATTACTCAATACTTTATTTGGGGAGGAACTAACCAGCCTTGAAAGTTAGCCTAGGTTCTTTGGAATATTATTAGAAATTCGCAATTCAAAAGGGTTGTTGGTGCATGTCCTACTACCAACCAAGCTTTTTAAGCTCTTTGGAGAGGGATTTATGCTAACTAGAAGAATATCTCAGTTCCTGCACTTTGATCTATTGAAAATGGATTGCAAACTAATTTTTGGTTTGATCATTAGGTACCTAGCCTTGAAATTCCTTTATTTTATTATGCTTTTATGCCTATCCCTAATATTTTAATAATTCAACCTGTTGCTTTTTTACAGATTATTTTAATGGTTGGAATTAGAGGCTTTTTGCATATTATTTCTCTACTGATATCTTGGATAAAATTACTGCTATTTGTCCTTATTTTAGTAAGGTTGAGGATGATTTCATTTTTTGGGGTCCTTATTCGCCTTGTAAATTTACTGTCAAAACTACTTACCTTTCTTTAAGTAAGCAAATTTCTAAAGTAAGCAAATTTATAACGAGAGGGATAGGATTTGGAAGAGAATTTGGAGTTTGCAAGTGACCTAAAGGATCAAAATGTTCGCTTGGTTGTCTCTTCACAATGGGATAACGACACAATTTGAAAGAAAAATGAGACACTTGAGTAATTCTAATATGTGTTTCCACTGCAACACGTTAGTGGAATATACTCTCCACGTGCTCAGGGACTGTATTATAGCCACTCAGTTCTGGACCTTGGTCACCCTTACGCACTTGTTAGGCTCCTTTATGGCTGATAGCAATCTTAGGTCTTGGATGTATCTTAACATTGAACTTTGTGACCTTTCTGTCCAAAGGGTACATTGGCCAGAATTCTTCCTTATCTGCTGCCGGTTCTTATGGAATAATAGAAATGAGACTATTTTCAAAGAAAAAAACAAGCCTATTTGCTTTATTGTTAGTAAGGCTTTCTCTTTTGCCCGCACCTGTCAAACCACTCTTTACATTGATAGGCAGTCCATTGCTAAAGACTTTTGCGCTCTTAATGTCATATGAAAATGTCCTCCTCCTTTTTATGTGAAACTTAACTTTGATGCTTCTCTTTTAAGCTCGGAAGGAATTGCCACTTGTGGTGGGTTATTGCGGGATAACTATGGCCGTTGGATCACTGGATTCATTACTAAAATCAGTGCTTGCCCCATTTTACAAGTTGAATTATGGGGTGTGTTTTATGGCTTCAGGAGAGCTAAAGAGATGGGGTTTACCCATGTGGTTGTGGAGTGTGACAACAAAATTGCAGTGGATCAGATATGCGGAAAGTGCTCTATCAACTCTAGTTGTTTGTCTCTCATCAAGCATATCCGCTGTGTTTCAAAAGACTTCTCTGCCATCTCCTTTTCTCACATTCATAGAGAGGCCAACTTTATTGCTGATTTCTTATCTCACCTTGCTTATGAGGCTACTTCAGGATACCATATTTTGCACTTTGATCCCCAAGGAAACAATGCTTGGCTCAAGCATGACTTAATTGGTATTTCTTACTCTTGTTAGTTTTGTTTGTTCTTTTGTGAGCCTTGCTCACCTTTTTAAAAAAAAATTCCACTTCCAGTGAAATTTTACAAATTTTATTATTTTTATAATTTTATTTGGGAGGTTTACAAGGAGTTACGCATAACGCATGCGCATATATACTTGTACATTTGTACTATCACTTTTAAAAAGGATACAGTAGGTAGTAGTCCTTTTATTTTAGAATTTCTCTAAATATAAAATGCTGCTCCAATAAGTGAAAAAAAATTAACATGTTTGCCAAGTTCAATTAAAAAGTACAGAAAAATTTTATTGTTTTTTTATATTTAGAATTGGGCTATATGCTCTTTATTTATTAAAATAATTAAATGATATAACTTGAATTTAAAAAACATTTGGTATAACTTTTTGAAGTAACTAGTATAAATCGCTAAATTAAACAAGTCTTTAATACATTTTTTTTTATCTTTCTTTTTTCAATTCTTTAAGTGTGACATAAGGAAAAAATATAAATTAAAAGGGAGAGTGAATTTATTAGGGATATAATTGTTGCAACATCAAGAGTTTCATAAATAAATATTGATATGTGAATAATTAAATTAGGATGTTTTAAATAATGGAAATGGGTCCTTTCATTTCATTTTGGCGTCCATTTCAGCCTTCAAAATCCATACACACGATTTCATAGTTATATTGGCAGATGACTCACATATCTACTGCCATCACACCTTTGATAACTTTTCTCTCTCTATTTAGTGCAATTATCGTAATAAATGCAATCATTCAACTTTTTCTTTTTTCTTCACTCTGCCTTCTTTTATTACTTTGATAATGCTTTTCTATTAGATCTTTCTTTTCTTTGCATGTTACCCGATTCTTTTTTTTTTTTTTGTCATAGATTCATACATCAAATGCAACAAATTAACTAATTTTAACTTATTTTTCTATTCAAATTTTACCTAATAATAATAATAATAATAATAATAACAACAACAACACCAATTTTTTTTAGCTAGATCTAATTTATAAATTTATTTTGCGAATTAAACTCATCTAAACAGTCATGTGTACAAAAAAAATTATTACTATTGCATTTAAAATACGTTTTGCTTGAATTTTTTTTTTTAAATTCGGTCTATTTAAGTCAGGAATGGCCTAATCACGTTATATCAAAGTGTTTGAAATTGATTGAAATAACAAAGCAAATTAAAAAAAGGTGGAGGTGAATTTTGAGTTTCGACACATCATCAGTCTCCACCAAAAAGTCAGGTCACAACAATATTGATGGAATATGCTTAGGGTATGAATGTTGTCATTTTCATCGGCCACTAATTAAATGAGTTCTACACAAATTATTATATTTGGAACTCAGATTAATGAATCTGCTGATGTTGGATTTATGCATCTAACCTTGTTTTGGAGACAACCCACGTAATTATCATAAAACATAGTCTGTGTTAGCCAAATGTTGTCCACGAAGTTATAAACAAATGAAACATGATGTAATGAAAATTTGTGGTTACCATTTAGTTAATCTACGATAAGAGTTGTAGAGTTTTAATAATAAGTTAATCATTAATTATAGAATGATTGTAACTTTTTGCTTGGGAGGTCTTTTTGTCACGGAACAGAATTCTTTTTTATTCATAATCTTTTTCATGAAACTTGCTTAAGCTTAATACACAAATAGCTTCTATATTTAATAGTTTGTCGTTTTATCTTATACTGATTTTCTGCTGGAATTTGATATATATATATATATATATATATATATATATATATATATATATATAAAATTTAAACACAAGGGAGGGTGACACAGACACTACACATAATTAAGTTTTGTTTGATTTTCTAGACTTAAAACAAAAGAAAAGGTTAGAGCATGGTGCTTTCCACATGATATATATGTTGAATAGATGGTGCTGGCATCTTCAGTGTTTGCCGGGTAGGATTTCCACGTCTGCTTTTGTCAATATGCATTGGTTGCACTAATTTCTAATTATAATAAGGTGAAGATTCTAATTTCCTTCCACTTAGAGAACACTCCTTAGCATAATTGGATTGATTAATACCATTACCAACCACCCAACCCTTTCATCGCAGCTATACCAATTTTATACGTATACATTTAGATTCAAACCATAACAAGTAAAATTTCAGGAAAAAGATCATCAAACAAACGCCAAATCAATCAAATGGCCATAATGGTCAATTTTCCCTTAATAAATGATAAATCATAAATTTTCATAGTAGGAGGAGTGGATTCTAAGTAAGAAAAAAAAGGAGAGACCGATGTGCCGTGAAGAGTTAATTCTGATAGGACTAAGCATATGAGTCGTGCAAAAGGTGCTTGTCGATTGTGTTGGACATTAGCACTCTGATACTTAAATTAGCAATTAGAAAAAAAACTTTTAGAGAGAGAATGTGGATAACTAGAGAGAGAGAGAGAGAGAGAGTGTGTGTTGAGTTTATGAAATGAACCTGCATTTTTATAAACATAAACCATTTTTTCAAAGTTTGTTTTTGTAACCTTATTATTTGACGCTTTTTGGTTACTTTTATTTTTTGAAGTCACGTGGTCTTTTTTTGGCTTAGGCTTTTATTGCTTCATCCGTTCTGCTTTCCTGTTATATTTTTCTAGTTCTTACAAGTTAACTATATTTGTTATAAAATAAAAAGTTATCTGAGGGCATTGCCGATTGTTCCTTTACTTGTCTATTCATCTGACAGTGGATATTCAGATCGTCGCCTTTTTTCCAACATCACTTGGAAAATGACACCTATTTAAATTTTGTTGCTTCATCTTCTACACTTTTATTGCGCCTTTTATTCCTACATTAAATAGTAAATCTATGTGAATTTCCATGATTAGTTTTCCAAGAACATAAGTTATTATAAAAAGGGGTGTTTTTTCTTCTTCTTTCCAAAGCTCTTTCTTTTTCTTCTTTAAGTTTTTTGCTGAAACTTTCCCCATCGAAGCAACTGAAATGCTCCTTAATTCTTTTTATTTTTTCTTTCCATTTTAGAAAGATGAATGAATCACTAAGTGCTTTCCTAGCAGTACATGACTTGTGATAACAGGTCATGTGTTCTTCATTCTCCGCTGCTGCTTCCTTCTCTCAGCCTTGAACTTTCTTATGATCATGGTAGTGGATACATATTTATCTTATGAAGGCATCGTTTGGTAAAATTGTTCTAATCGGGCTTCTTTTTGCTGAAGCTAATAAGTTTGGAACGACTTTATTTTCCTTAATCAATCTAATAGAAAATATGAGGTTGCCATATTTGCCTTGTTCTAGGTGGCGGCCATCGATCAAAACTTTTGTTGATGACTTTCTTTGTTTGACTAGATCATTAATGCATAGATGCTTGATCGTCGCTTCTTTATAACGCTTCATTTTTTATCGCGTCTTTCAAAAATGTCTTTTGATCATGTCCCCTGGAAGATGGTTTTTATTAATTGCTTTTTCGTCTCTTTGGTTCTTAAGCTTTAATTATAACTATTTATTCTTTTTAACTCCTCATTTATTGAAGTTGACGTGTGTGTTTTTGGATTCCTATATATAGAACCGTGCCTTTATATTCCCATTTATTAGTTTTTTTTTCCTTTTTCTCCCTCACTTTTCTGATGAAGCCTACTAATTATATTTTATTCCGCTTTTATTTCTCCATTTTAGAAAGATGAATGAACGGTTGAGTAGTTCTTTAGCATGGCATCACCTGTTGCAGTAGGTGATGCAAACTTTGCCTTTCGTTACCTCATTCGTTATCTTCTTCTCAAGTCATGGTTGAGCTTTTTTCATTTGCTAGGTTCAGACGTGCTATAAGTAGGAGATGGTTTTAACACCTTCAGGGTTGATGAAGAGTGGCAACAATTGATAGTAGATGTAGAATTTTATTTTCTTTTTTTGTAAAAGAAGGAATCTTAATAAATTTTTAATTTATAATTTATTGATTTATTTCTATCTTCATGTTTGAAATAGATATTCGTTGCCAACACTTACGGTGTATTTTGGAGTATAAATTGAAAATTTGATTGGAAAAACATTGATCAATATTATTAAAATAGTCGAGACATATATAAATTTCATTCATCGATCTTTCGATCGGGATAATATCAAATTTTATCGATATTTCGATCAAGGTAATAATAAATTTTCATCAATCTTTCAATCAGGATAATAATAATTTTTATCTTTACCATTGCAACTTTGCTGAGCTTCCTAATTCGCAATCTGCTTTGATTGGGAAAACATTGCTTAAGTTTGATCTATTTTCTTGGTTTGAAATTAATGAAAAAGTGAACTTTTAGGGCCTTTTTCACTTTTATGGGTACACTTTTGGGGCCTTTATTGGATCAAGCTTTCCTTTCTCCCTTTACGAATAAACTAGGCGTCATTGTCTAGATGTCTTTATCCACTGGATACTACTTTGTCCACAGTGTCGACTCATATGCTTTTTGATTTTGACATTGGGAAGAAGTTTTAAGGGTCTTCTTTGCCTCTTCTTCTCCTTTCCTATCTGATGTTTTCTCTAGTTGTCTTCATCCACAGGATGCGATTTCATGGTCATCTCTAAGATTGATCAATCATTTCAATTGGAATTAAATCCCTCGATTGACCTTCTTTAATGCTAAGATGGGGGATATCGTTTTGCAGTCTCTCTTCATTTTTCTTATGGCGATAGCCATCCAATGTCCTAAAGGAGAGACATTTCATTCTCCTTTGGACCTGGCTTATACTATTTCGTTCTTCTTCGAACTTGGTGTCTTCCTTCTCCAATTTAACTTTCTCATTTTCTGCCTCTGATTTGATTAGGTATAGAGGAAAGATCCCTGCTCTTCTGGATTTTTTCTTTTTCTTATGTCCGATCGATTTTCAACTTTCCAGTTTCTCCTTTTTCTTTGCTTTTACTGAAGGGAGAAACTGGTAAGGCAGAAACATCAGTGCCTAGATTTTGGATTGGCAATGTATCGAGGTAGTTCTCCTTTCTTCCTATATATATATTTTTTTACAGGAGAACTGTGTAGAGTTGCATCTTGATGTATGATATTAAGGGAGGGGAGCCATTTCATTTCTCCCAGTATTCTTCCCAGTAGGCTATTTCTAAGAGTCTTCTGCATCATTTATACAATATCTCGAAAGGAAGATATTTTGCTTCCTTTCAGATCCGATGTATAATTTTTTACTTTCTTTCAATCCCAAATTTTACTTTTACCATTCATGGTTTTTCCATATATTCTCACAGATTTTCATGGAATTCATGTTTGTCGGTTCTCTCTGTGATTATGAATCTATAGTTCTCAAAAAGGTACGGGGGTTTGATGCTTTTGCTCAGCCATTGGCTTTCAACAAAAGCACCAAATGATAAATAAAAAATTTTCATAGTAGAAGGGGTGGATCCCGAGTAGGAAAAACAAAGGAGAGGCCGATGTGCTGTGGAGAGCTAATTCCAATCGGACTAAGCGTATGAGTCCTACAAAAGGTCTTATCCGATTGTACTGGATGTTAATACTTCGATATTTAAGTCAGCAATTGGAAGAAGAACTTTTAGAGAGAGAATATGGATAATTAGAGAGAAAGAGTGTCTGTGTGTTGAGTTTACGAAATGAACCTGCTATTTATAGAGCTGGTGAATCTTGAACAATATTCTTGAATAATTGACTTACTTTGAAGAATGTATGATTTATTTTATAGGTAATGGCAATTTGAAAGAGACATATATCAGACAGTCTAGTTGTAGCAGGGATGGATCTCATCCGATCGGATAGTCTCGTCTTCCGTGCTCTTATCTGGCTGTTTAGGCATTTATGGACCTTCTTAATAGTGGCCCTCCGATTGAGCTTAGTTATGATTTTTAGGATATTACCAATAAAGGTTTTATATTCAAGTTTTGGTATGAAAAATTCATGTAAAAATTCAAATATTAAATAATTTATACACAATAAAAAAGTAAAAAAAAAAATCATGTAAAAATTAGAATTTCAAACTTTTTAGATATATTTTTCTCCTTCACAAGTTTTGATATACCATAAACTTAAATTTCAATCTTTTTAGTACCTTGGTATACAAATACAAAAATGCATCAATGAGTCAGTTCTATTATTATCCAATGATTCAGATTCAATTTATTGTTTTACCACACAATTTGACGACTAGATGTAATGTGAACCATCAACGTCGAGGACAATTTCACAAAATAAACATATGTACTTGTTATGGGAATTGATGCACACATGCAAATATGCTAGAATGTTCCATCTCTTCAAAAGCAGTGGTATGATCTATCAAGTACATTTTTTTGGAGGACTAGTACAAATGCAAGTACAGACAAGAGTCACTGACTTATTGCCTGTGAACGACATTAAAATGGGGAATGAACCACCCAGTTACTATACAACTTTTTTTTATATAATTATTTATAATCCAAAATTTATTAAAAGGATTAATTTAAATTAGTGCTAGATAGATCTATCAAAAAAATAAAATAAAATAAAAGTACTAAATTTTAAATATTTAAAAATATTTTATTTTCATAATTTAAATTCAAAATTTTAATTAAAGGACAATTGATCTTACCATTTGAATTCATCTTTTTAGGAAGTTGTACAAATTATTTGACTACCCTGTTCTGGTCTATTATTAATAACTAATTAATAAATAGCTTTTCCTAAAATTAAAATGGATTGCGGTACCTTTTTCCTTTTAAAAAAGATTTCTAATGACAAACTTTGCATGTATTTTCAAAGGCATAAAACTTTAAAATATCAATGTATAGTAATAGTAAGTTGAAAAATAATAACCGAAGTTTACGAGTTCTAAAACACAGTTATTTCTCAGTAATTATTGAGATATGAGCCGCCGGTTCTCTTCTACACCATTATTATCTCTAAATTGACAGAATTTATACAGTACAACTAGGCACGGATTGAAAAATGAATAATTAAAAAAAAGAGAATATTCAAAATAATTGGACATTCATAGAAGGAAGGGAAATTGGATTTGTACTTCTAATAAAAAAGTTATAAATATTCGCAAAATGTCAAATCGAAATCCCCATATAATGCAATGAATCGTCAGAATTTATAAAAGTTGCATTTTGCTGTCTGAAGGAAATACAAATGAATTAAATTTAAATAACCTGCAGGCATGGAGCCATTAATATTCTATTATTTCTGTTGCTTATCCTGATTTCTGGCATAACTGTGTATATATATATATATATATATATATTTTATATAATGTAATATAATTATATAATTCACTATTTCCACCTGCCAACAGTGGGAAAAAAAAGAGATATATGGGATAGATTTAGGGCCAGCTTGATAAAACTTACGAAAATAATTTTTTTAATTGATAAAAATTATATTTCATAAAATTATATTTTAAAAAATAAATAATTATTTGATAAATAAAATTTAAAATAATTTTTAAATTCAAAAACAGTTTTATTGGCTGTTTGGTAAATTATATGATTAAAAATAATTTTTTACAATAAATATTTAAATTATTATTTTATAATTTTTTTTATTTATCTTGACTCAACAGTAAATATTCTTTATATTATTTCTTTTTTATATTAGATATAATTGTCATTATAAAATAAAATAAGGGATATTTTTGTCAAAAAAAAATTCTAAAATAGCTTTTCTTAAAAGCTAAAATTTAATTTTTCTGAAAAATTTTAATTTCTAACTTTTTTTAATATGAGATTTTTTCACTTTTTATAAAATTAATTTTTCAAAAATCAGTATTTATTAAATACGTATTTTTATTTCATAATTAATTTTTTATTCAATAATTAGCTTTTTATTCTTTCAAAAGTAATGCCAAACGTGCTCCTAGTAAGCAGCACATGCTTAATTATTTGAAGGGTACGCACTGGAGAAAGCTGACTGTGTCGAGATGGTAGAGGGATGAGTGGATGTGGCAATAGGCGAGGAATGCAGACTTCACAGAAAAGAACTAATAATGCCAGTTGTTCCTGAAAAGATGATTGCATCTTGGGGAATAACAGCAAAGGATCATAGAGATCGATGGTTGTAAATGACATTTTTTACCCTTTTTTATTAAAAAAATATGATTTTGTAAATTGTATAAATCAATATGATTTTGTAATAGCTAATGTTAAAACTGTTGTGGATGACATTAAAACCATTGGCAGCTGCAACTTTTGTGCATGGATCCAGGATGGCTAATTTGGCACCACATACGCTGGCCAATTTTGCAGATTTCCTCTTTAGGAGGTTACTAAAGTTGTAAACTTTGAAGCTGGTAAGTGAAACCTACCTATTTACGGTTCAGAAATATATATATATATACATATATATAGTTATGTTTGGGATAAAATAATAAAAATATAGAATTGAAAATGAATTTTTTATTTTTATGATTGTAAGAAATGAATAAAAAAATTTATTTCTATTTTACTTTTTAAAATATCCTCAATCTAATTTTGATGCCTTTTTCAGTAATAATTCCTAATAACAAGTAAAAAAATTAGATAAAATTCATATCACTAAGTCAATTCTATATTTATAGGATGAACTGCATATATTTTTTGTATTAAATCAAATTTATAAGATACAAGTGACCGGCTATATTAAAATAATATCTTTCTTGACATTTGAGTTAATTTATTATCAAAATTTTATTAATTTAAAATATAGTAAATTAGATTTTTAATATATGTAGAGCATTTTAATTAAATAAATATATCCATAATACAAATAAATTGGCAGATTCAATCCCCATTTCTATTTCTATCTAATTGTGTTTATAAAATAGCCAAACGCAGCACTCAAAAAGATTCCAATCAAGTTTAGCAGGAAGAAAAATGTTTCCTATTCATCAAAAAAAAAAAAACAAAAGATAGCCGAGAAATCTGAACGACTTCAACAGTCAGAAGGAGCAAGTTTAGAACTTAACTATGGTTAATTTAAGCGAACAACCAAAGTGAAATAAAATAAACCAGCTTAATTTAAGGGATTGAATTTAGGAAACGAGGGGCCGCACATTGATTTGAGAATAAAGACAATTTGCATTCATATTCATTATACTTATCTTCACCATTTTTATGAGTTTTTTTTTTCTTTCTTTAAAATAGCAATTTTAAGAATTTAAAAAATGAGTTTAGCCTTTTTCTCCCTTAATTCAAAGTTTTTATTTTATTTATCTAATTTTGAGACTGCTGTCAGTTCATTTTTAAGAATTTTTCTTCTTCTTTAAAATAGCAATTTTAAGAATTTAAAAAATGAATTTAGCCTTTTCTCCTTGAATTCAAAGTTTTTATTTTATTTATCTAATTTTGAAACTGCCGTCAGTTCATTTACGGGCAGCAGTCTCTCTCTTATTTTATCTTACTTTTTTTATTAAATTTATATTTATATTTTTCAATTTTGTGTATTTTTTTCATTTTTTCAAATTTTTTATAATAATTTTCAGATCGTTATATATTTAAAGTTTTAATTTTATTCGTTATTTTTTTATTTGTATTTAATTTTTTGTATTTTGATTTCAATAAGCTTATATCTGAAATTTTTTATTTTAGATTTAATTTTCGTATTTATTCAGATATTATTTATATTTTTATAAATTTGATTCGTTTAGTTAATGTTGAATGCAATTTAAATTTTTTACCATACACATTTGTTTTCCATATTTTGAGGTCATTGTCTTCTTTTATGAATATTTCTTCTGAAATGAGTTTTGCCATGAATAATAGATGAATTGAATTTTTTGCTGAAAGTTATATTGGATACTGCATATTACTATTATATATTCTTTATTTTCGTCGAAAAAATGCAGAAATATATTCTAACAATTTCATTAGTTCATATATTTATGTACTTTTAATTTTATAAATTTATTTATATTTTTATATTATTAATGAAGATTTATTTTGCATTAAAAAAATGAGTTTGGTGCACTTTTACATCTGTAACCTTACTCATTGAAACACATCCCAGTTTACTCTTACCTTTGCAACCTTCCTCGTTGAAACCCACTATAGTTAGTCATCAACGATGTATTCTGGTTTTCTTCGCTGTCACTAATTTATTCAATTATAAAAAATCTTCTTCCAATATCGAGAATTAAGGTGCTTTTGACTTTTGGTACTTATTTCTAAGCTTGACAATCTAAAAGACGTTCAGATATACTCCTCGAACACTACTCATCTATAAAAAATAAGTAGGAGATTAGGGAAAAAAAGAAAAAAGAAGAGGGATTGAAAAAGAAAGTGCGAAAATAATTCATACAGTTACGTTAAATTTTAATGGAGTATAGTGCAAATTAAAGCAGCGAGAGAAAGAAAGTTAATGAAAGAATATTATTTATCTCTTGGTGGAGTAAAAAATTAATATAACGTTATTTTGGTAAATTGAAATAAATTAACTATTTTTTTTTATCTGTATCACCAGTTGAAAATCATCGTGAAGGATGGAAGTAGAAGTATTGAATTTTCAAGAAACACAAGTCCATAAATCCGAAGTCCCGAGTTCACCTTCAGCTTAATCACGGTCCACCCTCCCAGACCATCATGAATTTTGTGTCCTAATCTGGCAGTCAATTCAACATTAAGTCAAAGCAGTTTTGGTAAAGTAACTTGGCAATTGGCATGCTCGCCATGAGGGTTCATGTCTCTTAATTTCATTGTTAAATTTAACATAATCATTCTTCCGATAAAGATGTGTAGATGTCCAGAATATATGCAAGAATCCCAACGATTAAAATAAATAAATAAATACACTGTACTTTACTACGGGAACGTTTTCCATCACAAATACCAACTGCAAAAATGTTGCATTAGCCATTAGCTTGCCTATAACTGCTTCCAACTAAGCACGATCCTATACCAAGGAAATAGATTGAGCATACAATAATTAGTAATTAGTCTCTAAAATATAGAGGCTTTTAGAATCGTCTGAATGTCAGGTTAAGACGTCCTGGACGAATTCCAGTTTCTTCTACCAGAGTCTTTGGGGTGGAGTTCGGTATGATGGATCTAACACCATGAAATATATGTCTAGATTTACCCCCAAATATTAACACATCACCTGATTCCAATACAAGTTTCTCTGCCTTGTCCGTGTCCCTCTGATCCCCGTAGAGGAATTCTGCAGAGTCGCCCACAGAGAAGGATACAACAGGTAATCCTTTGTGAAGACTATCTGAACTTTCATCACGATCCTACAAGAGTAATGGTCATCTTAAGTATGAGAAATGGATGATTATATGGCTGGACATGGATACACACAAGGATTCCAGAACATTACACAGAAATATTTGCAAGCTTATTTCAAGAACCTTTTACCTAGCTTGTAAGTGATACTTATGCTCAGTCAATGGACATGGCAGAACTAAAAACAAATGACTTAAATAGCTTTGTTTACAAGCCATGAAAGGCTACAACTTTTATATCCAGTAATCAGTCGTTTATGTAAACAAACAGTAGAAGTAACCATATTAGAGTAAAAGTGTAGTTATGTACATACTTGATGGAGCCCAAGCCGTCCACTGGTTGTGTAGAAGTTTACAATGCAAATGTTTGGAGACATTGCAGGAAGCATGTCTTCAGGACATATTAGATTTATATCTCTTCTAATAAGGGCATGTGCATTTTGGATTGCATTTTCAACCAAAGAAATGAATTGACAAGGAATACCAGGTGGCTTACAACCATCAGTTGGTCTTTGATCTTTGTATTTTCTCGTCTCAGGATCCCAGTTCAGACCTAGACACATCATCTGTAGCCGAAGCTTAGCTCCATCTTGATATCCAGGTCTATAGAAACCCCCAGGGCCAAGACCAAGTTCTCGACAAGTATTCACTATATTCACCTGAAACATTATGATGGTGCTAAGTTAAGCAAATAACAATTACAAGGAAAAAAAAATTTCAAGAAGTAGAAAAATGAAAAAATATTTTAATACTATAAAATCTCGATGAATGATTTGTAAAAATTGGAAATTCAATCTAGAATTACTTAATTGTCATACATGTGATGGTGGAAATTTATATTTAATAGATCTCATTTATATAAGGGTAAGCATTAGACAGGTTCAATGCCCATGAATGCCCCTCACCGTCCAGGAATTGGAGGCTTCATTCAAACTATCCTTATGAGTATGGCCACATGTCTTAAATTGAATCTTATAGACAGTTTACTTTTCCAATTACCAATTCCAACTTGCAAAATGAAAAAAAGTGGTATTCAGTAGAAGAAAAAACATTAACTATCAAGCAGCACCTGGTGATTATGGGATATGTAATGCTTCAGTAGCACCATCCCTGGCTGCAAAACTTGCTGTCTACTCTCTTGAATGGTGTGCTCCACAATGTTCCGGTTTTCATCATCCTCTTTGTGCAAATAAGATTTCAAGAAGCCAGTAATTCTGCATCTCAGCAAGCAGATATCAAATGGCTTGACCTTACACAAACCTTCAGTTGCAGCACGCTTATAATAACTTGGGTAAGACTCGGATCTTTTTCTATAAGTACGAATTCTCTTTTTCCTGAATTGGGTTGGCAGAGAGATGTCTTGGTCACTAGTAAAACTTTTCATGGGCGAGATCTCATTTTGTGATGGGTTGACATCCCAAGTCTTTACCTCTGCTCCAAGATCAACCCTACTTCTCCTTTTACCAAGATTTCCATGTTTGAAACTCAAACCAATGCTGATGGTGTCTGAGGCGCGTACTTTTCCAATTATATGATCAGATGCAGGTCTAGATTCATTGGACTTCATTTGTGTTGCACTTGCAAAGTATTTCCCTTGTTCATTTCTTTCTGTATGTGAAGAACCATTTTTGCTGGGTGAAGAAATATCCTGCATACATGTGTCAGACACATAACTGAAAGATGCTTGTGGAGAACTAACACAAAACTAACCTAATATGCTTGTGGAGAGTTATCACCAGGATAGAAAACCAAAATGTCCAACACCAAATCTTCTACAATTCAACACTACATTACAAGCAAGTAGTTCATAATAACAAATTGCTGCATCTGAAACGTCTCTTCTTTTTATTATTTATTGCATTATATGGGGATTCCTTTTGGTTATATCAAAGGATGAATGGATGCTATAAACAAAATATACATCTAAGGAGGCTTTAACAATTTAATAAATCACGCAGGTATTGTAAGATGGAAAAATAAAATTCGATTTTGAAAAAGTGATAATAACCCTCAAGAGTATATTTTGCCAATATTTCCATTCCTGAAACGAAGGGAAAAATACAATGGCAGTGATTCAGAGTATGTCCAGCTAAAACCTAATGAAGCGAAAAATAAAAGTAACGCAATTCAATTAATTTCATTACAATAATTAATAAACATAAGACAATTAACCAGGTTCAACTCTTAGAATTAATGCAAAGAGATACGGGAAACATTAACAGATATGACTGAATTGGAGCTGATAAATCAAAATAAGTTCTCAATACGACTACATAACCTTTAGCTCACATGCCCGATTAAACTTAATGAATTTTCAATTTCCAATCAAAGAAACGAATGTTATGACAAAGAGCCAATAAAAAGGAAAGGGAAAAGGGAGAAGAACTCGCTACGAAATGATGAAAAAGAATGGAAGAATTGCAATTAGGGCTTGAACTCGAGCCTCTTTCTGCTCCTTTATCACTACACCGATTCATCTGTTCCGTGAAGCAAAAACGAGGCGAAATTCGGCCAGAAGTTCTGCTGAACGTTGATAATCGGAAGGTACAGTACATGATATGGAAAGGCCGATTGGATTATAAGGAAGAGGAGATAGTGGAGCAACAAAGGATTGGGCGACACAATAAGCTGGTTCCTTCCATTTACTGAGTTAAGCTCACTGCGAAAGTGGAAGTGGAGCCGTCGGAGAGGAGAGCGGGTCACCATGGGCTTGGTAGTTGGCACCGCTATTTTACGCCCGTTCTATATTTGGGTTTCAAATTTTAAATGTATTTTCTGTTTTGAAAAAATTGCACATAAAACCATTTTTTCATGAATTTTTTAAAATATATTTTTCTCTTTTTTTTATTTTAAATATACATTTTTAAAATTTTTATTTTTAGAAATACTATTTTTTAGAAAAGGAAGAAAAAAAAAAGCAAATTACATTATAACCATCTTGTAAAAAAAATTTCCATACCATCATTAGCTAAAATATTATCCACAGGATAGAAAGAATGCCAAACATACCGAAAATCTTGGCTAAATGTCCAATTAACAAAGAAATATGCAACAACATTGGCTTTTTCCGTAAACATGACGGATAACAATTTGCCAATCATGATGCAACAAACTCATGAATACGAAGAAAGATAGCACTGCAAAAGGGACAAACATTAGAGTTGCTAGTAATAATGACAGATACATCACTTTTATTATCTAATTGAAGTACAATTTTCCTCCAACCTCTTTTTCAAGCTCCTTGCAGACGTGATAAATCCCCCCAAATCTCAGCAAAATAAGCATCATCTCCACTAATATAAGCAGAAAAACCACAAATTCACCTGCTTATGAAGCCACGGAAAGCGCCAACCAAAGCAGCCTTGAGGACTGTTTGGCAAAAGGAACCATCTGTATTAAGCATAATCCAGTCTGGTAAAGCTAGGTTCCAACCTACCAAAATCTCAAACTTACCACCGGAATTTCTACTAAAGTCTGCCATTGAATTTCGAGCAGCCATGTAGGCGGTAGGTTAAGAAAAAAATAGATTGTTCTTTAATGCCCCATAGAATGACTTTGCTATTAAAGACTTTTTCATTTCTCCATTTCCACATAAACCAACAGCTATATCCAAAAAGCAAAGCCTAATTGACAACCCCAAACTCACTTTCATTAGCCAAATTATCTTCAATCTAATTTTTCAAATTAGAGCCAAAGAAATTATTAGAAGAAGAATCCGCCAAAAGGATTTAACAACAATGCAGTCTCTTGCCATGTGCAAAATCATTTTTGGTTCCAACTTACAAATGGGGCACAAATCAGAGGAGGATAAATGCCGTCGTTGCCTTTCAACATTGGTTAACAAATGATTATGCATTATAAGCCAAAGATAAACTTTAATTTGCTCTGGTCTTTGCCAATCCTAACATAAATTCCACTTGCGGTCATTCTCTATACTCGCAACATGAGTAAGCAAATTATAAGTTATATCAACATAAAAAGAACCCGATGGAAAGGGCAGCCAAACAAAAGTATCAGAATGCAATCCAACATCAGGAGGAAGCAATCAATCAATTAAAGAAATCACATCTGCCCTTAAATACTACATAAATAAATTCTACCGCCAACCAAAAATAAAATAAAACATTTTTTGAACAGTTAACTGTGAAACACTTTGCCAAGCTGCAGAATTTCTAATTTCCAATGGAACATGAAGGCAGAAAGGTCACACTTCAGCCCAATGATCAAACCAAAAAGAAGTAGAATCACCATCATTAACCGCCCAATAGATGTTAGCACAAAGAAAAAAGCCATAAGCGGATCAAATTGCGGTAAATAGCCGAACTCGAAAAAGATGGGATAGTAGCAGGCCAATAGTTCTTGGGAAGATAATTTTTAGCTTTAAAAATTTTAACCTAAAGAGCTTTACCATCGTCAACCAACCATCAAGCAATTTTGATAATAAAAGTCTTATTACAAGCTTTAAGTCTTTTGATACATGTTCCCCCAAATTCCACCAGTTTACGTAACTATTCCCGTTTAATTAAATGCAACTTCCCTAAATCACCAGAAAAACCCCAAATAAAATCATGACAAAGACATTCAATCTGCTCACAGATAGATAAAGGGACAATTATTGTCTGCATAACATAAGCTGGGATAGATAATATAATCGACTTGACTAAGTGATACAATCAGCCATTGAAAGAGAATCAGCCTTCCATTTAGCCAATTTACCTTTGACCTTATTAATAAGATAAAAATAAATTCTCTTGCTTGACCTATCATGGATGATCACAGTGCCCAACTAGTGACCAAGATCATAAGTTAAGTGAAAACCAAAACTATTCTTCAGCTCCATAGATAACTCACAACCGATATTCTTGGAAACATATAAAGCCGACTTATCTTTGTTAACCAGTTGACCAGAATAAGCACAAAAATCCTCTAAAACTTCACAAATAACATCTATTTGATTAAGCGATGACTCTGCAAAAAGGATGAGATCATCAACAAAGAAAAGATGAGAAACAGAGGGACCTCCTCCACCTAACCAGATAGGCTTCCTTCTACCTTCATTAATAGCCTTGTCAACACCATGAGAAAGACGTTCCATATAAAGCACAAAAATGGAGGGAGAAAGAGGTTCCATTTTTTTAGTTGTTGAAATGTAACCAATTAATTGAAAATTAAATCTCTTAAAAAAAATCAAAATGGTAAACTATGCACTCAAAGATGAACACATTTATTTTCTAAAAATTCTAAACAAATGTATTTTCTGCATATACCTATCTCCATTATTATTTAACTCTTGAAAAATTTTTCATACATGCAAATCAACTATTCCTATTATTATTGAATTCTCTGTCGTTAAATTATAAGATTTCAATACTCTCATTCGTATACCAATGTAGTGGCGAAGCCAGGATTTGTAATCAAGGAGGGCAAAAAAATCAAAAACAGCCAGGCCTGTAAAACAAAACTATAAAACAAGTACCAATCCAATTATTAGAATATTCTTAAAGGAAGATTAATTGACGACAAAACTACAAATCAAGCAAAAATGTCCATATTAAAAGATGACCATAAAGTATTATGGAGAAAGTCATGACCATAAAGTATTATGCAGGATACAAAATATATATTATTTATACAACCTAATGAAGTAAAAAAACAACTATTGATGCTATACAATTTATTTATTAGTCATTTGTTTTTCATTTGTTTAGTTAGTTTTGTTATTTGAGTATAAACAGCTAACTGTTTTATTAGTTTTGTTAGCTTTGTTATTTTAATGTAAATAGCTTGCTGTCATTTTTTATATATCTGAAAGAAGAATACAGCCTAACTTTTATAATAAAACAGCAAGCTGTTTACACTAAAACTAACAAAACTAATAATAAAACAGCTAGTTGTTTATATTAAAACAACAAAACTAATTAAACAAATGAAAAATACGTGACTAATAAATAAATTGTACATATACAACAATCCAATGAAACTAAAATCGAAAGTACTATAAAAAACCAAGGAACACAGCCTCAAACACAAAAGAAAAATAAAACTTATGCTACACACTTGGAACTTTAAACTAGCATAACAATAATCAATCCATTATCAAACAGTTAAGAGCATAAGAAATTAGTATGGAATCAAGAAGACCAGATTTTAAGCAACGAAATCATCAATCAAGAAGAACATATTTTAAGCAAAAATCTAAAATTGTAAAAACTAAATTACTAACTTTTAAGAGATATAAAAGCAAAAAAAAATTATAAAATTAAATTAACAACCTTAAATTAAAGATAAATCTTTGCAATAGTGCTTAGTTTCTTCTCAAATTTATCTTATTTTTCTTTAAAATTTTGAAAAGATAAGAATAGAATTTTGTATTTTTTGTTTCACTAAAAATAAGAATACTAAAGGGTTGATTGATTAAAAACTTAAGAAATAAGGACAGATGGATAAAAATAAAATTTTAAGGGAGCAAGATGGTTTATTTAATATATATATATATATATAATTTTTTTTTTTCAAAAATTAAAGGGGGCAATTGCCCCCCTTTCCTTTCATGTGGCGTCGCCACTGTACCAATGGGTGCACTTTGATATAACAAAGTGTTGTATCTCAATACTATCATTTGGTATGTTAGCGACAATGGCGGAGCCATGTTAAAGTCTGTGCACACCCTCAAATTTATTTATTTTTAAATATATATATTTAAATTATAATAATATCCTTCTAATTCATTTTAAGTGCCCCTCTCAACTTTTAATTTAATAATAATCATATAGACTTTGTAATTAAATTATAAGAATTAAAATATTCCGATCCAAATCTATTTAAATACAAAATTAAATAAATGTTAAAATTCAATAATAAAATACTTTATCTTTTGCAAAAAAAAAAATCACATTAAAAATTTAAAAAAAATAGAAAAACAAATGAAAATTTATTAAACAAGTGAAGTAATTTATAGCATCTTTATCTCTTCACCTTCCCATTTGTCTCATTTCTCCCATTTTTATTTTCACTTCCACAACATTTTTTCTTCATTTTTCCATTTTTCTTTTATACAAAGAATATTTTTACTTTCCCTTCCCTTTTTGCTTTTTTTGTTGTCGCAATTTTTGAAGCCTTTCAAATTTAAAGTGGGATTGACAAGCTTTTCATCCTTTCAATCGGCACTTGATAAGAAAATTTTACTTTTTCTTATAAATTTTAATACTATGTTTATCAAATTTTTTCCTAATTTAATTTTTTTATTGTTTCATATGTTATTTAGATTTTGTTAAATTAAATGTGTATTTCAACACTATTCTCGACAAAAACAAAATAGATATTTTTTGAGTGATAATTGACTAAAATTAAATGTCTATGTTTGTTAATTTTTTTTCATTGATATAAGGTATGGATAAATTTTTCAAAAGAAAATCAATTTCTAATCAAGCTTCTTCAAGGTCTCTTGTAGCTAATTTTGAATTAAATTTTTTGAAATAATCTTGAGTTGATATTAACTTGGAAGAGATTCCATTAGATCCTAATCTACTTCTTAAAATATCACAATATCATCCTAATGATCGAGATAAGATTAGAAGATATTATGGGTAAAAAGGGTCTTATCAACCTCGTCAACATGATTTTCCTAAAAGAAAATTTGGGAATAAATTTCATCGATTTTCTCTGTTTCGGTTCAATGAATTCAACATTTGGTTAAAGTATAGAATAGCAAAAGATATTGCATATTATTTGTGTTGTTATCTTTTTACGCCTTATATTGGAAAGCAATCAGGATGTGAGGTATTCGTAACTGATAGGTTTATCAATTGGAATAAAAAAGATAATCTGAACCTTCACATTGGAGAACTAAATAGTGCACACAATAATACTAGAAGGAATTATGAGAGTTTGATGAAATAAAATCAACACATAGAGGTTGCTTTTTTCTAACAATCTGATCAAGTTTGTGACTTGTACCAAAAATGATTAACTGCATCAATTGATTGAATTCGATTTCTCTTGAAGTAAGGGTTAGCTTTTCGTGGTCATGATGAGTCCAAAAGTTCATCTAATCAACGTGACTTTCTTAAACTTCTCAAATTTTTTGTTGATTACAATGAAAGTCTAAAAAATATAATTTTGCAAAATGCTTCTGAGAATAATCAATTAATTGCTCCTGATATTCAAAAAGATATTGTTAATATTGCTGCAATTAAGACAACTAATGCTATAATAAATGATTTATGAGAAGAGTATTTTGCTATTATTGTTGATGAGTCACATGATGTATCCAACAAAGAAGAAATGGTTGTTGCTTTGCGCTATGTTAACGAGTTAGGATGTATTATTGAGCATTTTCTTGGTATAATACATGTTAGTGATACTACTGCTTTATCATTGAAAAAGGAATTTGAAGTATTATTTTGCAAGTATGGTTTGAGCATATCAAGAATGTTAGTGGTTATGCCCTAAGCCAAGTATTTGGACCTTTATGTAATGTCACATTTTATTTTATAAAATTAAATTTTTCTAAAATTAAGTTTTTTATTGGTTAGACCATTACTTATGTTCAAACAAGATATCGTATGACAAAATATGACACATTCTATTGATTAGGTTGAAATCGAATTATCAATATTCATATTATTTGGATAGTCATAATATTTTACTAGAGGTCTTTTATAGCCTATGATGGAATTGGAACCCAATACTAATGTAATATGAATCTATTGCGTCACACACATAAAATGTGATGAACAGACTAAGGGTTTATTTCGAAATTTTAAATTTTAATTTGTCACAAAATAAAATTTAAAAAATAAATAAACAAAATTTAAGGATAAAATTATAATTCTTATTATTTAAATAAGAAATAAAGTATTTCTTATTTTAATAAGATATATGTCTGAATTTTCTCTCTCCTATATTAGGATTAAGATACCTTATATATATGGTGATATATAAGTATTTTAAGAAAACCCTAAGTGACACAAAAAAAGTGAGCCGTCATTTTTCAAGAGGAGAGATTTTTCATTTCTGTAACTTTGAAAAAGAAATGGAAACATAAACCCTAGCTGCCAAGGAAGGGAGCTAGCACTCCGGGTGATTCCGATCATCACATTCAAAGTGTGGATACCGGTAGAGGGTATTCATTTCAGTTGAGGCAACACTTGAGAAGTTGATTTTCTGCACTTCAGGAGGTTGGTAACCATTTGTCTTTCTCCTTCTTGAATCAATTGGATTGCATGGATCATGATGGGTTTCTTATTTCACTATGATTTTGTTTTATTTATTCTGTCGAAATCCAACAAAGAATTTGTGGACAAGGATATGATGGTGCTAGTAATATATGGGTAAATTTAATGGTCTTAAGAGTTTGATATTGAAAGAAAATTCATTTGCTTTCTATATTCATTGTTTTGCTCATCAATTGCAACTCACACTTATTGTCATTTTCAAGAATCATATCTAAGTTACTTCTCTTTTTAACTTAGTTACTACTTTATTGAATGTTGTTGGAGGATCATGTAAGCTACATGACATGCTTCGTGAAAATAATTTGTTAAAGTTAGAAAACACTGGCAAATAGAGAAATCCCTAGTGGTCGTGGCTTAAATCAAGAAATTGGTCTTAAAAAAGTGTTGATACTCATTGGGGGTCACATTATGGCACTTTGATAAATTTAATCCTTTAATTTTTACCAATAATTGATGTACTTTAGATTATTTGAGAAGATGGATTATGTCCAAATCAAAGAGCTGAAGCTAATGGTTTGTTAGACACAATGCATACATTTGACTTTGTGTTTACTCTGCATTTTATGAAAAATGTGTTGGCAATCACTAATGAATTGTCACAGACATTATAAACGAAGGATCAAGATATCATTAATGCTACGAATTAGTTAGTATTTCAAAGCAACGGTTACAAAATTTAAGAGATAGTGGATAAGAAACTCAATTGTCTGAAGTATCTTTGCTTTGCAAAGCTCATGATATTGATGCGCCAAACATGGATGGGATGTTTTTATCCAATGGGTGATCAAGATGTAAAGTTCAAGAGATTACCAAGTTGCATCATTATCGAATTGATTTACTTTATACTGTTGTGAATATGCAACTTTATGAGCTCAATGATCGTTTTAATGAGACAAATACGGAATTACTTCTTTGCTTAGCATGCTTAGCTCCTGATGACTCATTTTTTGCATTTGACAAGCAAAAGTTGATTCAATTTTCTAAGTTTTACCCATATGATTTCTTAGCCATTAATTTGATGGTTCTTGATGATCAGTTGTAAACATATATCATTGATATGAGGAGTAGTGAAAACTTTTCTGATTTAAAAGGAATTGGTAGCCTTTCCCAAAAGTTAGTTGAAACTAGAAAGTACATTGTTTATACACTAGTTTATATGCTTATCAAATTGGCTTTAATTTTACCTGTTGCTACAATGACCGTAGAAAGAGTATTTTTTGTAATGAAAATGGTCAAAGTCAGTTGTGTAACCGAATGAGAGATGTTTGGATGAATGATTGTCTAATCACTTATATAGAAAGATATATATTTGATAGTATTGACAATAAGCTAATTATTAAATGATTTCAAAATATGAAATCACGCCAAGGACAATTATGAAAGTTGTATTTTTATTTGATTTTAAGTATTATGTTTTTTCAATTTTAAATGAAATATGTTGTTACCACATAATTTGTATGTGTTTTCAATTTTTATTTATTTATATTAAAATTATAATATATGCTCCAATTAATCCTAGGGTCCTGGCTCGGCCACTGGTTAGTGGATATGTCTTTGGACTATTAAAGTGTTATAAGGATTTCAACACTACCATTTAGTATAACAATAGGTATATGTTGATAAATCAAAATGCAATTTATTGGTATATTAGTAGATATATCAATCTACTAATATACTTTGATATATTAAAATGTTTCATAATAATTTCAAAAATACACAAATAAATAAGGAACAAGGAAATAATCTAAGATTTTGTTGGTTCAATAAGAACAAGAATAACAAAGCAGTAACAAAAAAAATGTTAAAAGAATAAAAGATGAAAAATAAATAAACCCTTTTGTGAAAAATTAGCCCAAATGTACCAATTCAATTCAACTTTTTTTATTGTTGATCATTAACTTTATTTTTAAAGAATGGATTTTTTTTAGTGAATGGATTATCGTTTCTAATGAATAAATGAAATTAAAGTAATATTTAAAAAATTAAAATAGTATTTTTGTAATTAGAAAAGTTTGGCAGCAATTTCAAAAAATCTTCCCTTATAAATGTTATTTTTGTTAAAATGCCTTTTGTTTTGGTTTGGTGGATTCTATTATTTGGGTTTCTTTTATTTTTTCACACCATTTGCAAATATTTTCCTTTTTATGTGCTTTGATATGCAATGTAACAATCCAAAAGATAAAATGAGACTTAAAAAATACATATGATGTAAGATTAAATTATTTTATTGCCACAAATTTTTTTAAACTACAAAATGGAGCTAATTGAAGTTTAAATTATTATTTTCTCAAAATTGTAAAAGATATGCAATATTTTTCTTTTAAAGAATTTTGATTAGATATACAAATTTGGTTTAATTTGTCTATAAAAATATTTTTCAATTCTAATTTGATATATTAATAATTTATTTATTACTTACAAAAGAACTCAACTTAATGCAACTAGTAATGTGATCAATGTATTTATGATCTCCTTTGTAATGGCCTCTGTAACGATCACACTAAACCCTCATGTTATTCACTACTGATATCTCACTTCAAGATACTATAGAAGGATTGGAATCACCTAGACTCGAGGTCATAGAGTCACCAATTCCCTTAATCTCCTTTCCCAATTTCTTCCAAAGCATGCATCTTTAACATATACTGAAAAAATAGGGACAATCTGTATTAGGCCAACACACGCACAATATCTTCTCTAACTGCTTATTTCTATACTCTTATTGGCCAGAACCGCCTAAATTAAGGCGCTCTGATACTAAAAATGTAAGGACCACACTAAACCCCCATGTTATTTACCATCTTATATATTTTCTTTCATAGGATAAACTATTTTTGTTATTATTCTGTTGATTAACATTATTTGTACATATACATATGCTATGATGCAATGAGAAACTATCTTAATAGGGTTACTAGATACATTACATTGTTCTTTATGTTATGGTTTATTTAATACAAGATGATAATTACAAAGAATAAAAACATAATACAACTCAATACTGTAACCCTTCCTATCTCTAGTGGTTGGCCTTGCAACAGTAGAATTTATCCCTCCAGAATGAATTCTATCTTCTTGTACCTATAAGGATAAATATCCATGCTAAGCTTACTTGCTTAGTGGGGAACAAAGCAAAATCACAGAGACGACCTCTCACAGAAGTCATCAATAACACACACACATATAAGAATTTAGCGTACCATGTAATAAGATAATGACAACTAGCAAATTGTATTCTTATAATACTACCAAAATATTATGCGATTTACTTCAGTATGTACAACCATTATACTTTTAACATTAAACTCCAACCTCTTTGACAATTGCATATTTGATCCATTAAATTGACTGGCGAATAATTGTTCAGGTACATAAAATTATATGGGTTAATCCATATGCTTATTTGTCGTGTCCACCTATTTCCTTCTCATTGCCATAAATAACACTCCTATCCCATGTAATCACTGATTCCTGATATGCTAGGTCATTTGACTCCTTATAACCTTTGTGTTCACTTAGTAACTTTTATTAGTTTAAATACATCTTTCCAATTTATTTGGCTCCTATTCAGATTCCTTATTAGTCTTATTACAATAGCATTTTATGGGTTGTTCTTAGTGATTAATTTTTATCAATTAGTTCTATAAAAATCTATTATGACTACTATGCTTCCTATAATACAAATACTTATATTGTTCTACTATTGTTGTTTTATATGTATTTATTAACAGCCTTGATTTTTATCCTTATAATTATCATGTCATTCTTTTATCGTTTACATGTTAATTCTAGTATATTGATAGGTTAAGATAAATGCTCCTATGTTCCTCATGATTTAACTCAACTTAAATATTTATGTGGTAAGTTCATAAGTTTAAAAACCTATCTACCTGTTAATTCCTATAAATCTGAAAGTCTAGATAGTTTATATATTAACTATTCAATATCAAGCATACAACATTATAACTATAAAGAACATGTACTAACAGCATAATTAATATTAGTCTATTAAATAATCACGAGTGTTTGTCTATATATTTTTGGTTTAACTAAAGAAAGCATTATGTATTTGCAACAATAAATGTCTTGCATACAATGTTATAATACTATATAATTATATACTATTAATGGTGTCTTTAATCAATGTAGTAATTATCATTAGTTATATAAATATCATAACCTTTCTATCATATGGCTGTTCATAATGCTTTTCTTATCTCTTATAATAAGCCTGCATCTCTCTAAAGTAGTGGATAATGGGTGATACTGTACTGTAGTACCTCGAAGGTACGGAACTGTATTATACTGTCTGACCGATCAAGTGGACCCAAATGGGATCGGCTACAACCCAAATGGAGTCGAATCATAAGGACTTACATGAGGTCGAATCATATGGACCTAAATGGGGTCGAACATGTAGCAGCTGCAAGGTACCCTTATAGGCATACCTATCTATCCACAGCCTAGACATAGACGCAGGCAGGTATATTTCCTTACTTTAACTTCTTTATTTTCCTCTTTATAACTTACTTATCTAAATTTCAATCTCATGAACAAGTATGGGAGCAAGCATTCAACTATATATATATATATATATATATATATATATATATATATATATATATATATATATATATATATATATATATATATATATATATATATATATATATATATATATATATATATATATATATATATATATATATATATATATATATATATATATATATATATATATATATATATGCTTTCATAGGCCCCTATGTCTCATTTTCTTATATTGAAATTTATTAAGTGACTGTAACAACATTCATATATCATATCATTGGAACATTTACATATCATGGCATGCTCATACTCATATATTATCATTCAACTCTCTTATTTAAATACATTAACATATAGTTATAAGATTTATATGATAACATAATTAATTCCTTTACATACCTGTGTTCCTCTTTTGACATTTGTAAGTATAACTATTTGTTCATGAACCATATACTTTATTTATCTAACATATCTCTCTCTTTCTCTCTCTCTCTCTTTATATATATATATATATATATATATATATATATATCTACATGCATCTTTTATGCTTAAAATAATGTATCTTTTAAACATTAATACATTATTTCAGTTTAATCATTCATGTGGAATTACGTTCTTTAATTATAAGTACCTTTAAGATTCTTTATGACTGTTTATATTACTATATATCCTAATCAAGTAACATCTTAAGTATCCATGTAATATACTTTACTTTTCTTATGTAGGTTACCAAGTTGCTTTACATTTAAGGTCACTATTTATCTTTGTTCTTATGATTAGAATGCTTTACTTATGATTAGGAGGATTTAGACTAACTTTAGTTATCATTTGAGACTTAAGTTCAACTTTTAGGAGGAATAGGGAAGGGTCATAGTCCTTAGGTAATACCTAGTAACCATGACATAGGTTATATTTCAGTTCTGGACTGAGTCGAACTACCTCACGATCATTACCAATAGAGTAATGACCATGACCTAAACTTTTGGGAGGGGTCACAATCATTAGATAATACCTAATAACCATGACATAGGTCAAGTTATAATTCTGGACTGAAAACTGGGGTACCCCAGTTTTCATTAGCCAAAATCTAGTAACCGTGAATTCCATTTTGCCTAGAAATAGAATTCAAGTTTTGACTTCTGTGCCTTTTTGACGTGATAAACGTCATTTTCAAAGAAAGTGTCCTTCCACAAAGTTATATAACTATGTCTCTAGTTTCTAAAACACTAAAAACCACTTCAATATAACTTGTAAATCTCAAGATATCCAATAAAAACTACAGATTGCTCCTAATGAAAGGATAGCAGCTAAACCCAAAAGTCAACCCGAATTTTCGCTATCATGCTAAAAGATTTAGTTTTCAGTTTATTCATACAAAATTAAGGTATATGTGTCTATTTTCTATCCCAACTGAAATTTTGCAATTTGAGTTAATATAACTCAAGATATCACTAAAATATTTCAGACTGGTCAAATAAACTCTAGGCAGTTTTCTATGATTTCAAAAGCTACTTGTATAATTTGATTTCAAAACCATTTTAAGCTTAATTTCATAAGAAAAATATATATACATATCAATAATCATATTTCTCATTTAAACTGTTAATTACATATACTTATGTATAAGAAGTTCCCATACCTTTTTCTGCAACCAACCAACTCCTTGAAGGCTCTCCTCACTTCCTTCACTTTCTCTCTATCTCTATTACTTATTTCTCCTTTGAAATTTAACTTAACCTTTCTCCACCTTGTTGTACTTATTTTCCTTCATTCTTGCTTCTTTTTACCTCTACTAGCCAGCTCTTTCCTTTCTCTTTCAAGCAACCAAGTGAAAGAGCTTTAGAGAGAGACATTAGGGGTTGTTTTAGGTTGAAAATGGTTAAAAACCAACCTACAAGAGAGCCAGCCACCACTTAAATACTCCCATTCTCTTTAACTTTCAAGAACACTCTAGGAAGGCTAAGTGCCAAAATCCAATTACACCATTTGGGGTGATTTGGGTGCATTTGCTCTTAACTCCCTGGCTTCTTTTTATTTCTATTTTTCCCTACTACTTATACTTTCATCTTTCAACTAAGCCCTTAACTACACATTTCTTTTAATTTTAAACACACAAAGTCCAATTGTGAAAAGATAATTTAGCCCTTGTCCTAGGAACTAATACCTCTTAGGTCCTCACTTGCATTGGCATCCATTACATGCATAGTTGAATCATGAATACACCATTAATTGATTAGAATTCCTTTTAAGGTACAACTAGGGGTATTATAGCCTCAATATCATATCAGCCATGAATAATATTTTTTGATAGTGAACAGTACTTTCGAATTGTAAAGTACACTCGAAGGTAAAAATTATTTTATTTGACCATCGAAAATTATTTATTATGGTTAATTTGAGATTAAAATTTGAAGTAAAATTAAGGTCAAATAGACCTCTAAAAGTCAAAAATATGAAAAATAAATCGGTTCGATTTAAAGGTTAATTATGTTAACCTAGATTTGACTGAGCTTTAAAAATAGTAAATGAGGTCTAAAAATTGCATACATATCTAAAATGATGTGTAGAATTTTTTGGCTGTAAAAAGTTAATTTTTTGATTATATTGATAATTATTGAATCAGATCGATCTGATTGAATGTAACCAGTAACTGACTTTAATTGGGCTTAAATTTTGCATACAATCTATTTTAAATATTATAAGAATGATGGTATCATTTGAATTGATTTGGAAGTGAAAAATGAGAGAATTACTGGAGAAAGGCATGTGGGCCTAAAAAGGAAAAATATGACCTTAAGTTAATGGATCTTTGGTTGAACCAAAGCCCAACCTATTTAGGCCCATGTAAGGGGAAAGGAAGATGATATTTAATCTCCCATCCTTATCTCCTCAAGCCCTTATCTTATTTCTTCAAGGCCGAACCACCATTGTTCCTTTTCTCTCCATTTTCTTAAAGCTTTCTCTCTCTTTCTCTCTTAATCCAACCATATCAAGTGAAGTTCTACCCCTATAGATGATTTTTTAAGTCTCTATTATGTGATTAGAGGAAGATAAGTGAAAGAAATCGAGTAAAAAATTTAGGATATCTAAGTGAGGTAATCATAAATCATGGTTTTAATTTTGTTTTAAGGAATCTACAATTATTTTTAGATACCTAGAGTTCATTTATATGATTAATTTAAGAATTAGAGATCAAAAAAGTAGTATTTTTTATATTAAAAAATTCGGCTATGGTAGGTTCCCCAAGCGAGGTGCAAGCCTCTAAAACAAAAGGCAAGGAGAAGGAACCTTAGAGGGCCTAAAGCTTGTGAGAAAGATTAATGGCTACTACATCCATCTATTTTTCTTGAATTTGCATGATTTTCCTTTATGCAACTTAGGAAAAACTAAGAAAAATGCATGTATAATTGAAATTGACCTTAGAGTAATGATTTAAGACCTTGAATATGCCTATTGGAAAGCTTAATGCGATTTAAATAAATGTGTAAGGTGAACATCCTTTGATGGACGAATGGTTTTCTAAAGAAAACTAAAGTATATTTTGTGTATTTTTGATGATTTATGCCATAAAATGAACCTAGAGATAGAATAATGCATCATGAATTTTTAAAGAATTTATGAAAATTATTTAAGCATTTTTTAGAAAAGAATTTGATTATGTACTTATTGTATTTGTGGAATTATTGTGAAATAATTCATTAATTAAGTGAAAAATTATGAATTATTGTGAAATAATTCACAAACTGTGAAAAAGTAATGAAAAAATTGGCTGAAAATTTTACTGTAATAAAAAAGCTATTGAAACTGTCAAAAATTTAAAAAGTGATATTGATATTAAGTGAATTTTTACCCTTAGTAATAGTCCAACAGTCAAAATCTAGCTCAAGATATAATTGGCTAGTCATAAGGATACCTATATCACGGTGCAAATCTTGTCGACTTGCTTTACTATGGTAGAATCACTGATCTTTCATAGTATCTGTTCTGTTTTATGAGAATTGATCCTTAGGGGTCATTTCTCAATCTGTATTATGGTCTTGTGGGATCCACATCCTGCATATTAGGTCTGAAAATTTCTACCAGGATTGTACTAGGGATATAAATATAAAAATAAGTTAAAAGTGCAAAAAGAAAGATAAAAATGAAAAACGATCTAATTGAAAAAAAATAAAAAGTTTAGAGAAAAACGGTAATTTTTTCAAATGTTGAGATTAATGAGTAAAAGTGATAAAAAAAAATGGTAAATGGTAATTTAATGATCATACTGTCTAAAAAATGAACTTTTATAAATTGAAAGGACTAAATGTAATTTTATATGAAAAGTTAAAATAAGGATCAATTGGTAATTTTGTATGTCAGTAATTTCATGTGAAGTGAAAGCAAGAAAACTAATGGCAATTTTGTAATTAAAGTATAAAAGGATAATTTTGTAATTAAATGAAAAATTAAGGACTAAATTGAAAAGTTTGCCAAAGTATTGGAATTAAATTGAAATGACTGTTAAGAACATTGATAAACGTATTTTTGATAGAAAATTTGTGAATTTTGCATAATTAATATAATTATACTTGATTGGAAAATACTTTAATTGTTTAGCCACCATTGAGCATATTTAATGCTCAGCATGTAATATTTACTGCATGTAGGTTCTGAATAATGTGTGAAGTAGTAATACATAGAGGAGCAATTTTGAAGGAAAAATGAGTTAGTTGGGGATTATTTCTGTATTGGCATGTATATATTCTACAAGTTGAAGTAAAGAGATGGTTTGTAATTAAACAAATTTTGTATTTATGTAAATATGTATATTGTCAGAAAGTGGATTGAATGAGTAGGTTTTGAAATGGAAATGAGAATGAATGTATACATTCTATTTATAAACTATTGTAGCCCTGAGGAGCTGTAAAATTATCTGTTTATCAAGGGGTTAGATAAGTAGGGATGAATCGGTCCATGCGCAAAAAATTAACCAGGCTATTAATATCGATTTTTTAAAATTACTAATCATTAACGAGTCAGTTATATTTGGTTAACCAGTTAATCGGTTTCGATTTGGTTAATCAATATTTTTCGGTTAACTATTAAAATTTATAACATAAAATTATATAAAAAAAATTAGATAAAGTTTAATTCAATTTTCAATATGTAAAGTAATTTAATATAAAAATTACGAAACAAAAATAATTTACTAGCCAAAATTCATGTTTTTTAAATTAATAGCTAATATTATAAAATAAATTTGATATTTATTGAAAATTACTATATTTGATTTTAAGTCAAATAAAATTTTGAATAATAAAGTAATTAAATGTTATTAAGTAAAATATAAACACCAATATATGATAAAAAATATATAAAAGTTAATTGTATATATAAATATTGTTATATAATTAAAGAGAATGATATAATATAAATTTAGTTTAAAGTATTATATAAATTTTATAGAAAAATATAAAAAAATTAAGGTATAAAAATAAAAATATAATTTAAATATATTTTAAATTATTATTTTATGTAAAGTTTAGAGAGAAAAATAGAAAAATTGAAGATATATATATATATATATATATATGAATCGGTTAACTGTTGACTAACGGTTAACCAGTACTCAAAAATCTAAACCGTAATCATTAACAAAAAATATAAAAATTAAAAATCGTAACCGAGTCTATCGGATTGGTTAACCGTAAAAATTGGTTCGGTTTCGAATCGATTTTACGATTAACTATATTTTCGATTTTTTTGCTCATCCCTATAGATAAGTTTATAACCGTTATATTACTGAATTTTTGTAAAATAAATAATAAAATTGGACAGTTATAAGTCAGTGATAAGTTATATTTATAAATATGATCAACGGTATAGAGATAGTGATTAATGAATTAATTGGTTAAATATATGATTTTTAAGATAAGAAATGGAAAAAAAATTCGGCTTAATCATTTAAATCCATAAGACTGAATAGTGAATGTGTTGCATATTTATGTTATTGATGATTATATATATATATATATATTTTAAATAATAGGAATATAAATATGTTTATAGGATATAAACACTTAACTTTTTATTTTTAATAAAAAATATTTTTAAATAGATAAAAAATGATGTCATAAAATTTAACTCATTTAATCACCACCTATTTAAATAATGAGCCGATACAAAGTAAGGTACCGCTTAATTAATTTGTGTATATAATAAATTGTAATTGATTTGGTATACCAATTTTTTTTTCTTTTTTACCAGTACATATTTAAATGACCCAAGGTTAATCACTCAGGTAATAAAATCCATTTAAAGAGGGCGTTACACTCGTTGACCAATTATATAACCAATAAAACTGTAGAAAAGTTGGTGAAAACTAAGAAACATGGTTATTAAATTCGGGTTGATTCGGACAGTCTGACCATAACTCGACAAGTAGTCCGAGTTGATTCAACATGAAAATCGAAAAATATAAAAATTTGGATTGAATCGGAAAAAAATCGGGTTGAACTGAAACTCGGTGACTCAGACCAAATTTCGATTCAACCAAAAAATTTTGCATTTTGAGAAACAAAATCTTAAATCCCTAAATTCTCTTTCCTTTCTCTACATCCATTTCAAACCAACAAAGAGAAAAAATAGAAGCGATCGGAAAGATGTCAAAATCATATTCACCTTTATTTTTATTTTTGTCACATAAAAGTCTTGATTTGAGATTCACAATAACAAAAATTCGGTTGGGCAATTCAGCCTATTATAAAAGGGGTCATTTAAGATTTTAGCCCATTTACAAATCTACACGGACAAAATGATATTATTTTTGGATAATAAAATTTCTTAAATTTATAAATTAATTTTATTTTGTTAGTAAAATATTAAAGGAGTTTCTTTTCAAGTATTTAAATATAAAAAAGAAACTTTGTTGATTTTAATATTTTTACATTGATATTTATTAATTAATAAATTTTTTAATGTATTTTGACATATCATATTTTATTTTTTATAAATAATTATATTTAATAAAAATAAAAATTTCGAGTCAATCCAGTCCAATCAATTGACTCTTGACTCAATTGATAGACTGAGTCGATCTCCGAACCGCTTCTGAAAACATTGCTAATAACTAAGAAGTCCATTTATTTACTCATTTTCTAGATTTTTTCCTCAATCATTTTATTTTGTAGGACTTATATTTTAAAGAGGGTAAATTTTATATGGCCTCCCCAAAATTCATGAAATATACCACCGCATGGATTCCTAATCTTCATTTCGTATTCATAAGCTTATTGAATTATAAATATTGTATATAAACTTCCTGTTGCATAATTCAAAATTTTTTTCGATAAAATGTGGATGAATGTCACCTATCATTTATGAAGTTCCTAATTTTTATTTTGAAAGGAAAACTCCATCATATTTGCTATCTATAAATTCTCCTTTTAGAAATACAAAACCGAAATCGTGGATACTATAGTGAATATATTTAAGAAGTTTTTCTCGAGTAACAACAGTTGAAATTTACCTATCCCAAAGAAGATGTTTTAGTTATATCATGAGCAAATCCCCACAGTGGGCCAAAGTAAAAGACGGAATTTACTCTTTTAGTTCATAAATAAATATATTTTTTATATAAAATTAAAAAAAAATCATTTATTATTTTAAAAAATAAATATAATACTTATATTTAAAAATTAAAATAATATTTATTATATAGTGAATCTAATTGAAATATTATATTTAAATATATCCATCTAGGAAAAAATGAACATTTATTTATTAATTAATCAAAATAAATGTAAATGAAAATTGAACTGGCGGATCAAATTTATTGGTGAATGGTAAAATGGAACGACACGTCATAGGTGCGTGAAAGTAGTGTCAGCACATGGGATTCAACCAAGTGGCAAATGATAAATGTCACACGTGGCATCCATATGTCACCCAAAAACCTTACAGTCTATAATCCCATTAAAATCGCCTGCGCAAGATTTCTACAGAACATTGGCCCCACTTTTTCTCCTTCCCAATCAAAACTATGCCCTTCGCATTCCCCTATTTGTGCCCAAAATTATTGTTTCCATCCCATTCTAATTATACCTGTAAATGCTTTTATCCATCTTATTATGATATCAGATGTTTCTGTTTTTTCATTACATGGCCCTTTACTGGGACCTAAAGTAACCCACTATACATGTCTTTTTTTATTTTATTTAATATTTACAAATTTATTATATCATTAATTTAAAATCCGCACTAAAACAATTTATAACTGTTCAGATTTTAAGTGTTTTTTTTTTTTTAAATTATGATTGTATAGTTGAAGCACAACATAATACTAAGAGGACAATAGCTGTAATCCAATTTTTGTTCAGATTTTGCGCTACATGTATATTAAAAAATAAAAAACGATATTAATGGCTATCTAATAAGCTTAAATATGTCATAAGCACACGCAAACAAAATCACATGGGACAGGTGATATGCTTTTTCTAAAGCTTAAATACCGCAAGTATACGGTGTACCGGTTATAGTACTTCAGATATCGATTCCACAAGGAAATGTTGATTTTAATCATCCACTATTACTACTCAATTTTAATCTTGTTTACGATGTTCAAAAATGCAAGTTAATTCTAACTAATCTATTGCATAAAATTAATTTTATCCTAGTTAAGTATAATCAAAGAAGACAATAAATATTATGAAATTAAATAATCATGCATTTGATACCATCATTCTAATTATAAATTTTAATCTTATTAGTAAGCCAAGTTGGAATAAATTTCTAAACCACTCTCTCGACATGAATTAGATTGCCTAAAACATACAATTAAAGTACTAATTCTCAACTCTCGTTAATGAACTAGTGGATTTCAATTACACATTTTAAGATTATCTACCAACCTATAGCAATTATCTCCACATGTGATCTCTCTAACTATGCTTCGATAATGAATTTCCTATTAACTTTCAATAAGATGTTGCTCTCGCTAACTCCCTTATTTATGACCATTTTGTTAATTTCCAGAAAAGGAATTGCACATTGAAGGTCGTCTTCCTTAACTTATAATGATACCAATAAACTTTTAATAGAAAATACTACACCCAAAGATCAATATTATAAATGGAAATAGAAATTTGTTCATATATAATCAAATGCAAACATAATATTCATGTAAAGATTACAAGGAAGAAAAATAAAACATAAGAACAAGAAGAAGGGGATCTCTCAACCCTTTTTCCTTCACACAGAATTTCTTCTTCCTTGCTTCTTGTCTCCTCTTCAAAACATGAAAATAAAAACTAAAGTACTAAAAAAAAAATTAATTGTTCTTAGGATCACAATAATCAAATTCTAAAAAAACTTCATCATCAAAATTCTGTTCACTTGGCATATATATGCCTCTCTAAAAATTATGTCCCTTCAAGACATCCTTTCACAAGAGTTGTTCTTGTTCATGGAAAATTGCATCACTTCAGAATTCTAACTGCTCATCCGCACTTTGTCGCGCCCTCGCGACTCCTGTCGCGCTCGCGACAAGACACGCCTCTGCTTGGCTGGCTCCGCTGGCTGTCGCGAGCCCTTCTGCTTTGTCGCCCTCGCGACATGGCACGCTTATGCTGGATTGGCCTGGCTCTCTGCCCTTCATGCTGTCGCGACCTCGCCCCCTTGTCGCGCTCGCGACACTTCCTTTCTAGCTCACCTTTGGCTTTCTTTCTTTCACTTGACTCCTTTAATCTCTAAATCATCCCCTTCTCCTATAAAACAAATAAAACAACTACACATACACAAAACACATAAAAGCAACAAAATATAGATAAAATACCAAAATAATAAACACAATACTGGACAAAACCACACATTAACACACAATATTTATGAGTTTTTCAAGCTCCTATCAATTCCCCACACTTGAACTTTTGCTTGTCCTCAAGCAAAAACTCTAAATGCTAAAAACCATCAAAGCTCAAACATGTAATTTAAACATAAAACATGAAATATGGAGTTGTCCTTCTTAAAATTCTCACAAATTAACACATGGAAAGTTTCTTTAACATATTAATCATGAGTCAATATCAACGAATACCAAAATAAAATCTTGGATCTATAAGGCTTAATACTCATATGCCCAACATAAGATAAACAAGAGAATGCAAAGTACAATTATATAAAGCTCGTAAAACCTTATCTCTTATACATGTACTCTATCCTAGCAAGTAATACAAAATATAGAGTTATTCTCTCATAATATGTGCCTTACACCACTCAAGTGTTTAGTGGATAGTGTTTAACTCATAATTCCTCTTGTACCACCACATACCATAGGCTTGTATTAAACAAAAATCCCCATCACTAGCATAAAATAATGCACAAAATCAAAAGGGTCTTAAAAGGGTTATAGCTTGACTTAGGTTAGGGTAGGAAAATTTTGGTTAAGTAGCTCGTTCATGTGGAAAATATAACCAAAACTCAAACAAATAAGACTTTGTATTTGCAAAAATTACACCTAAGCATGATTTCCAATTATACTAATGCAATTTCCATATCCCCTTACAACAATGTTTCACTTCCCACTAGTTTTCTCCGATACTCAATTTCAACTAGTTGCCTTCCTTACTTTTGTTTTCCTTCTTTAAAAAGCAAACTAGTGTAATTATTGGTTTCTTCCTTCTTTTATATATATATATATATATATATATATATATATATATATTTTTAAGGAAGTACTAGTGGCTTTAAATTTCAGGGATTAGACACATATTAAAAAAAATTCATGCTTAAAATATATCAATACTATATCCTACTCATCAAAACTTAACTACATTTTCCACATGAAGGTTCAAGCTCAAAGTTGAATTGGTTAGAAATTGGCTCAAGGCTAAAAATAAGCTCATGAATAAAATAGTTTAGGCTCAAAAATGGCTACCTAAAGTCAAAAAGGTAAGTTTTTAAAGCAAGCCAAAATGGTGTAATCTAAATGCCCTTATCATTTTTCATGCACATCTCATACTAAATGTGATCTCAAAAATTATCTAACACAAGTTCTAGAGTAATGAATACAAGAGGAATTCTCTCAACAAACAAAAAATTTCATATGTTAAGGCTCAAAAGCTCACCATGGCTATGGCAAAACTCTACATCATGCATTCTCACTATTCTAAAGCACATATACAAAGAACTTGGTCTAAAAGAACTATATACCAAAGTACTTTACCTAAACATGCCTATCTAAGGAAGCATAATCATATTAACACTAAAGACCCTAAATTCTAAGTTAGTGAATGTATCAAATCAACTCATAACTAACTTATGCAAAGACTAATTACATATGTTAATAGGCAACAATTTCACAAAGAATAACTCCATCACACAACTCAACATAAAACATAAAACATTTAACACTAATCCTATATGCATACTACCAACTAGCTTCCCCACACTTAAAGAACACAATGTCCTCATTGTGTAAGGAAGACTCCACAAAACAATACATACAACACAGACAAGCACAACACAAACAATACGAAAATAAAGCAAAAAGAATGACAAAAAGGAGAAGGTAACATTACTCATTGGCCCCACTTGGGGACCCCGGTGGAGAAGGCGTGAAAGGAACGTTGTGGTGGCGAAAGAAGGAAAGGAGCTTGCGGCTGAGGCTCTTATGACTCTTGTGCATTTGCTGAACAGTCGCCTCAAGGGAATCCATCCGAGCCGCCATACTTTGATTGGCAGCCTCAATCCCATCCAACCGAGACATGACCCGTTGCAATCCAGCAGTGTCCTCTTGTGCAGCACCGACACTGGGCTCATCACGATCATCTCCACCCACACCAAAATCACTGGCCATAGCAGCTTCGTCTTCATCATTATCCTCATCAGAACCATAAGGTTCAGCAGTAGATGTTTCTGGTGCTTTGCCCTTTCCTTTGGCACGACTAGATCTCGTTTCCTGCACAAATCGGGACAAAAACTGCGGAGGCATAGCATGTCTATCTAAAACATGGGAATTACGAAGATAACGTATGTCCATTAAAGTCACATGTTCATTGTCAGCCAAAACAAAATTGCCTAAATCACCTAAACACCCCAAAATGATACCGGTTACCATGTGGCACATACCTACAGTTTTAGTTCTAGCAATTGATGCATGGTATAACCCGTCAAAAATAAAATCTATGGAACATGGTGTTTTACGTGATAGTAACAAATGAAGCACAAACAAGTCCTTGGATTGAACCTTGGTGCTTTCTACGCGTCCAAACAAGGCATGGCATAAATACTTATGAAATAAAAACAAGCCATTATCCTTAATAAGTCTATTAGAGGCATTTTTGTTATTGAATTCTGCCAAGCCAGTTAATGTTGTCCATATTGGTCGGTGATCAAATAAATTAGAATTAAAGCGTGTTCCATTCAATGGAAAACCAAACCAATCATGAAGTTCATCAAAACCAAATGTAAACTCAGCACCTTGGTGTCTAAATTTAAAGTGAGTCTTTTTATTATCAACATAAGCCAATGTGACAAAAAACTCTACAGCCCAATCCCTCCTAATAGGTAAATTCATGACAAAAAATTTCTCCCATTTCATGTATTTGATATATTTATCAAATTGAGCAGTCAAACCTAAATCTTTAAGCAATTCAGTATCTAGATGCAGCATGCCTACATAGGTTTTGGTGTTAAAAAACTTAAACTTTTTCCCCTCGTCTTCAGAGTAGATAGGGAAGGGACACTCAAACCTGGCCTGAAGATACTCAACAGGTGGTGTTGGTGGAGAACTTGGCTCGGCAACTGGCTGCTTATCCTTACGTCCAATGGATTTTGTGCGCACCATGATGGAAGATAAAGAAACCCAAGCTAAAAGCACAAGAACAAGTGAAGAAAAAAAAAAGAAACAACACAGCAAAAACTTTCCACAAAACCCAAAAACAAGAACTGAGGAGAAGAGAACTCAAAACTTTGAGAGAAAAACGTTGAAAACTCAAGAGCTGCTGAATGGAGAAGATGAATAGTCTACTTAGGGTTTGAACTATATATAGGGGAAGGTGAAAAGGCAGCTAAAACCCTAAGAAATTCAAATCCCGTGTCCTGTCGCGACCCCGCGATACCATCGCGCTCGCGACAAGGCACGGTATTTAAACTAGCGAGCTCGCGACAGAGAGTATATGATCTGCCCTCAAAATCAGTTGTCGCGCTCGCGATGTAATCGCGCTCGCGACAGAGACTGTGGCACAAATCAAGATGAATGAGTCGCGAGAGCGAACAGGGCGCGCTCGCGACAGAGGCCTGTGATCCGTCCCACCCGTCATTGTCGCGCTCGCGACAAACATCGCGCTCGCGACAATAATGAAATGTTCATTACTTATTACTTTTTTTTTTTGAAAATATCAACAACATAAAGAAAGAAATCATAAATACCTGTAAAATAAAAAGAAAAATATGTAAGTATTCCAAATAAGGTACGAAACAAAGAAAAACAAATTATTTACTTAAAAACAATAGAAAGTAAAAATAAATGAATAACACTAAGCCAATTCTAATGAGATAAAAGATACCTCTTTACTCTCATATGCCCCATCAAAATAGATTTTACATCGATGCCCATTAACTTTAAACAAGTCCCCTTTATTATTTTTTAGTTCAAGATATCCATGGTCGAAGACTTGAGTTACTTCAAAAGGTCCACTCTATCTAGACCTCAATTTTCCAGGAAATAATTTTAAGCGAGAATTGAAAAGTAAAACCTTATCCCCACTCTTAAAACTTTTATATTTGATATGAGCATCATGCCACTTTTTAGACCTTTCCTTGTATAATCGTGCATTTTCATAAGCAAAAAGACGTAATTCATCAAGTTCATTTAATTGCAAACATCTTTTTACACCAGCATCTTTCATGTCATAATTTAAGGTCTTAATTGCCCAATAAGCCCTATGCTCTAACTCAACAGGAAGATGACATGCTTTCCCATACACTAACCTATATGGAGTCATTCCAATAGGTGCTTTGAAAGCAGTCCGATATGCCCATAGTGCATCATCAAGTTTATGTGCCCAATCTTTTCTCGAATTAGAAACAATTTTTTCTAAAATCCATTTAAGTTCTCTATTAGACACTTCGACTTGACCGCTAGTTTGTGGGTGGTAGGGAGTAGCTACTCTATGGTGAACACCATACTTATTCAATAATGATGCAAAAGAACGATTTATGAAATGCGTACCTCCATCACTTATGATAGCCTTTGGTACTCCAAACCGTGAAAAGAGTTTCTTCAAAAACGAGAGCACCACCTTTGAATCATTGGTTGGTAAAGCTTCAGCTTCAACCCATTTGGAGACATAGTCTACCCCAACCAATATGTATGATTTCCCAAAAGATATAGGAAATGGACCCATAAAATCTATTCCCCACACATCAAAAAGTTCAACCTCCAAAATATTATTCAAAGGCATTTCATCTCTCTTCCCTAGGTTTCCTGCCCTTTGACACTTATCACATTTAGCTACAAAAATTCTAGCATCATTAAAAAGAGTAGGCCAATAAAATCCACACTCTAAAACCCTAGAAGCAGTTTTGGCTCCACCATTATGGCCCGAATACAATGATGAATGACAATGAGCTAAAATATCCACTGTTTCTTCCTCACTCACACATCTTCTTATGATACCATCCCCACTAATCCTAAATAAGTAGGGCTCCTCCCAAAGATAGTTTTTCACATCACTAAAAAATTTCTTTTTCTTTTGCCATGTCAATCCATAGGGTATGATTCCTGCAGCAAGAAAATTAGCAAAATCTGCAAACCAAGGCACATGCTTATAATTCATTGACATAAGAGATTCATCCGAAAAAAATTCATTGATTTCATGACTATCCCCTAGTGGTCCTTCAGCATTTTCTAATCGAGATAAGTGATCAGCTACTAAATTTTCAGAGCCTTTCTTATCTTTAATTTCTATATCAAATTCTTGCAATAAAAGGACCCAACAAATTAACCTAGGTTTAGCATCTTTCTTAGCAAATAAATATCTCAAAGCTGCATGATCCGTATAAATTATAACTTTAGATCCTAACAAATAAGACCTAAATTTATCACATGCATAGACAACAGCCAACATTTCCTTTTCAGTGGTTGTATAATTCACTTGAGGAGGTGACAAAGTATGACTAGCATAGTAGATTACATGCAAATTTTTACCAATCCTTTGTCCTAACACACAACCAACCGCTAAGTCACTTGCATCGCACATAATCTCAAAAGGTAACTCCCAATTAGGAGTAGTGATAATAGGTGCAGTTGTAAGGGCCTTCTTTAAAGAATTAAAAGCATGTAAACAATCATCAAAAAATTCAAAAGGTACTTCCTTAACCAATAAATTAGTTAAAGGCTTAGCTATTAGTGAAAAATCCTTAATGAATCTTCTATAGAAACCAGCATGTCCTAAGAATGATCTTATGCCCTTAAGTGTAGTGGGAGGTGGTAATTTCTCTATGAGTTCAACCTTGGCTCTATCCACTTCAATGCCCCTACTAGAAATCTTATGGCCAAGAACAATTCCCTCTTCAACCATAAAGTGACACTTCTCCCAATTTAGCACTAGGTTAGTTTCCTCACACCTAGCCAACACTCTATCTAAATTATTTAAACATATCTCAAATGAATCTCCATAGACTGAAAAATCATCCATGAAAACTTCCATGATGTTCTCAATCATATCTCCAAAGATAGAGGTCATGCACCTTTGAAAAGTTGCAGGTGCATTACACAATCCAAACGGCATTCGTCTATAAGCGAAAGTGCCATATGGACAAGTAAAAGTAGTCTTCTTTTGGTCACTAGGGTATATAAAAACCTGAAAATACCCCGAATACCCATCCAAAAAGCAGTAATAAGAATGACCAGCTACCCTTTCTAACATTTGATCAATGAAGGGTAAAGGAAAATGATCCTTTCTAGTAGCCGAATTTAACTTCCTATAATCAATACAAACCCTCCAACCAGTGGTAGTTCTAGTAGGAATTAATTCTCCATTCTCATTCCTAACTACTGTCATACCTCCTTTCTTAGGTACACAATGTATTGGGCTCACCCAAGAACTATCCGAAATTGGATAGATAATCCCAGCATCTAACAATTTGATGACCTCTTTCTTAACTACTTCTTTCATGTTTGGATTAAGTCTCCTTTGCCTATCTGCGCTAGGTTGACAATCATCTAACAAATTAATCCTATGCATGACAACATTAGGACTAATTCCTTGCAAATCCGAAATTTGCCAACCTATACTTTTTATTCTCCTTTTAACCACCCCTACTAGCAAAGATTCCTGATTACTAGTAAGTTTATTAGATACGATGATAGGTAAAGTATGATTTAAACCAAGAAATGCATACCTCAAATGACTTGGCAACTCTACCGTAGGAGGACTTACAATTGAAGGTGGTATAGGTGCATCATTCCGATATAATCGTTCTGGCCTTGCACCCTCTTGCTCATCCTTCTCACTAGCTTCTTTCTCAATGATTTTCCCATCGACACCTGCTTCATTAAATACTGCTGCAACACAAACATCAATGACATCTATTCTCATGCATACATTTTCCTCCATGGGGTATCTTAATGCCCTATCCATGCGATATTCTACATTATCATCCCCCACTCTTAAAATTAATGAACCCTCATAGACATCAACCAATGCCCTACCTGTTCTCATAAAAGGTCTCCCTAAAATCAATGGGCATTTCACATCATAAGTAAAATCTAAGATGACAAAATCAGCAGGCAAAATAAATTTGTCAACCTTAACTAATACATCTTCCACTATACCATATGGTTTTTTAATGGATTGGTCAGCTAATTGTAAAACCATCGAAGTAGGTTTAACATAATCCAACCCCAATTTCTTAAAAATAGATAATGGCATAAGGTTAATGCTTGCTCCTAAATCACATAAACACTTAGGGAACTCAACATCTCTTAAAATGCATGGAATGGTAAAACTACCATTATCCTTCAGCTTAGTAGGCAAATTATTTGTTATGATAGAACTACATGCCTCAGTCAATTCAATTGTTGAAACATCTTCCCAACTTCTTTTCTTAGCAATTAAATCTTTAAGAAATTTTGCATAGTTAGGAATTTGTGTTATAGCCTCAATAAAGTTTAAATTTATATGAACATGCTTCAATTTATCAAGAAAAGATTGAAATTGCTTATCTTGACTCTCATGCTTCAACCTTTGCGGAAATGGTGGTCGTGGGGTGAAAACCCTTGGAAGTTTTTCTAGTACAACCCCCTCGCGACAGAGGGCTCGTTTGCTGTAACTGACGCGCTCGCATCATCAACCTCCCTCGCGATATTGGTAGATCCTTCTCCTGTCGCGCTCGCGATAGGTGTCGCGCTCGCGACACCAAGGCCATCTTGCCCTTTAGTTTCCTGCACACTACCAAAATTGTTAGTGTTAACAAATTCATTAATGTAAGATTTTCCTGACCTCAATTTTAATGCTTTTAAGTGTTCTCTTGGGTTGTCCTCCGTATTGCTTGGTAAACTCCCTTGTACTCGCGACGGAAGAGCCTTGGCAATTTGCTCCAGTTGCACTTCTAAGTTATGAATTGAAGAGGCTTGATTCTTGGTTATTTGATCAAACTTAGTTTCCATCCTCTTTTGGGTCTCCTCTTGAGCATTAAACTTCATATTAATGCCCTCCAAAAATCTATCCATTTTAACCTCCAATGCTCCAAATCTATCTTGGGGTTGTTGAAAACCCACTGCCCTATTTTGGTCACTACTATTGCCCCAAGAAAAATTCGGGTGGTTTCTCCAACCGGGATTGTAAGTGTTTGAATATGGGTTTCCTCTTCCTTGTCCTTGGATAAAACTAACTTGTTCTTCAGTACTAGCCATACCCAAATTACACCCTTCACTTCTATGGCCTAATTGTCCGCATATACTACACCCACTGGTTGGACTACTACCCACACCTAGGCTATTGATCTTTTGCGTCAACTGCTCAATTTGAGCTTGCAAAGCTACTACTGAATCTACTGTATGAACTCCCCTTGTATTTGAGAAATTTGTCTCCCTAACTCTCTCAGTTGGCCACATGCAATTGTTCATTGACATTTCTTCCAATAATTCAAATGCAGCTTCCGTGGTCTTCCTCATCAAAGATCCCCCAGTTGCAGCATCAATGGTGCCTCGAGTTGTTGGATTTACACTATTATAGAATGTCTGCATAAGCAATTCCCTTGGCAAATTGTGGTGTGGGCAACTTCGCTGCAATTCCTTGAACCTTTCCCATGCCTCATACAAAGATTCAGAGTCATGTTGAACAAAAGTAGTAATATCTTTAATAATTTTGGCAGTTTTTGCTAGGGAAAAGTATTTTGATAAAAAGACTTGGGCTAATTGGTCCCAAGTTGTGATAGAACCCCTAGTAAGGGAATTCAACCAAGCTTTTGCCTTGTCCTTTAATGTAAAAGGGAAAAGCCTAAGCTTGATTGCATCCGCCGAAACTCCGTTAATTTTAAAAGTATCGCAAATTTCTAAGAAATTTGCCAAATGAGCATTTGGATCCTCATTTGCCAAACCATAGAATTGGATACTGTTTTGAATCATTTGTAAAAGCGATGGTTTAATTTCAAAATGGTTTGCATTTACCGTAGGTCTTACCACACCTTGTTGAGCACCACTCAATGCTGGCGTGGCGAAGTCCATCAAACGCGGTGAATTTTCTTCTTCAGCCATAATAATCCTTCTACTCCGATTCTTCTTTTTATTTGACTTACGATTACTCAATAAAAATCTCTCTATCTCCGGATTGTACGGTTCCAGTTCTTCTTGCGAACTCCTCGTACGCGGCATGAACAGTCAAATCCTGAAAATTCACAACAATCAACAATAAATTAAATATCGTAATCCAAAATCTTAAATCAAGGTTCATAAGGTAATAAATTTAAATCAATCAAAATCCCCGGCAACGGCGCCAAAAACTTGGCATGCTTTTTTTAAAGCTTAAATACCGCAAGTATACGGTGTACCGGTTATAGTACTTCAGATATCGATCCGACAAGGAAATGTTGATTTTAATCATCCACTATTACTACTCAATTTTAATCTTGTTTACGATGTTCAAAAATGCAAGTTAATTCTAACTAATCTATTGCATAAAATTAATTTTATCCTAGTTAAGTATAATCAAAGAAGACAATAAATATTATGAAATTAAATAATCATGCATTTGATACCATCATTCTAATTATAAATTTTAATCTTATTAGTAAGCCAAGTTGGAATAAATTTCTAAACCACTCTCTCGACATGAATTAGATTGCCTAAAACATACAATTAAAGTACTAATTCTCAACTCTCGTTAATGAACTAGTGGATTTCAATTACACATTTTAAGATTATCTACCAACCTATAGCAATTATCTCCACATGTGATCTCTCTAACTATGCTTCGATAATGAATTTTCTATTAACTTTCAATAAGATGTTGCTCTCACTAACTCCCTTATTTATGACCATTTTGTTAATTTTCAGAAAAGGAATTGCACATTGAAGGTCGTCTTCCTTAACTTATAATGATACCAATAAACTTTTAATAGAAAATACTACACCCAAAGATCAATATTATAAATGGAAATAGAAATTTGTTCATATATAATCAAATGCAAACATAATATTCATGTAAAGATTACAAGGAAGAAAAATAAAACATAAGAACAAGAAGAAGGGGATCTCTCAACCCTTTTCCCTTCACACAGAATTTCTTCTTCCTTGCTTCTTGTCTCCTCTTCAAAACATGAAAATAAAAACTAAAGTACTAAAAAAAAATTAATTGTTCTTAGGATCACAATAATCAAATTCTAAAAAAACTTCATCATCAAAATTCTGTTCACTTGGCATATATATGCCTCTCTAAAAATTATGTCCCTTCAAGACATCCTTTCACAAGAGTTGTCCTTGTTCATGGAAAATTGCATCACTTCAGAATTCTAACTGCTCATCCGCACTTTGTCGCGCCCTCGCGACTCCTGTCGCGCTCGCGAAAAGACATGCCTTTGCTTGGCTGTCTCCGCTGGCTGTCGCGAGCCCTTATGCTTTGTCGCCCTCGCGACATGGCACGCTTATGCTGGATTGGCCTGGCTCTCTGCCCTTCATGCTGTCGCGACCTCGCCCCCTTGTCGCGCTCGCGACACTTCCTTTCTAGCTCACCTTTGGCTTTCTTTCTTTCACTTGACTCCTTTAATCTCTAAATCATCCCCTTCTCCTATAAAACAAATAAAACAACTACACATACACAAAACACATAAAAGCAACAAAATATAGATAAAATACCAAAATAATAAACACAATACTGGACAAAACCATACATTAACACACAATATTTATGAGTTTTTCAAGCTCCTATCAACAGGCTGTGCTCAACTGCCTTGGATTTAATGTTTAATTGATAAGCTAAGTCACAGTATATAGTACTAAAATTAACAATCTTTACTGCTATAATGTTGTTAGGAAGAAAACCGGTTAAATCACACAAAAATAAAATCAACATAAACAAAAAAAGGCAAAAAAAACACAAAAATTTAACGAGATTCGGCCAATAATGTCTACATTCTCGATGGTGACTATTCTTTTATTTTAGAGAATATTGATTCTCTAATTTTTACGGCGGTACACAAAACTAGGTTATATCATTAGTATTTATACATAACCTACCAAGTATGCAATTATATAAATGTCCTGTACCCTAAACGTGTATACATACTTTCCCAAACCAACTAGAATTTCAGCCACACACGCATGCCACTCAGACAGATTACTCCAGCTGTCCGATCGGACAGTCTAGCTCTCCCGAGCATCCAGCTCTACCCGAATGTCCCACTCCTCCCGAGAGTCCTGCTTTTTTCGAGCGTCTCATTCCTCCGAGCATCCTTGTCCGACTGTACATAATCCATATGTTCTTTCGATCGGATTCTCCTGAGCAAACACTCTTTGCTCTGTTTTCATCATCTGTCGGTCGGCTGGTATATGAGCCATTCCCAATAAATCTCCATCTTGACGAATATTAAGCCATTTTAGAGATTCAACCATGGACTTTCTCATATACTTAAGTGGGTTGGGCCACCATGCTTTCTAGCAACTACAAACATTCAACAAGTCCAAACAATGCATGAACTTGTTAGTAGTAACTGGCTTCATTAACATATCAGCTGCATTCTCACTAGTGTGCACCTTCTGCAATAGAATCTCACTAGATGTAACCAATTCTCTGATCTTGTGATATCTTACATCAATGTGATTAGTCCTCGCATGGTACACTTGGTTCTTAGCCAAGTAAATAACACTTTGACTATCACAATTTAATTGGACTTCACCTTATTGAATGCCCAGTTCCTTCACTAGCCCCAAAAGCCATAATGCTTCTTTAGTAGCTTCAACTATTGCCATGTACTCGGCTTCAGTTGTGGATAATGCTACTATGGACCGAATCACTGATCTCTAACATATAAATCCTCCACCAAGAGTAAACACATACCCGGTCGTCTCCTATCATCCAAGTCTCCTTCATAATCCGAATCCACAAATTCGACTACAAAAGGACCATCCTGCTGATTTTTAAATACTATTTCATGCCCGACCGTCCCTTTCAGATACCTAAAAATTCACTTGACTGCTTCCCAATGTCGTCTTCCTGGTTTAGACATGTACTTGCAAACCTGACAGGTTATTTGAGCTACATTCGGTCGGGTACATACCATTGCGTACATTAAGCAGCCGACTGCACTGGCATATGGCACCTTTGCCATGTCTTCATTTTCTTTATCTATTTTAGGGCACTGATTGAATGAAAGCTTAAAGTGATTTGCCAATGGAGTGCTTACAGGCTTAGCTTTGCTCATCCCGAACCTGTCTAACACTTTCTCAACATAGCCCTGTTGAGATAACCATAGTTTTTTTGAGCCTCTATCCCTGTAAATCTCTATTCCAAGAATCTTCTTGGCTACTCTTAAGTCTTTCATCTCAAATTCCTGGCTTAACAAATCTTTCAAATCAAGAATATCTTGCATGCTCTTTGCAGCAATCAGCATATCATTAACATACAGTAACAGAAAAATAAAAGTCCCATCATTTAGGCTTTTAACATAAACACAGCAATCATACTCACATCGCCTATAGCCGATCTGAATCATGAAGGAGTCGAATCACTTGTACCATTATCTGGGAGACGGTTTCAACTCATACAGTGATTTCTTTAACATGCAGACCAGGTTTTCCTGTCCAAGTTGAGTGAACCCTTTCGATTGCTACATATAAATTTGCTCCTCCAGATCCCCATGAAAGAAAGCAGTTTTAACATCCATCTGCTCTAAATGCAAATTTCAGTTGGCTACTAATGCAAGCATTGTCCTGATTGAAGTGTGCTTGACCACTAGAGAAAAGATTTTCTCATAATCTATCCCATTCTGCTGAGCAAAATCCTTTGCTACAAATCGAGCCTTAAACTTTTTCCCTTCTTTTTCTGATACTGCTGGTTTTCTCTTGTACACCCACTTGCATCCAATAGCCTTCTTCCCCTCTGAAAGCTGAATGAGCTCCCAAGTTTGGTTTTTATTCAATGACTCCATCTCCTTTTATTGAGCAAAATCCTTTGCTACCAATCGAGCCTTAAACTTTTTCCCTTTTTTTTCTGATACTGCTGGTTTCCTCTTGTACACCCACTTGCATTTAATAGCCTTCTTCCCCTCTGAAAGCCAAATGAGCTCCCAAGTTTGGTTTTTATTCAATGACTCCATCTCCTCAACCATTGCATCCATCCATTTTTCTTTCTCCTGGCTTGTAATAGCTCCTTGAAAGGTAGTTGGATCATCACTACTAACTAACAGTGTAAAAGAGACCATGTCTTTAAAACCAAATCTGGTCGGAGGCCTTACATTTGTGAGCCTCTCTCTATCTCGGGCTAGATTGTAATCCTGCCAATCATCTGGATCTAAACCCCCAGACACTGAACGTGAGCTATCGTTTCGATCGGCTACAACATCTTCAGTTTGCTCGATTTCCATGGGATGCCATCTTAGTTCCAACTGTATCAATTCCGAACTAGAGCTCTCTCCTAGCACCTCATCTTGATTCAGCTGTAACATAGAATGCTCATCAAATACAACATCTCAACTAATCACCATCTTCTTTTCATTCAAATCCCAAAACTTATACCCTTTCACACCCTTCTTATATCCCAGAAAGATGCACCTCTTGGACTTAGGATCCAGTTTTGACCTTTCATTACCAGGTATGTGCACATAGGCAGGACATCCAAAAATGCGCAAGTGTTCAAACTCGACCACATGACCTGTCCATACTTCCTCTGTAACCTTTCCACCCAATGATGCACGTGGAGATCTATTAATGAGATAACACACCATATTCACAGCCTCTGCCAGGAAGCTCTTTGGAAGACTGGCATTCAGTCTCAAGCATCTTGCCCGTTCGGTCAAGGACCTATTCATTCATTTGGCCACACCATTCTGCAGTGGTGTCTCCCTCACCGAAAAATACCTATGAATCCCATACTCCTCACAAAACTTTTGAAACTATGAATCAGTATACTCTATGCCATTATCGGACCTTAAATACTTGATCTTCTGATCCGTCTGGTTTTCCACCTCAGTCTTCCATAGCTTAAACTTGGCAAAGACTTTCGATTTTTGCTTCAAGAAATACACCCAGATCTTCCTCGAAAAATTGTCAATAAACGTGACATAGTACTGAGATCCTCCCAATGACTTCTCCCTCGTAAGACCCCACACATCCTAATGCACATAGTCGAGAATCCCTTTAGTTTTGTGCTGGTCGACTGCAAAACTGACTTTAGTTTGCTTTTCAATAACAAAAAACTTACAAAACTCGAGCTTATAGCTTTTAACCCCTTGCAATAAATTTCTCTTATGCAATTCTGTCATCCCTTGTTTACTAAGATGACCAAGATGCATATGCCAGAGCTTTGTGTTGTCATCATATGACTCCACCGAGTGAACTCCACCTACAACTGTACTTCCTAACAGCTTGTAGATATTTCCTGCAGTGAGCTTTCCTTTCATCACCATCAGTGCTCCTTTTACAATTCTAATGGTTTCCCTATCCTCATCTGCCTTGGGAATGAAACCATTCTTATGTAAAGTACCCAAGGAAATTAGATTATTCTTCAGTCTGGTATGTGCCGAACCTCACATAGTGTCCGAACAGTCCCATCTTACATTCTCACTCTGACTTCACCTATTCCTGTAATATTGCAACATCTATCATCACCTAGATAGACCGATCCAGAGTTGATCGATCGGTATAATGCAAACCACTCCCTGTTCGGTGTTATGTGATACGAGCATCCAGAATCAAGAATCCATGTATCCATAAACTGAGTTGTTGATACCGAAAGCATATCTCCATCATTGTTGTTTGATCCTTCACTCTGCGCCACATTCACCGACCTTTCATCGGTCTGCTGTTGCAGCTTTGGACAATCCTTCTTTATATGTCCATGCTCTTTGCACTTATAGCAACGAACCATCTTTTTTCCTTTTGACTTAGATCTGAAATTCCATTTTCCATAACCTTCCTTGTCTATCTTCCTTCCACGGTCCTGATTACTCTTTACATACAAACTATCACCTTGAGAGCTTTTTCCTGCATTCTGCTTTCGTTGCTTGTGAGCCAATAATGCTGTAGTTATCTCTTCAACTTTAATAGTTTCTTTCCCATATGTAAGAGTTATCACTAGATGTTCATAAGAAGTCGGCAAAAAACATAACAAAATCATTGCTCCATCTTCATCCTCAATTTTCACATCCAGCCTTGCTAGATTCGTGATTATTTGATTAAAGATATTCACGTACTGAGCTAGATCTGACCCTTCCTGCATCTTCAGACCATACAGCCTCTGTTTGAGATACAATTTATTCGTCAGTGATTTGGACATAAACTGACTTTCCAACTTCCTCCATATTTCTTCTGGAGAAGACAGATTCATTACATGATATATAATCTCATTTGCCAAACACAACCTAATGGTTGCCGTCGCTTTCTGCTGCAGCTCTTCCCAGTCTTCATCCTCTATTGTTCTCGGTTTCTGTGCCTGTAGCGCCTTGGAGAGTCCCTGCTGCGCCAACAGATCCCTTACCCTTGTTTGACACAACCCGAAGTTACCCTGACCATCAAACTTGACCACTTCGAATTTCGTTCCTGACATAGCCATCTCAACCAAAGCTCTGATACCAATTGTTGGGGAGAAAAGAGGCTAAATCACATAGGAATAAAATCAAAATAAACAAGAAAATAGCAAGAAGAATACAAGAATTTAACGAGGTTCGGCCAACAATGCCTACGTCCTCAGTGGCGACTATTCTTTTTTTCAGAGAATATTGATTCTCTAACTTTTACAGCGGTACACAAAACTAGGTTACATCATTGGTATTTATACATAACCTATCAGGTACGTAATTACATAATTGCCCTGTACCCTAAACGTGTACACATGCTTTTCCAAATCCACTAGGATTCCAGTCACACACGCACGCCACTCAGACAGATTACTCCAGCTGTTTGATCGGACAGTCTAGCTCTCCCGAGCGTCCAGCTCTACCCGAGTGTCCCACTCCTCCTGAGAGTCTTGCTCTTCCCGAGCATCTCGCTCCTCTGAGCATCCTTGTCCGACTGTATATAATCCATATATTCCTCCGATTGAATTATTCTAAACAACACTCTTTGCTCTGCTTCCATCATCTGTCGGTTGGTTGATATATGAGCCATTCCCAACAAATGTAATCACTAGCCCCACCACTTGTAGCAAACATGAAAGCTCAGTTCTCTTTCTCTCTTCGCTCCTCACCCCTTTTACGGAGCGGGACTGTGGGACTGGGACTTGCAAAAGTTCCTACACTCACTTTCTTTCCAAGCACCTTCTTTTTCCCGGGAAATCCTAATCCACTGCACCAATCAAACTTTCACTCAAGAAAGTTCCAATCTTTTTGTTCATGGAGTTATATTTGATCAGTTTTCTTGCGTTTTTGTTTGTTCATGTCCATTGTAAACCAGATATTCACGTTGGGTATAGAGTTACTGTTGCTGTTCCTTTTGAATATGGCCCGGGGTTTATTGGCAGAGCTTTTCTAATGGAGACCAATCAAATGGATCCCAATTTCAAGACTGCATTGAGTGTTGAACCCATTAATGGAAAATATTATTGTTCCTTAGAAATTTTTCTTGGAGGTGTGAAGGTGTGGAATTCTGGCCATTACTCTCCGTTTTGGATATCAGATAAGTGCGTGCTTGAGCTAACAAAGCAGGGAGATTTGCAATTGAAGGGAACAAAGGATCAAATTGGTTGGCGAACTGGTACTTCTGGACAAGGTGTGGAGGTAACGCTACCCATAAGTAAATGAGCTAGTCAACTGTTTGAAATAAGTCCTAAATGAACTAATCATTCATTCAATCTCTTTCCCCTTTGATGATGCAGAGATTGCAGATACTGGGTACTGGTAATTTAGTGCTACTTGATGCCTTGAATCGTATAAAATGGCAGAGTTTCAACTTCCCAACTGATACAATGCTATGGGGACAGAGACTCAATGTGGCTACCCGCTTAACTTCCTTTCCAGCTAACTCAACTGCTTTTTACTCTTTTGAAATTCAACACAGCAAGATTGGTCTCTACCTGGTTTCAGGTAAGTGGAACTATTCTTACTGGGAATTTAAGCCTTCAAAGAACAGAAATGTCACCTTTGTTCAAATAGGCTCAAGAGGGTTAGAGTTATTCAATGATAAGAATCACAAAGTCGCGCAGATTTCTTCATGGAACAGGATTCAGCCCTTGAGATTTTTAGCCTTGGGGAATAAAACAGGGAACCTGGGTCTCTACTTTTATTCCCCTGAAAAAGGAAAGTTCGAGGCTGCTTTTCAAGCAATAAACAGTACATGTGATCTTCCTTTAGCATGTAAAACTTATGGTATTTGTACATTATCCAATACTTGTTCTTGCATTAGGCTTCTAACCAAAGAAAAACTGGTGAATAGTGGTGATTGTGGTGAGGAATTTTCAAGTGAATTCTGTGGTGGAGGTGGGGAAGTAGAGATGCTTGAATTAGGGGGAGTTGGTAGTGTTCTGATGGCTGCTCCTATTAAGGTTAACATAAGCAAGGAAGATTGTGCAAATGTTTGCATACAAGATTGTAAATGTGCAGCTGCATTGTATTCGTATATTGACTTGAGAGAATGCTTTATTTATGGATTGATTATGGGCGTTAAGCAGGTGGAAAGAGGCAGTGGATTAACTTATATGGTAAAGGTCCCTAAAGGAACCCATGTTGGACATGAAAGAACTGGCCTCAAGAAGTGGATATTGATAATGGTGGGAGTGATTGATGGTTCAATCATTCTGCTTATTTTAGGAGGGTTTGGCTATTATTTAATTAGAAAGAGAAGAAAGAATATTGCTGCTACTGATAATACTACTTAAGGGAGTCTTCCTGTGATATCCCTTGACAGAATTCATCACCATTTTTGCAAGTTCTTTATTTTTTATGTGGCCCTTACATCTTCTTTATATAGAGAAGAACACAATTTTGCATTGTTTTCTAATGGCTGATTGAAATTTGACAGTAATCAAATAACATTTTTTTGGAGGCGATTCATATTGCAGAAATTCATCACTTTGAAATCTTTATTTTTTCCAGAGTCAAACATTTTCAATTGGTGTCTTAGTTTTGGTATAAATTATTGACATTATTCAATCCTAGATGTATCAGCATATTATAGAGATAACACCAGTATCTTATGCTTGCACTGATAAAAGAAAATTATTTTGTCAATCTACTTAAAAGAAAAAAAAACATCAATTTTAAAACATGGAGAAGGGTAATAAATTTACTTAAACTAGGAGTTTATCTTAAATTAAAATTTGCATTTACCCGCCCAAAGTACGCCGGCTTGACCCCCTACTTGCACAGACTAGGCTCATCTACCTCCGATGGGCTTGTAAGGTTCTAATACACACCACAGTAATATTATGGTATGTCTAGGTTGAAGAAGTGAATATTAACGGTTACATAAGCAGTGAATATTAATAGTTATGTAAGCAATGAGTAGTTCAAGGATATAGAGGGCACTAATTTAAAAATTCAAGGACAATTCAGTAATCATCTTTAATTGAGATGAAAATGTATAAATGAATATAAAATATAGGTTAATATATAAATGAAGTTAAATTATATGCAAATGTGTGATTAAAAAAAGTTTTGGTGTGAAATTATAATTAAACAAAGTTAAAAGTGTTAGCCAATGGAAAATCAACATGTGTGACTTCTAGAAAATGCATGAAAAGGAGAAGAGAAAGTTGACCGGCCATTAGGGATTGAAATTATATAATTTTTTTCTTTCCTCTCATCAGAACCAATGTTATTAAAATCGGATCGGATAGAGAACCGGTAAGGCTGAAGGTTCGTAATTCGACCGGTTCAACCAGATTCAACCGAATTTTTTTCTATTTTTAAAATATTATAATTATTATAATTTTTTGAATACTATTGTATAAAAATTAAAAAAATATTCATCAAATTTTAAATATATATCACAAATATTTTAATAATAAGTTACGAAAATAATTTTAATTTTATTATTACAAGTGATTAATTATAGATTATTGAATATCATATGCTAGAAATATAAAAATACAATCATATCATGAAAATAATTTCATGTTTAGATGGAGTACTAATAAAGTGAACACAAAAAATATTAACCTTACATATATGAGTATAATTATATTTAATTACAATAAATTCAAATAGATAATAAGTATATTAAATTATTAAGTGACATTTTTAGAATTTAAAATACTAATTTTTCAATAATTAAATAATAAAATTTTAATATATATATATATTTTAAATTTTCATTATTTATTTATTTGAAAAAAATTAGTATTTTAAATTCTAAAGATATTATTTAATAATTTAATATACTATTACAATAATCCAAATAGATAATAAGTATATTAAATTATTAAGTGACATATTTAGAATTTAAAATATTAATTTTTTCAAATAAATAAATAATAAAAATTTAATATATATATATATATATATATATTTGATTACAATAAATCAAAAATATAATAAATATATTAAATTATTAAGTGATATACTATATATATATATATATATATATTTGATTATAATGAATCAAAAATATAATAAATATATTAAATTATTAAGTGATATACTTAAAATTTAAAATACTAAGTTTTTCAAATAAATAAATAAATAAATAAATAAATAAATAAATAAATAAATAAATATATATATATATATATATATATATATATATATATATATATATATATATATATATATATATATATATATATATATATATATATATATATATATATATATATATATATATATATATATGGGTGGGTGAAAAAATTCAAAAAAAAATTGATTTTTTACATTTTTAGCAAAAAACCCGATTTTGTCCGATTCGTCGGTTTTTCGGTTCTACCCGGTTTTTTCCGGTTCAATCCGGTTTTCAGTAGTCAAACCAACCGGCTGACCTGCCGATTCGCGGTTAAACCGATTCAACCGACCGGTCCGGTTCGATTTTAATAACATTGATCGGAACTCACACAATTTCACCCATACGAAAGCTACAGAAGGATAAGCAAAATTAAGTGTAATTTAAGCTAGATAAGTTGAATAACAAAGCAAGGAAAAGTAAAAGGCAAGATTTGAAGCAAGGAGACAAGCTTATTGATAAGGTTTGGAAAATTCTCAACCAAATATATGTGTATAGATTCGTGGCATAAATAATTTGTGATAATACCCAGAAAAATATAAACTGAAGGCCCCGAAAGGCCCATGAAGGTCCCGAAAGGCCCAGAATAAAGGTCCATGGAGGTCCCATCAGCTGGATAGTCAAACATGAAAATTGAGGCCGTCCGATCGGATGTGATCTCTCTTGACAGGTGGTAAGTAATTTGACACACGCCACCATTCAATCGCCGTTACCTATAAAAATAGACCATGACTGTCACAGAGTAGGCCAACTATTAAAGAATACTGCTCAAACTTTTCCAACTCTATAAATAGCAAGTTCCATCCTAAGAAACACACACTATATCTCTTCTCTCTAAAAACCATTAGCATTTTCTTTAGAGATCTCCTCACACATTGCTAACTTAAGTATCAGAGTGTCAATGCCCGGTACAGCTGGGCAAACATCTGTTTTTATAGGTTATTTCTATGTCAATCCGATTGGGGTCTACCTTCTTGATCACCAAGTCTCTCTTTCGTTCTCATGCGGACAAGCCTTTCATCTTTGTAAAAAACCATGATTTATCAATTTGATATATGAGTTAATATAGATGAGAAATTGCTAATTGTAAGTTGAGTTGAAATGAATTTGCTTAGCTTGATGTAAAAAAAAAAAATCTAGTTGAATTATTGAGAAATTACCTTAAACGTGGAATTTTGGATAGTTGTTAGTAATTTGGTTGTGACTTGACCTACGAACCTTAGAATTGAATGATTAAAATTTTAAATTAAAGCTAAAACATAGAAATACATTCTTATAAAGAGACCAAAACCCAGTTCTATTTCTAAAGAACCTTAAATGGGGCTTGAAATTAGTGAACTGATTATGTCCCTTGCACTAGAGTAGTTTGCATCAATTTGGATATAACTCTTACTACAAAACTTCAATTGACATGAATCAAATTTCTATAAAAATTAGACTCATGACGGAGAAACTTTTATGTAAAATTTATGACCAATTCCATCCCTAACATTCCCAAGAAATTTTTTAAAGATAGAGCAATAATTCTATCTCTAAACAGGTCTTTAGGAATAGTCTGTAATATTTTGACCATAGCTTCCATTTAAGAGTTTCAAATCACTTGATTCTTAATTTATTGAAAAGTTAAAGAGAGGAACAAATGTTAAAGAAGACAACTTGGATCAAATGTTGCATTTTTATTATAAAAAATACAAATTAGTATGGAATTTAGAAACTACCCTGATTTTGTCATGCAAAATTAATTATATCATAGGTGTGGAAGTATATAATGGTTAAACATGTATATTTACATAAATATTTATATATGTGCAATTTGGAAATAAGCTTATTAAAAGTGTTTAGTCATGAGCATATTTCATTAATGCTTATTATCAATATGTGATTGTAATATATTGTTTATTATGCTATGATGAAAGCAAATGGTTGACTAAAGCCTTTGATGTGGGTAAATAGGCATGTCTAAAAGGGTTTTATGACTGTTTCGGGGATACTACGATGTCATTTGATATCGAGACTTATATCTCTTCTATTAACATTTAAACATAATTTTTTATTATTGCTTCCACACTTTCTGAGTTTGATGGTTGGTTTTAGGCCTATGCCCTTTATATTCATACCTTTGGGATATCTTCTATTGATATCACTTATGAGTACCTTCCGTATCTGTTATCCACACCTATAGAGAATAACAGGCAAAGTTGTAATTAATTTTTTTATTACCCTGTTCTGTCTTGTTAATTATATTTTATAAGTTGATAAGCTGCTATAATGTCTGAAATGAAATATAAATGGAGTTTGAATGATTGTGATTATGTTACTTGCATGGTTATCTTGTTATGTGATTTGTACATCATATGTGTACGCTTGTTAGATGACTGTTGTGAGAAGTCATCATCATGCTTAATTTTTTTACCACTAATAGATTATACTTATAATTTTTGGGATAAATGCTGAGGCCAAACATGGAAGACCAATTGGCATGATATTTTGGAGTTAACTATTGATGATTTTGTATGTACTTTTGATGTAAAGACCAATTATGAATAAAACCTTATGTAATATTTATATCTTTGCTTGTAATAATGAACATAAAATTTGTGTAATTATTGTGAGGCAATGCTTATACTATGTGTATAATTATGTTTATAGACATTTTTATGATTAATATCAAATTAATGACGCTATGTAAAATGTGTTGAGTTATGCTGTGAATCAAAAATTTAAATAGAGTTAATAAAGTAAGTTAACCATGTTGGTCATGCATTTGCCCAGGGGATATAGGGGTGTTATAGAGCCAATACCTTTTAAGGCCTGACTTGTCTAGGCTAAGCCCTAACCCTACCCCTATCTTTACCCAAACTAAGCCCCATGACACGACATCCTTACCCTACCTCGCCCAAATTAGGATCCTAACCCATCCTAAGCCTTTATGTACTCCTCTACCCCGATTAGACCAGGGTGCCCTGCCACAGCTCGAGTCCCTGCCTTGCCTAAACTAGGCCTTTGGCCTGGCCTATGCTACCCGCTACTAGCCCTTACCCCTACTAGCCTAGCCCATATTAGTCCTTATCCCTTACCCTCTTGGCCCAGCTCGAGCCCTCTATCCTACCCAAACTAGGCACCTGGCTTAGCCCGAATGTTATTTTGAAAATAGGGTTAGTTTTTAAAATATATATAATTTTAGTGCTACAGTAAAAAATATTAAAAATCTTGGATGTCAGAAATCGACAATATGAGTGTTGGTTTCTTTTAGACTGGGGTCCATATTAACAAGATATTGTCTGTCGAAAATCGGCACCATGTGTACCGATTTCTGACACTACTTTTTTTTTCAAACTGGGCATTTTGAATAGATTATCATACTTTTTGCTCACATGAACTTTTATCTCACATTTTAAATTTGTTGTTTCCCTTTCTTGGCAATTCTATAATTTTGGTTTTTCTCTTTTTATTTTTGGTTTCCTTTAACTCTACTGTATATGTAATCTACATATATCATTTTTTTTAATTTTTAACAAGAAATAAAGCTTGACCATAATAGTGGCCATAAATGGCATCAATATGAACATTGCATCTATAGGAATATGACCAATCATTCTTTTCTTACACGGCTTCCCTGATCTGTGGTACACATGGCATCACCAACTCCTCTACCTTTCCCTATCGGCTTCCCTTGCATCACCCTCAACCTTAATGGCTACGGTAGCACTGATGGTGCCTTTTTTCCTAGGAATCCATAATTTTGAAAGTTTATTTGGTTCATTTTTAATTAATTTGCATAGTTAGTTCAACTTGTGTGATGCCTCAATAGATTTGAAAGTTAAAGATGGATTTTTTTTAAATAATAAGGTAATTAAAAATAAGGAATGAAATTTATGAATTTATAACATACAAGCCAGGAGAGAGAAATAAAACAAATCATTTTTTGGGTATGAGAGGACATATTAGTTCAAAGAGCATATAAGTTCTATTCATGTATTCCTTTCTATCCCACATCTTACCCTCTCTTTTTCTCTATTTTATTAAAATAGAAGGCATTATACACGGCTGTTATCTACTCCTAACAACTGTGTAGTGCCTAATTTCCAAATTTCTAAAGGTAGATTCCCATACCCATTTTGTACAGCTATTAAGATATAACAAACTAAGTTTTTTAGGCAAAATAGTCTGCCAGACAATTGTTCTTCTTTGTCTTTAGTTTTCATAGCATTAACAATTAGGTCTTTTGAACTTCTAAATCATAAGATATAAATAAAAAAATACCGGTTGCTCCAAAATCGAGGCAACTTCAATTCTTTAAGTTCAAGTTATATTTCAATCTTATAGGTTTAGATCTCGATTTCTTCTACAAAGTTGTTTATCTATGTATTATCTTTCATCTCCAAGTAGGTCATTCCATTTGGAGGTCTGTAGGCCAAGATATGGCCAAAACATTGAGGGTTGTTTAAGATTTCTACCTAAAACAACATAGGTAAGCTACCAAAAATTCATAACAAATCTTATTTCTTCAAAATCATGCCAATTCTCATTCTGTTAATTTATTAATTGCCATCATAACTCCAAATTCAATTCAAAAGTGTTGCATGACCAAATCATATACACATGCCAAGAAAGAGTAGAGATTTCCATACCTCTTATAGACTAGCGAATTTCACTTCTATTTTTCTCTTTGGTCCTGTCCTATGCTTTTTCTTTCATTTGACCACAAATTACATCAAAATAAAATCCAAATCCAAATCCATGCACATGTATTCATTTCCAAATCCTAGCTGATAAAAAAAGAGGAGAAAAGAATTTATACTTAAATATGTAAATTACTTACCTTGATTTATTAAAACCTCTCTTAATTTCTGTGTGAACTAGCTGGCCTCCACCTTCTCTTGTTCTATATTTATACTTTTACATGACATCTTTAGAAGGAGAAAGTGTTAAATTTTCATTGGTCTAACTTTTTAAGTCCTTGAAAAATTATCATTTCCTCCTTACACTTATTTTCTTTTACCAATTGCATGAGTTCTTAACTTCATTAACATATTAATTCTCATGTTACATATACTTGTACATACATGTCTACAAATTGAAAATTTATTGTCTCGGCCTGGGCCCCTGCCTATCCTAACCCCCTACCTCACCTGGACTAGCCCTTAGCTCGGCTCGAGCCCTACCCTACCTAGATTAGGCCTCTGGCTCAAATTGAGCCCTTACCCTACCTAGACTAAGCCTCTGGCCTAGGCCAAACCCTTACCCTACCCAGATTAGGGCCTTAGCTTATCTCGAACCCTTACCTTGCTTGGATTTGGCCCCTAGCCTGGCCTAAGCCACTACTCGTTACACCCTTCTAACTAGGCCTTTGGCCTGACCTGAGCTCTACCAACCTTGCCCAGACCAAGTTTATTAGCCTGATCTGAGCCCCAACCCGTTACCCCATCTCTCTGCCTATACTAGGCCCTTTGGTCCAGCTTGATCCCTACCTACCCCTAGCCCTTTGCTTTCTGGCTTGGCCTAAGGCCTACCTACCCTTACCCATTCTCTCTGCCCAGATTAAGCCTCTAGCCCAGCTTGAGCCCTACCTACCGACTACCTCGATACCTTATCTAGAATAGGCCTTTTGGCCCGACCTAAGCTCCTACCCTAAACCCCTTACCTACCTAAATTGGGCCCCTAAACCCCTACAGTGCTATCCTAAAACCAAACCTAAACTCTTGAAATCCTAAATACAAATCCCAAAAATTCCTAACCCCTAAAAAGACTTAGACCAAAAGCCAATACAAAAATCAAAATAATTAGTTAGATGTGGTAAGGTTGTTTATGTTAAATGTATATGAGACTATGAATTAAAAAAATGAAGCCATTGTAGACAAGCAAATGCACTAACATGGAAGTTTTTATGTATTGAAGTTGTTGTAGATGAAAGCTAGACATAGATGATATTGCAATGCAGCAAAAGTATTACAAAATGCTCATATAGAGATTTAAGGCCCTCAACTATATTAAGAAACTAGGTGTAACACCCCAGAACTGACATCTGATGTGCCTGACATTTTGTAGAGCATGAAAGATAATCCCAATATAGCTTTCGGAGCAAACAGAGTTGGAAAAGCAGAGAAATTTGAAAAAATGTAAAAGTTAAATGTGCTCACGCCAGAGAAACTGAGGATGGGTGACCTAATGGGAAGTCTAGGTTGATAGCGAATTATGAAAATAGGTATTAAATAGAGTCCGATGGTACAATTTAAGGCAAAAGTGAGTTTAAATGGACCCTTAAATAAGACATAAAAGTTTTTACTCAATATCAAGAAAAGAGTTGACTGGTAGTTTGACCGGGCTTAAGAGTATTCAATTGATCTCCGAAAATTATTATAATCACATGGATATGGTAGAAATAATGCAAATAAAATATTATAAGTAAAAAAAATAATAATAAATTTTTTTTTATAGTTCCAGAATTTCGGACTTCGGACCTGCTGTTCAGGCTGCTGAAGCCCGAAGCATATCGAAATGGTGTCAAAATAAATCAAAATTTTAAATACATGGTTTTGAACTCCTTATTAGTACACATGGGGAAAATGTTGAAGCATTCTAATCATGAAAACACTAGTTTCTAAAAATGGTCGAGGGACCGAGAAAAAGGACTGATTAAGATTTCAGTAGCATTTAAAAATAGTAAATGACTTATAAAAATCACCAAAATTTTCAGATCTATTAGAAATGGCCCAAATTAGTATTTGAAAGTGAAAAATTATTTTTCTGGTAATTTTGAATTTTTAGGGTTTCAACAAGCGATATTTTTCTCTAAAATTGGAACCATATCGAAATAATCTCAGAATGATCTGAAATTTTAACCACAATTTTATGAATATGCCTAGAAATTCATGTTAAAATTTTAGAATATTTGGATGAGTGGAACATTGGTTTCTAGAAAATGGTCAAATTGGATTGGCGAAAATAAATCAGACTGAAAATGGACTCTAATTGGCCTAAAAATTTATGTAGAGGCCTAATTTATTATTTTAAGAATTTTGAAATTGATTATAAGTGAGATTGAATATGAGAAATGAGAGAAATATTTTTAAGGCATAAATAACCTAATTAAAGAAATTGGGCTTGGGCCTTGGTTGAACCATTTGGTTGGACCAAGCCCAACCTATTAGAAAGCTTATAAAAAGCTGAAAAAAATCTGTAGGAAGCTAAAATGTTCTCCAGCTTCCTTCTTCTTTCATGGAGGCCGAATGGTACACTCCACCATTCTTTAGATTCCTCTTTCATCCTCTCTCATTAATTTTCCAAAATTCCACTTCCCTAAGTAAATTCCAGCCCCTCTCTTCATTAATGATGGTCTCAAGAGCTCAAAATGAGTGAAGGAAGTGGTAGAAATCAAAGAACAAGGGTTATGTATCAAAATTGAGGTAAGAGAAAATGAAGTTTTAAATTTAGTTCAATGGTTCCAATAGAAAAATTAGAGTATGTAGCATATATTTATATGATTATTTTGCATAAAGGAAGAAAGAAATTGATGAAAAATCATCATGAAGAATTTGGCCATTAAGGGACATAAGGAAGATCATGGTGTTTCAATGATAGAAGATAAGAAAAATGAGGAATAAAGTGTAAAGAACAAGAATGGAGGTAAGTAGATACAAACTACACTATATTTCATTTAATCCTTGAATTATAATGTGGAGTTTGTATTATGTAACTATACATATTTAAGAAATAATGAGAAATAAATTAAGATAATAATGTAAAATGATAAATTAGCATGATTTGAGTAGGAATTAAGAAAGAAATCAAACATTTAGTAAGGATATGGGATGAGGCCGAATGGGTTCCTAAAAGAAATAAAAGGATATTTGATGATTAATGAGATATTTAATGTAATTTTAATCTATAATAGTAATTAAATATGTTATGATAAAATTGGCATAAAAATACTATAGGTATATGTAATTGAGTATGAAACATAATAGTGATCTTATAGGAAACAAAGAAAAAGTAAGGTAAAATAAATAAAGAAAGGCATGTGCATATATAATTTAATGTTAGAAAAATAAATGATATCAAATACATGAAGAAAATATTAAGTATGCTAATTTTCTTATGTTGGCCGAATATAATGCATAGTGAAGATAATATGTTTAATTAATATTTGTTATGTATGTGTACTTATGTAATTATGAATAATATAAATGAATGTATAGAAAAATGAAGATGTGTATACAAATAATTATATTAAGTGTACCTTGAAATTTAAAGTATATAGTTAACATAATATAAAATGAATAGTTGCCCTTAGTGTATAGTGGATAATCCTAGATGCTAGGATATAATGGCTAGCCATAGGGACATTTATACCGCGGTAGTTTCATACAGACAGACATATATACATACAGATAGACAGGCAGTATAGAGAGGCATCTCCCTTACATTCAGACAATATCGAGGTTGGTTACCCTCAAGGTAGTCACCTCACATCCAGTCAGACAGTCCTTGTCCCGTATATCCAGTTCGAGGAGTTTTACTGGCCATCACTAGGGGCGAGACAGTAATCATAATAGTGAAAATGAAAAAGAAAAAGTAATTAAGTTAAATAAAAGCCATAAAGATAATAGAATAAGAAAAGATATGAAAAGAAAATTTAAAAGTGGCAAAATGGTAATTAGGTTCCTGAACGAAGAGTAAGAAAGAAAATATCCAATAAAAGTATCAAAAAGAGTAATAATTAAGGAATAAAGTAAGAAATGTTGCCAAAAAGGGTAAAACAGTAATTATGCGAGAAAGTAAGAACCAAAACATAACTGAGAAAGTCGAAATAAGATTTAACAAAAAAATAAAGTGAAAGAAATGAGTAGATGATTTAATAGAGAGAGAAAAAACGATGTTACGCGATTGAGCAGGGAAAAATGCAAGAATTGTATAAGAAACAAGGATTAAAATGGTAAATGTGGCCAAAAGAAGTAATAGAAAAGTAAGGTAATAAGAAAAAGCATGAAAAATATGACTAATATGTTCAGTTGGGACAAAAATGCAATTACATGAAAAATCAAGGCTGAAACGTTAATTTTGACATTTGTATAATAATAAAAGAAGTTAAAATAACTAAATAAAGCAAAAAAAGTAAAATAGTAAACAAAGAAAAGTACAGGGACCAAAGAGCAAATTTGCCACTTAAGGAATAATTTTAGGGACTAAATTATAATTTATTAACTTAGAATAAATTAAAAGTCAAAGGAGGTCAAACTAGTCAATTGGGAGTCAAAATCGAAATTAAAAGAAGATAAAATATAATAGAGTGAATTATAGGTATCCAAATGTAATTTTCCATTAAGATAAAGAAATAAGTGAAATCCAGTGGGAAATATTTATAGTACAGAGAATCAAAATAAATTTATTATATTAATGGAGTAAATTATAAATTAAATAAAGGAGATAGTAAATAAGGGTAAAATAGTAAAAGAGTAAAATAAAAATTATACGTAAAGAATCGGGGCCAAAATATAAATTTTTCAATTTATAATAAAAGTAAGGATTAGGATGAGATTGTCCAACTAAGATAGATTAAGAAATAAAGGAAGTCAAAAAGGGATTAAATGGAAAAGTCAATCAAGATTAAATAAAGTCAATTATAGTCAAATTGGATAAATAAAAGATTACGGTTCAAGATGTAATTGTATAGTCAACAAAAAATAATATAATGTTTATTCATTAAAGATAGAATATAAATGTAATTGTAGGAAAAGATATGGATTCGAAGTCAAGGAAAGGAAAATGCAAAACAAAGGATAAAAGTATAAAGTAGAACAGTCAAAAACAGTAAAGTGTCAAGAAAGAAAGGTAAAGCACAAGCAAGGAAACAAAAGTAGAACAATCTATCGAGTAATGAAATACAGACAGACTAGGAATTGAAATGATACAAAAGAATAATGTATGCAGAGGTAGGAAATAAAAAGAAAATAAATTCTTGATCAAAACTGTAATATAGAAGGAACAAAAGACTAGGACAGTAAATAAAATAAAATAAAACAAGGCTGATGGGACAAAAGTAAAGGAATTAAACAGTAAGTAACGAGGGTAAAAAGGATCCATAGCCAATAGACGGTAATGAATAGAAAGGTATGAAAATCGAGTCAATGCGATATGAAAACCTTAAATATCAACGATCAGACAGTTAACAGTATATAAAAATAAAAGATAGGAAGAGTTGTAAAGCACGGATCGAAAGAAACAATAGAAAAGCTAAATAAATTAGTATAAAAAAAGGTAAAAATATTCAACCAAAAAGATAATAGCAAAAAGGTAAAACCAAAAGAGACAACAACAAGTAAAAGCAAGCGATATGTACAGCCAGTCAAAGAAAATAACACACAGTATAAAAAATGAAACAATCAAAATCAAAGTTAAAAGGATTAAACAAGACTCTACATACAGCAAGCCTCAAAGAAAATAGGCAAAATTTATCAAGTAGGTCCCAATGGTGAATTAATGAATACGAAATATAAAAGAACAGCAACAGAAAAGCAACTAAATCGAGTAATAATAACATAAAATTAAAGTGTAACAGAAATAAAAAATTATTTAAATGAAATTTTATGTAATTGTATCCACCACTAAGCGACAAGGTTGCTTAGCACGTAGTTGTTTGACTGCGCGCAGGGACAGGTATTGAAGATGCAAGGATGAAGACGTAGTTCGACATGTGCATGTGGCGAGGATCAGAAGTCAATGTAGGGAAAATTATAAGTAAATTAAGGGTGTTACACTAGGGGTGTGCAGAATAAAATCGCAATCGAGAACCAAATCGAATAAAATTTGATCTATTTAATTTGGTTAGTTCAATTTTTGGTTTGTTCGATTCTAAACCGAAATATAAAATCAATTTAATCGATTCGGTTTGGTTCTTAAAATTAAAAAATCAAAAGAACCGAATCGATCCAAGTTTTTAAAACTCACCATTTTGCCTTCATATATATATCTAATCGTATCCTTCCCTCCCTAAATCCCTAACTCATCAATCCTTAGTTCCTTACAGAAATCCCTAATTTTCTAGTTGCCTCCTCTTCCTTTGTCTCCTCTTCTTGGATTTTTTGTAGGGTTGTGCTGATTTCCTGTCCTTTGATTCTTCATGCAGTTACTCAACAATGGTTAGTGTTTTCCATCTCTCTATTCTTTATTCAAATAAACCTGTCATTCATTTTTTTCAATTGTTTTGAGCTTCTGATTTGTGATATTGTTTGTCAATTTGGGCTTAGAAGCTTTCATCTTTTCAGTTTAGATTCACCTAAGCCGAATAGCTAATATGTTAAGAGGCTTTAATTTCCGATCTCGATGCAAAATATGCTGAAGTCTCACATGTTATGGTTTATGATGTGTAAAGATGAATTGTTTAGCTATTCTATAGATTTGTTCTTTCGTTGATTTCATTCATCTGTCTTTCAATCTTCAACAAAGGCTGCAATTTTGGACCTTTTATGGTTTTATCAAAATGGCAAAGCCAAACCAAGTAGGAATAATTGTTCTCATAGATGCAGCATTAGATGAATTATTTTTTCATTTAGTTTGCTATGGGAGTTAATTTAAATTTAGGATTCATTTTTCTGAGTGTAATAAGCTTGAAATGGAAGGTAATTTAAATTTTGGATTCATTTTTCTATAACGAGCTTGAAATGGAAGGGATATTTTGTGTTTGTTCTTGTTGTGGTTATCACATAGATGCCTTATCTATATTACTCTAGCAATTACATTCAATTGAAGCTGATTTAATAATTTAAATAATAATTTAATGGCAAAACAGTTCTGAAATCCACTTGTATTTCAGAAACCCATATTAAGGCTATTTTTAATAAATCAGGTGAGTATAAATTCTAAGTTTACTCTAGACTGTGTTTGCTTATTAAGGCATTTTTGTTCAGGGAATGTGCTCTGAACAGATCTCACTGATATGTAAATGCTAAATTTGCAACAATGTAATTTATTATATTTCTATTAATAGGAAATAGGTGGACGTGCTCTAGTTTAGATTGTTCAATTATTTGTTGTTTTGCCTTTTTTACATAATTAATGGGCCACACAATCATATAAAGTTCCAAACTGCTCACCAATGGCTTTGCTGCCTCTACACCTAGTGCTACTAATCTATTTTGCTAGTTAAATTCTATTCATTATTCAAAGAGGAACTTGACAAGAAAATTTGCATATATACAGTAGAGGCTTAGACAAGCAATTGTGAATTTGTGTTTGTAATGGTTAAAATTCATGGGGACTTTACTCAGTTTAATTATCTATATATCAAAAGTTTTTATTGGTGATACCTCATAAATGTCCACTTGAACTTGGAGTTTGTTTATTAACTTATGTCAGAAATTCATATTACTGGTATATTTTGGTTGGGTTATTGTGATGGCATCCAGTGAAAGTTTAGACAAGTGGACAACATTGCTTCTAGATTTTGCTAAATTAAACCAAGTTGGTTTTGAAAGTTTAGAACCTAAATTATTGCTTTAAGGGAATAAGCTAGTCAAGTTGAATAGAGAGCTCTTACATGACACTGATGGGAAAAAATTATCACTACTTGATATATGATTCTATTTTCAAGCCATGTTTATGGTAGAACTAGTACTTCAGAGGCTTGTGCTGATTATGGCATGTGCGAACCTAATATTCTAGAAACTTAGACTACTATAGTTGTGCTTAGTAGTGCCCCTAATTAATTTCAGTAATTCTTCTTTCTTAATTGAATGTCTTTGAGTACTTGGTTGGTTAGCATTACTTGAAGAAGGAGACTAAGTTAATTTCACTAGACTTTTTTACTTTTTTTCATTTCTTTTGGCACGCGTGTGTGTGTTATAGAGATAATTAGCATGCCCAATTAAAACTCCAAAAAAACTGTATTTGAGAGAGTTAAGATGAGCTGACCAGGCTATCCATGTTTAGTTACTCACATATATTTCATATGCCAAGCTAAATTTGAATATTTAGAGCTTAACCTGGGGTTTTTGTATTTTGAATATATCATTGGGTAACTCAATTGTTTGACCAAACTTTCAAGTTTGCAGTAGATCTTTTGTGCCCTTGTTCAAACAAAAAATATATTGGGGTTTATCTTTCAAGGGATCAAATCTTTAATATTTCTCATATCTATTTTAATTCCATCCATTCTTGTTTTATATATGTACTTATTTTTATCTTTTTGATTTTAGGCCTCTATTCAAGATGAGATGCATTATCCCAATAGTGAAGATCCTTTTCAAATGCATTCCAATACCAATCAACCTACTTTATCAGAGGCAACATCAAAAAATTTAAAGAGGAAAGCTATAAGGCCAAGATCAGAGGTTTGGGATCACTTTTTTAAATTCACAAATGCAGAAGACGAGATAAAAGGCAAATGCAATTATTGCTTTAATGAATTTTCTTGTGATCCTAAGAAAAATAGTACAACACTTAAAAAACATATTAGTCTTTTCAAGAAACGTTTTGAGACTCAAGATACACAATTAAAATTGATTTTTAGGGTTGATAATGAAGTTGGGGATCTTGCTATTTGGAAATTTGATCAAGAATCTATAAAAAAGGGTTTAGCTAAATTGGTAATTACAACTGAATTACCTTTAAGCTATGTGAAGAATATAAAAATTAGGAAATTTATGGCTCTTGTGCAACCCAAATTTAGGATGCCATCTAGATTTACCATGTTTAAAGATTGTTTTCAGATGTATATTGATGAGAAGACTAAACTTAAGCAATACATTGAACTAAAAAATAAAGACTTTGCCTTACTACAAACACTTGGATATCAATTCAACAAATTAATTATATGTATCTAACATATCACTGGATTGGTGATGACTGAAAATGCATAAAATGATTTTGAACTTCTGCCCTATCACTAGTCATAAAGGCAGAGAGTTAGGCATGGAAATTGAAAAATGTTTAAATGATTGGGGAATTGAGCATGTTTTCACTATTACTGTGGATAATCATATTTCAAATGAACTAGCCATAAATTATTTATGGGAGAAATTTAATGATTGGGGTCATAGTATTTTGGAAGGAACGTGGTTGCATATGAAATGTGTTGCTCATATAGTTAATTTGATTGTGCAAGATGGCTTGAAAGAAATAGGAGATTCATTTAAAAGGGTTAGGGTAGTTGTACGTTATGTGAGGTTGTCTTGTAAAATAATTAATCAGTTCAAGGAAAGTTATGAGTATGAAAAAATTCAATTTAAGCAGATATTGTCACTTGATGTTCCAACTAGGTGGAATTTCACTTACCTTATGCTAGACACAACCCCAAAAGTTTGAAAAGGCATTCAAGCGTTTATGTGATGTAGATCCCTACTTTAAAATTAATTTACGAGGAACTGAAGAGTGGTCAGGTGTGCCTAAGAAAATTGATTGGGATAATGTGAAAAGAATGCTCCCTTTTTTGAACCATTTTTATGAGCTTACTTTAAAAATTTATGGTTCTCACTATGTGATATGTACTTTTTTATGAGCTTTATATGATGTATCGTTTGTTGGAATAGTGAAAAAAAAGTAAAGACTTTTAGTTATTATTGATGGCAACAAAAATGAAAGTGAAATATAATAAGTATTAGGGAGATCCAATGAAAGTTAACCATGTAATTTTTCTTGGTATTGTTTTGGATCCTCGATATAAGCTTCAATTGCTTAATTTTGCTTTCCAGAGGATGTTTAGAACAGAAGATGGTGAGGTGATGGTAGTTAGATTCAAAGATTTGTTAGACAAATTGTATGAAGAATACAAAGATGAAGATTCAATTTTAAGTTCAAGTCAAATAAAGCCTATGGTACAAGATGATTCTATCAGTCTGATGCAATTGGATGAAACAGAAAAGTTAAAAGAATTGTTGAATTGGAATATAAGAGTGAAGTTTTAGGTGAGAATTCAAGTAAGAGGACTGATATTGATAGATATTTGAGTGAGCAAATTAAGTATGATGATAAAGGAAAGTTTGATATTTTAGAATGGTGAAAAGTAAATGATCTTAAATTTTTTGTTTTCAGCAAGATAGCTCGTGATGTGCTGGTTGTCCCCATCTCTACTGTGCCTTCAGAGACTACATTTAGCTCGAGTGAAAGATTACTTGATGCATTTAGGAGTTCATTGACTCCTAAAATTGTGCAAGCCCTTATTTGTACTCAAGATTGGCATACTAACTCAGATGAACTTGAAAGAGCAATTGGAGAAGATGATGTGACCCAAATAGAGAGAGGTATGTGTGTGTATGTTTGTGTATATATAATTTTAGTTCTTCGTTTTATTTATTTGACTTATTTCCTATAAAAAATTAATATTTACTTTTTTATTTGTAGATTTTCAAAAAATACATTTGGAGTCTAATGTTGATATAGTAAAATATTTCTGCACTTAAATTCTTTTGCATTATTTTTTTTTACAATTTAGTTGAATTTATTTAATTATTGTTCGTTTATATGGATGTAAATCTAAAAGTTTGAATTTGCGAGAAATATATATCAATAGTTATGTTGTATTAATTTAAATGCATGTTTTTTAATTAGAGGACATTAAATGTATTTTTAAATTTTAATTATGAGTTGTAAAATTTTTTAATTTATGTTTCTAATTGTAATTTTTAAGCTATGTTGTATGTATTTTTAATGTGTATTTACTTATTATGAAAAAAATTATGTATCTAATTGCTTTTATTTTGTTGGAAATATGAGAATCGAACCGAAATCGATTGAACCGAACCAAATAGACTGAAATTATTTCGGTTCATTCGGTTTTCGATTTTATGAAGTTCGGTTTCGATTTCGATTTCGATTCTCATATTTTCTAAAGTTCGGTTTTCGATTCTATCAGTTCGGCCCAAAATCGAACCGAACCGATCATTTGCACAACCCTATATGAAACCATACAAGAAACAAGAAACCAATGATTCCATTAATTATGCTCAACAAAATAAGAAATTAATGACAATGAATGTTCTCGTAGGTGAACCTTAGAAGAAATGGGTTAGCAATTCAACCTCATATTGAAGATGCAAATTTCGAAAAGGGCATGAGCAGTAAACAGTGACTTGGATATTCAACATTCAAATAGAAAATACTTGATGAACTACAATTCTTGAAGCAATTTTATTTCATGATTAAAAAGAAAACATATATTGAGCAATACTTGAAAAGAATTTTGTTAAAGCACTGCCATCGATCATGCTGCAGATTGCAGGCAGCGGAACCTAAAAAATTAGAATATATACTTGATGTATGCCAGATATAAATATAAGATTCACATAAGTTTCAAAACAATAACTTTTGCGTATGCAATAACTTTTGCGAATGCATCCCAAGAACAACTTTAATTAATTGGCCTTGGATTAAGGTCAATTCAAAAGAGAAGAGAAGAGAAAGCATTCTTATGATCTAATATACAAATAATTCCCTTTGTGTTTAAATTCGTGTTTACATATATATATGAAATTATGACTTAAATAAACAACTAAATCTTCTGTCATCATGCGATGATCTCATTGTATTCATTACAAAGAAAAAGGTTTCGCTATATCTTTTTCTTTTTGAAGTGATATCCCTTGTCAGAATTCATCACCATTTCTGCAAGTTCTTTATTTTTTATGTGGCCCTTCCATCTTTAGATGGAGAAGATCACAATTTTGCATTGTTTTCTAGTGGCTGATTGAAATATGACAGTAATCAAATAGCATCTTTTTGGAGGCAATTCATATTGCAGAAATTCATCACTTTGAACTTTGAAGTCTTTATTATTTCCAGTCTAAAACATTTTCAATTGGGGTCTTAGTTTTGGTATCAATTACTGCCATTATTTAATCCGAGATGGATCAACATATTATGGAGATAATCTCTCTCGCATTGATTTTCGCCATTCAAACGCCAGTATTATATACTTGCACTGGTAAAAGAAAAATGTTTCCTATCTACTCAAAAGATTAAAAAAAAAAAAATCAGCTAAGAATCCTTAGAAAGCTCCCGGTTCCAAAGCATTTGGTCTTTAGATTATTTGAAATGTGGCCCAAAGTTTCAATCAAAAGGTCTTTCAACTTTTCCCTTTGATATGTTCTCACTTAATTTACTTCTCAATTTAGTTTGGTTAATTTTGAAGATTACTGGATTAGGAAACATTTTTCTTGTTGTAATAATAAAAATAATAAACAACTCTTTCCTGTCACATAAGCTTTCATGGACAGCAGAAAAGATGTTCGATGAGAAGAAAATCACCCATGATTAATTAAGACAGTCCAAGGAAAAGAAATGTTGACTTTCACATCACTCAAGAGGGTATCAAAGTCTTTTCCAAGATTGTCAAATTGTGATTATTAATCCAGTATAAACTTTACAAATTGAAAATAATAAAAATTAAATAGAAAATAAGCTTGACGGTTCTGAATGTTAACAGCGTGGAAAAGAACCGCTAATCATGTTTAACAAAATTTTTAACTTAAATCAGAACGTATAACATAAACTGTAAAACATATAACATGAAATAAGTTCTAATTTGTAATATATATTTCTAAAAATAAATTAAACAGAATTTTAAATTTACTTTTATAACTTGAATTGAAATATATATAAATAAAAACTTTTACTGAATGGAATTTGCATTTAATATTTGAAAACTGAAAATTTTTTTACTTATTTTATTAATATTTAGAATAAAACCTAGAGTAATCAATTCAAGTTCGACAAAGTATGAAATCTGAATCAAGTTATGGTCTAAAGACATTTTAATATTTACTGCTGGAATATCCCGACGCATTTCATTAGGTTTTTTTACTTGCTATATGCGATATAATTGCTAGTAATAGCAACTTCCATTATCAAGAATTCCAAATTGTTTTTCAATATGTTAATTACTCATGTTAAAGATTAATAATTTGGGGATGTGCAGAAGATTTGTCATTTAAAGCAAAAATTAATACGATGAATCTAACACTTAATCTCCTTATCATTTCATAACATTCTAACACCCTTTATTGACTTGAACATCAAAGTGTTATTAATGCTGTTGGTGCAACCAGCTCCAGTATTCTTTCTTCATCGTCCAGATGCTTGGTATAAGGGAGTAGATATATTTTCAAAGAAATTATGAAAAATACATATGGTGTGAATTTAATGATTTTTAAATCATTTGCTCTTTTAATTGTTTTTTTTAATTTCTAATCCAAAATTCGTACGATAGTGGGAAAATTCATCTCATGTTGCCCATATCCTTACCTATAATAACAAATCTTGTGAAAGATTCATAGTATCTAGAAACAGTAAAAAAAGAAAATTTGAAAAATAAAGGTTTTATTTTTTATTTTTTTTATTTCACTACTCTATAGTATACGTTAAAATTGGGCTGTGATGCGGTGCAAGTACTACTATATCGGACAGTAAAGATGTAGAGGAAACATGCTGCATACGAATGTATCGAATTATCACTTAAAAAAATTTAATCAAATTTAAATTTTTACAAAATGTCACGAGAAAAATAAAGATGATACTGAAAAAAAGTGTTTAACATTTTTCATATTTCAACTCGAAGTCAATTGCTCATGGGTTATGACTACATGTTTAATCAAGTTTTGGTGTATTTAAACTCGTATTTTCTCCTGATTAAAGGTGTGAAGATATTACATATATTACGAGACTTAAGGATTGGTCCAGATATCATGGGAAATGCGGCCGATTGATAATACTTAATATTCCATTTCACATCACTATTAGCTTCTTGGAAATCCATTATTTTCCATTATTCTGCAGGGGTGTGCATCGGTCGGGTTCGCCCGGCCCGAACCCGATTAATTCGAAATTCGAAATTTTTATATTTTTTTCATCCGATCTTATCCTATAAATATCGGATCTCTACCCGATTAATCACTTTTTTTTGGGTCTCGACCCAAATAACCGCATTTTATTTTTTTAATTTACATATTTAAATTCAAATCCTAAATTAATACAAATAAATAATATTAAATGTCATAAAAAATATTCTAAAAATACAACAAACTAACAATTTCAAAATTACATTAAATATATTATATATTAATTAATATTGTAGAGAAATTAGTTTTTTTATTTATATATTTAAAAAGTTGGGTTGTTCGGATCGGGTTCTTCGGATTTTCATCCAACATGAACCCGAAGTATACCTAATATCAAAAACCAAACCAACTCTATTAACCTGATTAATTCCACCCGAATTGATCAGTTCGGGTTGGTCGGTTCGGTTTTTGCACACCCAATTTCTGCTGAAAGAAAAGAAAAACAAGTTGTAACATTCTTATTGCTGCAAAAATAGTTACTAATGGAAGCCCATTTTCACCACTTAGATGCTTCATATGCTGCTTTCGTGTTAATAGTATTATTGTCACGTGACATGAAGCATTATCATCGTCATCTTAGTGTTTGTCATCTTTCTTCTCTCCTATTTTGTGGGACTAACATTAAAAATTTCCATAATGCATATAATTTTCTGTTGCTAGTAAATACAAATATAATTGAGTGATGTCTTAGCTGTGTGGTGGATGGCATCCAGGATACGAAGAGGATTGTTTAACGTTCAAACTTCATTCCAATGGTATATGGTGCAGCAGAGTTGATTTGAACAGTACTGTGATTTTATTTTACTGTCCACATCCGACATGTGAGGAATTGGGACAAGGACACCTTGTAACTCGAGCTTCATGTTTGTCTTGTTTTTTGTCTCTACTTGAATTAATTAAAAGAATAAATTTGATGAGTGCAATGCATGTAACTCTGCTGTGTTATGAATATTATATTATTTCGATAAGAATATGTTTGAATTGCATAACAAGAAACTAGCCCGTGAACTTTAATCTCACGTCAGAGTAGCATTTTTTGCCTGGACCCTCTTCTCTCCTAACACCCACCACCAAACTAATAAATTTCAATTTTCACCTTCTGTGTCTAATAAATTTTGATAGTCATGCCTTTATTATTAATGTTTCAAAGTTATGCGTATATGGACACCCATAGAGTACATAATCATCTGCCGTACAAAGTCTACAATCATAGAAGGCTGTCTTCTTTATAGCTTTAATTACCATTTAAAATTTGTGTGCAGATCTATAGAATTGAATTAGATAAATGTGAGTTTATAATGGTTATAAGTAACCTAAACCATTTTACTGTTAACTTTCCAACTATTATAAACCTTAATTATTTCCTTATATAGATATACACACACACACACTTTAGAAACTGGGTTAAAATTCTTGATTCGTGGCAACTGCGAACGACTTTAGAAAATTCAAAAACTTTAATACTTATAAAAAATACTTTGCCAATGATAAAGTGCAATGGCTAAAAGAGCACTGCATGTCGTGCAATGTTCCAGTGCACTTCTGTTGTAAAGAAAATAGAATTGGAACTAATTTAGTACTACTTGAAGTTAACTTATAAATTGATGATTTTCTAAATTATCTTAAAAAGTACTGTATTCTTATATTTAATTATTATGTGATATTTAATGCACTCTTTTACTATAATAATCGTATGCATATAAAAAATAAAAAAATATAAAATTTTCAATAATGGATATCCATTAATAATTTAATATAAACGATCCTAATTTTGATACCATATAATTAACTAAAATCGATCTCAACTTCAAAAATTGAATTGTTCAAACTATGACGAGGAGTACTATATTGACTCCTCGTGTATTTATAATCTATTGAAGTGGGATACTTAACATCTGGCAGCCCATGAAAATCCGAGCAACCGACTTCCACCTACACCCGATGACACTCGCAATCGCATCAAGTCATGTGAATATCTTATTCCACTAGAAATCATCTCTCATTGATCATGATAAATAAAGAGGAGAGGGAGAATTATTACATATATGCTCAACTTTTATCAATTCTTTCACCCGACCTATTAAATACTATTCTTTCGGACCCAATTTTTAAGTGTCTAGCAAGGTAAAATCACAAGAATTAATGAAATTAATAAACAATGTCAATTCTTTTAAAAGTATTTTTTCTTATTTTTTATTAATTTTTTTCATTAAATGAAACATGTGAACGTAATAAAAATTACTAACAGCGCCAACATCGGTTGGTCGGAATGGATGAGGATTCCATCTCCCCTAAGTATATTCCGCGTTCAATCCGTCAGCTGGACATATGTATGAAAATTGCAGCATTGGTATGGTTGCTTCCAACAATGAATCTTTGCAGTATCCAATTCAAATTAGTCAGATCAACCAGATTTGGATAATAAACAGACGTAGCTTTCCAAAAAAAAATAAAAATTACTAACAGAAAACTCGGACAAAAAGAAATATTACTTTCTTACAAGTGGCTTGTTTGATGTTTATATATGGACTGATCTTGTTTAGTGGGTGTTTGGTTGAACTTTCTGATTTGTTCGTGATCTTAACTAATTTATTTAACATATTTACAAAATTACTCATCACTATTTGTAAAATATTTTATAAAAACACATAATAAATTACCTATTACTATTAATATTTATTTTTTTACACAAAATTGTTTGTTTTAGCAACTTATAAGTTTTTATATTACACAATAATTTGTTTATTTGTTAACAAGAAATATTAAGGTACCATTATATTAAAAAAATGATACCCATAATAATAATTCTAAACGCAACAAAATTTACCAAGTATTTAATTTAATCATCAATCAGCTGAGTAATACTTATCGGCTATCGATTATAATTATCAGTTAAACTAAACCATCATAATTATGCTAATTATTATTTCAAAATTATCTTTAAAAATTATCATGATCTAATAAAGCTTAATTTTTTTGGATTGTAACAAGATCATATCACAACCATAAATTATCCTCTGATATCAATAGTAATTTACCCTTAAAACACATAACATCAGCGAGAGAAATCAAGCAAAACTTTTGATTTTTCGTTTCCTATATAAACTTCAAAAGGCAAGTCTAATTAGTAAAAATTTGGAGCCATCATTGTTGGTGTTACACTTACCCAATGTAACGTAGTTTTTATATCAAGAACATTTGTATGCGTTTGAGTACCATGGATAGTTGTGTTCAAGAAGAACTCTAACATATATAATAATTATACGTTATCTCACAGTCGATATCTTAATTTAAAGATAATTATAATATAATAGCATTCTATTCTTATCCATTTATATGAAATGAGAAAATCATGAAAAGAGACAATAATGGAAAATTTATTTTTATATTAATTAATTGTCAAATTAATAAAATAAATAAATAATTTTCTCAAATACGAGAAACTCATAAAACCTCATTAAGAGTTTCAATTTTACCACACACACACACATATATATAACGTCTCAAAAAGTGGACAATTGAAGAAAATTTCATAAAATTGTAACCCTAAATGTCAATAATTGCTAATTTTTCTAAATTATTTTAGTTCAACGAATTAAAATAGACAATTCCCTTTCAATGTGATAAAATATGATGATTCTATATAAGGTAATATGCTTGCACAAACTAAAAATAAGCCATAGGCTAATTAATTATTATATGTATAATCATTTTTAAATTCAAACCGTGTGATCTTACATTATTTGTTCTGAATCTTGGTATGAATTCGAATTTTGTACTCATTTAATCATTTAGGTTCTGGAGCAGTACCTCAAAACGCGGAATCCATCTCTGACTGTCATTTGTATATATTATAGTTTAATAATTTTTTTTTTCCAGTGATGATTGCATATTGTGAAAGGTTGTGTTGTGTTAATTTAGTATACATATAATTTATTTTGGTGCTAAATAAATGGATTGTATTTTGTAAACATCAATGCAGACAAATATACATAGCTGTCAAGAGATTGTAAGGCTTCTTTGCGAGCACTGTTTTAACGTGGGTGGCTGCATATGCCACAAATGCGAGCATTATAATTTGTCATTCTAATTTTGTCATACTTTTGCTAGTGAAATCAAGTCAATAATAGAGAACAAATTAAAATAATTTTGCTTATATAACAATAAGCAAATATAAGGGTGAACTGAATCTAAGCAAACCGATGCACATCACAATTGGAAAAAGTTACCTAATTTTCTTATAGTCTCTAACTTAACATTCAAACTCACCAAAATTGTTATCATCATCATCATTATGACGTACATCATCATCATCATTATTATTATTATTTACCTTTTCTTCTGAAATTATATATAACTTCTCTTAAATACCATCTTAATTTCTAATCCAAGCAAGTTTGGTCTTCATGCTTACAATATTTCGAGTTGTTGCCCTTGAATCGATGAGATCGACAGCCGTTTCCTAGAAAAAAAAAAAAGATAAATTGAAAGATGACGTCTAAGATGTGGTTAAAATTTCCTAGATGAGTGAGACAAAGTTAACTCATTGCGCAGACTTCTTTTCTCAAGGTTTGTGTATGATTACCAACCAGGGATTTTGTTTCCTATTTGAACTTTTTCCAAGGCATTGGAATCTCATTTGCAAGAAAAGTTTGCATAGAAGAAAATGGGTTTTTTCACGAGACAGTTTTCCAAATTTAGCACTATTTCCAGCAACATAGGTTTTGTTTGATTGGACATTCAATTATGCCTTATCCTATGTTTTCTTTGCATGGTTCAATAAGAGACATAATAATAGGCTTCAATTGATTACTTCTCCCTTGGTTTAACTAGGCATTAGATTGTTGATCACTGCCCAATGTGAGATAATTCAAGACAAACAAGGATGGCCATGTATTAAGCTGTGATGTTGTCATACAAAAAGTATTCCCTACAACATTTCATCATTTACAAAATTATAATTAAGTCACCTGCAAGCATCCTAGCTAGCTAGGTAGTATGACAATCAGAATCCTAGAAAGAATTAGTCTCTAAGTTCCAATTGGTTATAAACTTCATACTAATTTTGAAACTTTACAAATGTGTCGTTCGAGTTTTTCAAAATCTCAATATTGCTTTTAAATTACCTTCAACTTCTTAAATTAGCCTTTAATTTAGCTCTTTAAGTCCACAAAAATTTACAAGTCACAAAAACTAATTGCAATATGGATTATGTGAGTGTAGACTGAGATCCTAACTCAGATTGAACATAGAGTAAACCTATGGTTCAAGAGAAGAAAAAAAGCCCTCGTAGATTAAAAATGTTCAATTAAGTTAAAGTCAGTTGTGTTAATGTATATAAATCCTTTTTATAGTTTCTATAGTTATCCTTTTATGTTATTATCATCTGTTGTATTTATCTTCACAGTTCTTATGTTTCTATAGTTCTCCTTATGTTTACAAGTTGCACTTAAAATCACATTAAAGTTTTTAAGTAAATAAGACTTATAATTATTATGAGCTAACTCTGGGATAGGTTAAATCATTTTGTATTAAGGATAAATAAATAATTACCAGATTCAGAGTACTCAAACCATACAAAATATACACCGTCCATCAAGCATAGGGATTAAATTATTTAATTCCCACTTGATTGCTGAAAAGTCTTATACAACAAGAGGAACAAAAACAGAAAGAGAAAGAGTCTTAATCACAAACTTAATCTCAAACAAAATTGATTTTATTGATGTGAAACAATGTAACCTGGTTTTTCTAATGTGTAAAATGGTTTTCTCTATTAGTTGTTTTTGAATAGCCATTTTTTATTTTATAATTGGTAGTAACATCATCATTCCGATAAGCACCAGCTCACCCTCAATTGACAGAAGATTGAAGGACTGTTATTGATTCTTCGACCAATATTGTTGTCCACGTATCCCTAAATCCGGTGTCGTAGCGGCAGCCTAACAGCAAGATTTTTTTGGAAACAACAAATAAACTCAACTTCATTATTACATGCCAAGAAGGGCTTTTACCTATTGCATGCATCATTCAAGAAAGTTAGATGAGCACAATCTCCTCGTTATTCTTCATGCATTACGCTTTTACTTGTCACATATCAAGCAAAAAGCGCATATATATATATATATGGATTTTTGAATCTTAATTCTGTCTCAACTTTTTTCTAATATAATTATTAATATTATTCAGTTCGAATCGGATTGATTCGTTATGATAATAAAATTTTCGAATATTAATTTTTATCATTCATAAAATTTAAATTCAAAACCTTATAAATGTCAAATCATTTTAACCAACTAATATTGGTTTTATGGTATATTAGATTATACCTTTAATTAAATGTTCAATTAATTTTGTCCAATTTCAAAAATTGAATAAATTAATAATGTTATTTTAACCCACATTAGGTTAGAGAAATATATCACTTTTATTCTATTTAGTGTTTGTTTTAAACTCAATTACCAAACGATTTTGTCAGATACTCAAGCACTTTGATGCTTGATAAAAATCGTATTTAAACATGTTAAAATTCAAAGCAATAATGAATATAACTTAGGATCACGAGGTTTTGGATAATAATTAAGTAGGATAACTAAACATTGAGAAAGTCAATTAATCCAAAATTATAGGAATTGATAGAATGGGAATTATAGTGGAGAAAAAGTGATTGGTGATAGGCACCTAAAAAGCCTGGTAGAGGAGCACAATTGGAACTACTGCAAGAGACAAGGTTAGGGAGGGGAGTTGTGCATACTGTTTTGTTGTGATGCTTAATGGCCAAACACATGTGAATTGGTGGGTACATTGCGATTTGTTTGTATAGAACAAGAGAGCTCATTTCTCTATAAAAATGGAATAAATCTCAGTAAATATGAGTTCATTAATTGAAGGGATTTGGGAATATTGTAAAAGTTGAATAGTTTCTATGTACTATATTATATGCATATGTAACAGACACTTGTGTACTCTACGTAACAGCTACTGCTCTGCTACTTAGGGTTCTTTTGTTTCATTTTCATTACTATCCCTGCTCATACTATGCCTGCTAGTTTCTTTAAAACACTGCCAGTAATTGACAAAAATATGATTTTGCCAGTAATCTACCTCTCGTGAATTAGTAACTGATAAAGTACCCAAACTTTTTTACATTTCCCGTATATAACCATTCCCTTCTTCCCTTTCAGTTTTTTGTTAGTTCCCTTATTTTACGTTTTCTTCCTTTATTTTCGGTCTAGTAGTATCATTCCTTTTGTATGAGAGTTTTGTTGAGCTGTATAGGGATTTTAGTTTTTCTTCCTCTTATTTAAACTGTAATGGATGTAATGTTTTGATATATGAATATAGAGAAAATAATTCTCATCTTCTTCTCTCTTGCATTTTACTCTGCTTATAGCAGAGCTTTTGTACATGGTATCAGAGCCTCTGGATTCAGCTATCTAAGAGACCTCTGATTGAAGAACTATGGCAAACCTAGAGACTTGTGGAGTTACAGCTGATGACTCTACAAATGGGAATCGATTAATTTAGAGCAACGAAGATCGTTTTGTTCTTCATAGCTCTGATAACCCAGGTATGGCTCTCGTCATCTCATCTTTGGATGGGAATAACTTTCTCTCATGGAGTAAAGTTGTTAAACTGGCTTTAGGAGCCAAGGATAAGCTTGGTTTCATTGATGGAACCTTTGAAAGACCTGATGTTACCTCACTAGATTATGTATGGTTATTTCCTGGATTCTTAATTCAATTTCAAAAGATATTGTTGAAGCTTTTATCTATATTGCCTCTGCTAGGCAATTGTGGTTGGATTTGGAAGAAAGGTTTGGTGAGTCTAATGGGCCTTTGATTTACCAACTACAATGGAAAATTAGCTCAACAACTCAAGGGAATGTAGGCATAGCTAAATACTATACTAGACTTAAAAAACTATGGGATGAGTTATCCTGCATTATACCAACACCACAATGTACTTGTGGTAAATGCACTTGTGGAGTTTCAAAGAGAATCTTTGAGCAAAGCTCATCTATACAGCTTGTTCAGTTTCTAATGGGTTTGAGTGATGGTTATGATCATGTGAGCAACCAATTGTTAGTTATGGATCCCTTACCAAGCACTAACAAAGCATATTCAATGCTGCAACATGTTGAAAAATAAAAGGAAGTTCAAATAGGATAAGCTGAAATAATTGAAAGTAATTCAATGGCAATAAGAGTACAGCCAAGAAAAAGGACAAATAATGGAGGAAAGTTTAATAAGAAGAAAGGACATGTGGATAAAAGCTCATTGTATTGTGAACACTGTGATAAGAAAGGGCACTCAAAGGAAAGTTGCTTCAAGATTCATGGGTATCCAGATTGGTACAAGGATCTGTTAGAGCAAAAAAAAGAAAGATGGAGAGCAATATAGAGGAAACGTGGCAAATGTTGTAAAATCTGATGATGATGAAGCAAGACAAGAGATGAATCTTTTAGAAATGATTAAGCAGGAAATCATGAAATTGATGAAAAGGAAAGGATCAGTAGATCCCATGGTGAATTTTACTCAGCTACATGATATCGCAGGTAATGTTTTCAAACACCAACATGATTTTGCTTTGAATTTTCATGATTTATTTGATTTTGATTCTTGGATAGTTGACTCAGGTACATCAAATCATATTTGTTCTAAAACCAACCTAATGATAAACCCAAACAAACCAAGCAAATTTATACCAATTTACATGCCTAATGACACTGTGGCTACTGTACATCACATTAGAGATGTACAGCTTACCAGCAAAATCATCTTGACCAAAGCCTTGTATATACCTTCCTTTAAATTTAACCTACTGTCTGTTAACAAACTAACAACTTCAGCCCATGTCAAGTTTGAGTTTTACCCCTTACACTGTATTTTGCAGGACCTGAAGACTAGGGAGGTATTGGCAGTAGGAAAGGTTGAGAGAGGGCTATATGTTCTTGACAAAAACTCCTTTAGTAAAGATGTTATTAAGACACACACAGCTTACCTTGAATTTTCGTTGTTAACACCAAACTCGAATGGTTATAGTAGTAATTTTGTCTGTTTTGTTTGGCACAATAGACTCGGTCATTCTCCCATTAATGTTTTAAAGCATATTCTAACTATATCTAATGAAATTCAACATTTTGATGAAACTTGTGATATTTTTCCCTTAGCAAAACAACAAAGACTCCTTTTTCCTTCAAGTGAGACTCACACTAGTCATATTTTTGAGTTACTGCATATAGATGTTTGGAGACCATATAATCATCACAATATAACAAGGGGATCTTATATGCTAACAATTGTTGAGGATTATAGCAGAGGAACATGGACATATTTAATGCAGAATAAATCGTAGCTTGCTAGCATTTGAAGAAAATTTTGCAAAATGATCATCAATCAATTTGATACAACCATCAAGATCATTAGAACTGATAATGGGATAGAGTTTTTAGGAAGCAATTGTCAAGATTTGTTTACTGAAATGGGCATTGTTCATCAAAGGAGTTGTGTTTGCACACCTTAACAAAATAGGGTGGTTGAGAGAAAACATAAGCACTTGTTACAAGTAGCTAGAGCTTTGATGTTTCAAGCAAAATTACCACAAAAATTATGGGGGAGAATCTATTCTAACTGCCACATACATCATCAACCGACTGCCCACACTAGTTTTTAATTGGAAAACACCGTATGAAACATTATTCAATAAACCACCATCTTATGCCAATTTAAAGGTGTTCGGTTGTTTATGCTATGCTACAAATACCATGCCAAAGAAAACCAAATTTGAACCTAGAGCCTTTAAATGGGTTTTCATTGGATATGTTTTTGGAAAAAAAAGGCTTATAAACTTTACAATCTTCATGATAAAACCATCATAATTTCCAGAGATGTCATATTTCATGAACAAACTTTTCCTTACAAACCCTTCAATACAGAAAATGAGCCTCAACTTGACCCATATTTACCAGCTATTTTTTCCCCACCTTCTTTTCCATCGGATGAAAATGTGCCCATTTAGTCTGATACTGAAAATGGCACATCTACTATGCCAGAAAATGACTTTGTTCCAACAGAACCCAACCTTTCCCATGAATCGGTTGAATTAGATTCTTCCCAGTCCCAGCCTTTGAGGAAAAGTAGCCGAGTCACTCACAAACCTGCTTGGTTAAATGATTTTTCCTTTAGTGTTAGCATGGGCAGGGTTTTAAATGGTGTTAGTAGTGCTAGTTACCTCCATGGGTCTTCATCTTCATTTCCAACACCTGAGTCTCATTATACTCTTAGCACCATTTCTTTCTCACCCAAACGTATATCATTTGTTGCACAGTTATCAACTTTTTAGGAACCAAGATCTTATAAACAGGCCAAGTCAGACCCAAATTGGGTTACAGCAATGCAGCAAGAATTGCAAGCTTTAGGAGAAAATCAGACTTGAAAAATCACATCACTCCCACCAGGAAAGCAAGCCATAAGATCCAAGTGGGCCTATAAATTGAAACTGAAGCCAGATGGTACAATTGATAGACACAAAGCGCGATCGGTAGCTAAGGGGTACAATCAAATTGAAGGAGTTGATTTCACAAAGAGATTCTCACCAGTGGTTAAGATGGTAACAATGAGAATTATGTTTGCTATTGCTTTAGCTAATTCCTGGCTGCTATTTCAACTAGATATCAATAATGCATTTCTCCATAGATTCATTGATGAAGAAGTGTATATGGTGCCACCAGAAGGTTATGACAAAGCTTCTAATGGCCAAGTTTGCAAACTTAGGCGTTCCCTTTGTGGCTTGAAACAAGCCTCAAGGCAGTGGAATCAAGAATTCACCTCAAGTCTACAAAGCTTCGGCTTTTAGCAGTCAAAGTATGATCATTGCTTGTTTATCAAGCCTTCAGGTGCTTCTCATATGGCTTTACTGATTTATGTTGATGATGTTTTAGTTACCGGTCCTTTAGAAGGTGACACAAGGGCAATCAAGCAATTTCTACATGATAAGTTTACCATTAAAGACTTAGGATATGCGAATTTTTTTCTAGGAATTGAAATCTCGCGGTCTGAACATGGGACTACCATCAATCAACGAAAATATATATAGGATATAGTAAGGAATGCTGGCCTTACTAATGCTAAAGCTAGTAGTACTCATTTGCCTTTGGGAGTTAAGTTGACTGAGAATGCTAGTCCCCTTTTAGATGACCCAGAACATTATAGAAGATTAATTGGACAGTTGCTTTATTTAAACTTCATGAGACCTGATATATCTCATGGCGTTCAACAACTTAGTCAATACATTCAAGCACCTTACCAACTACATTGGGAGATAGCCATGCATTTGCTTAGATATTTGAAGGGGTATGCAGAAAAAAGGGTTATTTTTCCCTGCTAACAACCCATTGCAATTGACTGCTTATTCTGATGCTGACTGGGCATCCTGCACAGACACCAGATGTTCTCTCACAGGTTTATGTATTTTCTTAAGCACTTTCCTCATTTCTTGGAAGACCAAGAAACAATCTATAGTGTTTAGGTCCTCTGCAGAAGCTGAATACAGAAGCATGGCTTCCACGGTTTGTGAGCTCCTTTGGATTTCTTATATTCTTCAAGATTTTCATCTTTCTCTTCATCTCCCAATTCCTTTTTGGTGTGACAATAAAGCTGTCCTCCATATTACCGCTAATCCGGTCTTTCATGAACGCACCAAACACCTAGACATTGATTGCCACCTTGTCCGAGATCAATACAAGTGTGGTTTCATCAATCCACAACATCTTCCTTTTCAACAGCAGGTGGCATATTTATTCACCAAAATTTTGCCTCCAGCAGCCTTATTTTCTCTACTGTCCAAGTTGGGCATGATTACCCTTTCCTGCTCCAACTTGAGGGGGGGATGATAAAGTACTCAAACTTTTGTACATTTCCCGTATATAACCATTCCCTTCTTCCCTTTCAATTTTCTGTTAGTTCCCTTATTTTACGTTTTCTTCCTTTATTTCCGATTTAGTAGTATCATTCCTTTTGTATGAGAGTTTTGTAGAGCTGTATAGGGATTTTAGTTTTTCTTCCTCTTATTTAAACTGTAATGGATGTAATGTTTTGATATATGAATATAGAGAAAATAATTCTCATCTTCTTCTCTCCTGCATTTTACTCTGCTTATAGCAGAGCTTTTGTATAGTAGCTCAACTGGTGAACTAAATGACACTTGTGTGGGAACATTTTCTTCCTTTACAAGCCTATCTCGCGTGAATTTGGATTAACAAGTAACTTCTGAATGATTATATGACAAAAAAGAGTTGACCTAGTATATGGGAAAAATATTAACCAGATAACAAAAGGAAAGAACAAAGAAAGAAAATGGAAGAAGATGGAGAAGGGACAAGCAAACACCCATATTTTTGGAAGAAAGAGAGAGAGATCACGTGATAGAAGAGAGGACACGTGCAAGGGAGGAAAAGAATCTGCTCGTGAGGAGATGATGAAGGAAGGAGACATTGAAAGTAGCGAAGGGGAAACGTCAAAGGATTACTAGTCGTCATTCATTTCTCTCACTTCCATTCCATTCCAAATTGCCTCCCAATTTTTCTTGTTTCTGTTCTTTTTGTTGTTTCACTCTTTAATTATACATTCTACTACTAGTACTATTATTATCATTATTAAGGACTGCTGATATTTTTCTTCTTGTTTTTAATTTTTTTTTATAAGTCATAATTGTTTTGCTCACTGTCAAACGCAATTACAAAAACATAAGAGAATTGCTGATCTTCATTGTAAAATATAAACAAGTACTAGCAACACAAATATATATATAGAATGTCGAACCAGTACGTCAAAATTTAATATAAGGAACTCCATTTTTTTTCTTGCTTTTTGAGATCAACATATTAAAATATCAACGAGATTTAGGGAGTCAAAAAGAATTATATATAACTTTATGGAGTCAATTTGAAGATTTATAATGGAATCAAGTGAAAAAAAAAAACATATAAGGATCATTTGGTTAATTATTTTACTAAATTGTGGGGATAAAAGACACTGCTTAATAGCACCATTCCTGATAATGTTTAATAGTACTGGTCTTATTTTAAAATAAGGAGATTGTTAGTTGCATTTTCAATTGTAAAAAAAAAAATAATAATAAATAAATTCTATTTCATAAAAAATGCTCAAGAACCGAATTTATACAGTAAATTTTTTAAATCAAATTCAATATCTTCATTAATCTCTTCCTCTTTAACTGGTCATGCACCCTTCTCTCTCTCTCTAATTCTAAATGATTGAATTGCCTAATTAGGCAATGTTATGAGCATTCGCATCATTTTCTTTAATTCAGATGTACATATAGGTACTAGTTAGCTAGTAGAGTTTTATCATTTTTCTTTGGTCTTTCAGTCATGGTGTATAATTAATATATTAAAAACATAATATTATATTATATCATATCAATAATTTGGCCACCAACAAAAATTGTGACCTTGTTGTTGCTGAAGGTGAAGCCTAGTGTTGACCTTCACTGGATTGATAAGACAGAAATAAAATATAGCAAAATGCACAACATTTTCTAGGCTGTTATTGATATGAAAATGGGAAACAGAAAAAATAAACTATAATGGCCTATTGCCTAAAATTAATTTGGCAATACAATTTACATCTGATTATAAAAAAAAAATGTAATTTCGCCTATGACGACTACAAGTTTTTAATGCTACAGCATATTCTATTATTGATTTAATTTTTACTATGCATAGTCACACATTGAAATAGATTTATCTAAAAGTATCTCTTGCAAGATAGAGTGTAGTTATTTCAAAGGTGGAAGAAAATACACTTTCATAAGCATTATAATCCTATTATATAGTTACACACAATAATAACCAATTTAATAATCCAACTTCCCTCACAAATAGAAGTTTTTTGTTATTCAATTTTTAAATATATTAAAATTTTAGTTAATATGATTGAAGCTATACATTTTTCTAATATATTCCTACGTATATTAGGGCATATTGGTATATTAAGAAATAATAATCCATAGTTGTATATAACATGGTGCATTTGAAAAATATTTAACTTTCATTAAAAAGGGTAACTTATAATATAAATAAGAGAAGTGGACTATATTCTGAAAAGCATTAAAAAGAAAATCATGAGCAAATATTAAAATAATCATTAAATTATTTTACGTAACATATATTTTTAAAAAATGACTTTTACCTGGTAACAGAGGGGGCAGTGATTTTCTGTTGTATAGCTGCTTGAGTCTGTTTGGATGGAGGTGCTAGGAGAATTATAAGTTAAGGAAATATAAAGTAGAGTATGTTAAAATAAGTATTTATTTTTTACTTGTATTTGGGAAGAAGGTAGAGTATTTTCAAGGTTTCAGAGGTAGTATGAAGCACGATTACATATTAAAATTACAATAATACCCTTTATAGCATACCTCTTTTTTTCTTTTTTCATCAATTCAGTAAACATGGAATTTTAATAAAAGAGTTGGATATCTCTAAAAATTACTTTAGTTAATCTCTAAAAACGTCCATTGGTTATTTACCCTTCAAAACATCCATATACTTTATCAAACCTCCAAATACCAATGTTATTAAAACCGGACCGGACCGCCCGGTTGAACCGGTTAAACCGCGAACCGGCAGGCCAGCCGGTTGGTTTGACTACTGAAAACCGGATTGGCAAAAAACCGGATTGAACCGGAAAAACCGGGTAGAACCGGAAAACCGGCGAACCGGACAGAACCGAGTTTTTTGCTAAAAATGTAAAAAATCAATTTTTTTTGAATTTTTTCACCCACACACACACATATATATATTTATATACCCACACACACACATATATATATATATTTATTTATTTATTTGAAAAATTTAGTATTTTAAATTTTAAGTATATCACTTAATATATTTATTATATTTTTGATTCATTGTAATCAAATATATATATATATATATATATATATATATATATATATATATATATATATATATTAAATTTTTATTATTTATTTATTTAAAAAAATTAATATTTTAAATTCTAAATATGTCACTTAATAATTTAATATACTTATTATCTATTTGGATTATTGTAATAGTATATTAAATTATTAAATAATATCTTTAGAATTTAAAATACTAATTTTTTTCAAATAAATAAATAATGAAAATTTAAAATATATATATATATATATATATATTTATTATTATTTATTTATTGAAAAATTAGTATTTTAAATTCTAAAAATGTCACTTAATAATTTAATATACTTATTATCTATTTGAATTTATTGTAATTAAATATAATTATACTCATATATGCAAGGTTAATATTTTTTGTGTTCACTTTATTAGTACTCCATCTAAACATGAAATTATTTTCATGATATGATTGTATTTTTATGTTTCTAGCATATGATATTCAATAATCCATAATTAATCACTTGTAATAATAAAATTAAAATTATTTTCGTAACTTATTATTATAATTTTTGTGATATATATTTAAAATTTGATGAATATTTTTTTAATTTTTATACAATAGTATTCAAAAAATTATAATAATTATAATATTTTAAAAATAGAAAAAAATCCGGTTGAACCCGGTTGAACCGGTCGAACCACGAACCCCCAGCCTTGCCGGTTCTCTATCCGGTCCGGTTTTAATAACATTGCCAAATACCACTGTAACCTTTTCATACCTTACTAAAAGCTCCTGATACCACCATCCAGACAGACTATTAAGAGACAATTTAGAATTTATGATTGAGAATGTCTTAATCAATTATTTTGAAGTGAAAAATGAAATGATAAAATCATAAATGGAGGCAAAAGGTTAATAACGTAAATTTAGGCAAATGAGTTAGAATTTAGTATGGGGAACGGGGTCACTCATGCGGGAAACCAACAAGCAAATCGTTTAGGCTGGACTCTGTATGTATACCTCATCATCCTCTCTCTCTCTCTCTCTCTCTCTCTCTCTATATATATATATATATATAAATGATTTTTAAGGTGAGATAGATAGGTAGAGATAAGAGGCAAGAACATGTCTTCTTCTTCTTCACGGAGAAAGAAGGCCGTCCTTTATGAGAAGCTCCAAACTCTTCGTAATGTTACCAATTCTAATGCTGTAACTAACCCCCTTCATTCTTCTTCTTTATTTAGTATTGGGTTTGTAATCTTATTTGTGATGGTCGTGGAAGCCGAGTTTAATTTGCTGATTTCTTGGCAGGTGAATAAAACTTCGATCCTTGTAGATGCTTCTAAATATATAGAAGAGTTAAAGGAAAAGGTGGAAAATCTAAATCAAGAAATTGGAAGTTCTGCAATTACTCAAAATCATGAATTACCAGTGGTAAACTGCAATTTGTTGCTGATTTCTTTTCAAATTCTGTGTTTTTTCTTTTCAATTATGAAAATAGATTGGTTTATTTTGTGTTGCAGCAAGTCACAGTAGAAGCCCTAGAAAAGGGTTTCCTAGTGAATGTATTCTCGGAAAAGAATTGCCCAGGTTTACTTGTTTCAATACTTGAAGCTTTTGAGGAACTGGGGCTTGATGTCCTTGATTCTAGGGTTTCCTGTGAAGACAGTTTTCAACTCGAAGCTGTAGGAGGAGAAGTAAGATTTTCTTTTTTACTTCTTTTTTAATTTTAATAATAATTAATAACGACTTGCTTTTTAATCATTTGTATCTCACAACATATATAGTATTTTCGTTTTAAAAAGAAAAACATATATATATATATATATATATATATATATATATATATATATATATATATATATATATATATATATATATTGTAGCTTCTTTGTTGTTTCCTTTTTTCTAAGCAAGTGGTTATATATGAATAATTGATCAGTAAGCAACATGTGTCATCAGTGGCCATAAATATGTGCATATATACAAGCACACGCATGTATATATATATATATATATATCACATGTGAAAAGTCAAGAATTATTACCAATTCAGTTGAGAACATCGAAATCACATTATTTATAATCCAAATTTGCAGTTGCTTGAGAAACTAACCGATTACTCCATTCCTTTCGAAATTACAATTTTTTAAGGTTCTTACATCCATATTAAGAAACTAATTAATACTCTTAGTTTTAGGGAAATTTACAATAGATCGATAAAAATATTCTTATTGAATATAGTGTTATCACTAATTAGGAGAAGAGATAATGAATTGAGAGATAGATAATTAGGAGTAATTAGGAGAAGAGATAATGAATTGAGAGATATATAATTAATGATGACAAATTCAGAAAAAAATAATTAATGCTTTATTGAACTCCTCAAAGAAAATAAGACAATTATTTTGAGATCGAGGAAGTAATAAGTATGATAGCTTTGTTTGTTTGTTTTTCTTTTTTCTTTCTTTTTATACAGGGGATTTAAGTAGGATTTGAAATTAGAATCTCATACTGCGGTCCCGTATAATTACCACTAAGCTAAAACTTATTAGTTTTAACATAGTAATTATTGACACTTCGGGCTATTCTATAGTTATTTAAGAATCCTTTCATGCATTATGTTAGCTATTAAGAAAAATCAATTATGACTTTAAAAGATAGGTCTCTTGCGATGAACAATTGTAAATATTAGCTTGTTATTTATGTCAATCCGTTATTAACCAACTAATTTGCATTCATCAGAAATAAAGGATTCATCTCTACATTTTGCAGTACCAGGGGGAAGCTGACAGTATGGATGTTCAAGTGGTGAAACAGGCAGTGATGCAAGCTATCAATAACTGGAGTAAGAGTATTTAGCAAAATTAAGCCTACTGTTACATGTTTAAATATGTTGTTCCGCTTTCAATGACGACAACAAAGAAGAAGAAGAAGAAGAAATTTCTTCGTTCCTGGTTTCATGATAAATTATTATATGGTTGCTTTGTTTAAGCTTTCACTTAATAATATGCACACATATTGGAAGCTAGAAAGTTCCTATCTAAATTAGTTTCATGAGTTTTTTCATATATCAAGTCGAAAATAAAGTTCCATCTAATTACAATCTAGATATATTTTCCAATATTTTATTTTATATAACATTTTTATATTAGCTTGTTTCATAAAAATTTTATTGATATGGTCTAGGCAAATATTCTTCATGATGAGCTAGGGTTCTTCTTTTATCGTTTATTTAGGGTTTATATTAACTGGGATAAATAAAATCATTTAATAATTTATTTTATGTTAGCATTTTACTAAATTGCTCTTAGAAAAAAAAAGGTACATTAAATTTATCACTCCAACGATTCCTATTATTAAATTTTTTATTGTTGAAAATAATTACACATTGGATAATTAAGAAAAATAAAATACAACTTATAATTGCAATGGAATTAATTTTAAAATAACATAAGTTACTATGAGACTATGATAAATTTACAATCATTATATATATATATATATATATATATATATATATATATATATATATATATATTGATATTTCAATTGATTTTCCATAAACGCATTCATGAGAGCAGATCAACAGTCATTAGCAACAAGTTTAAGAAATGAAATAAATCTAATTCCCCATCTTATTGCCTTTATAAAATTCAGCAGATTAGCAATGCAAGGTTGCATCAATTAAAACCCCCATGAAGAAAAATGCAAGGTATGCAATATATATTAACCCCAAGCCACACATACAAGCACATCAAACCATACATTTCCCAAAACCTGTTTCTGTATTGCAAGCTCTTATGTGTATGAAACTCTCCTTTCCCTATCAAGTTGCAAATATGAACGAGTCGAGAACAGCCCCGCAAAGCCCCTATCTAAATTAGTTCAAGGCCAGTGTGGAGGAGCCAGAACGGATGGGAGGTAATTCGTCCTACATTGGGTGACTTGCTAAAGCCTTGTGTTCGTTTCAGTGGCCTACGGAGGACGATGGATTTGATGTAGGAGCAGAGTGGAATCTGAAGCAGGGTATCAGGTTCAGACGACCTCAAACTGGATAGAGCAGGATTGGTGGAACCTGTGGTCGTCTAAAAATAGAAAGAGGTGCAGAGGTCCCAACACGAGGTGTTCCAAAAGGAACTTGAGAGAAACGAGTTCTCATTCACAGATAATTACTCATTGAGGCCTATTTCTATTTATATTCCAGCTGAACACGCTGTTTTTCCCTATATTGCTGGGGAAAAGGTTGGGGAGCCCCAGTTTTTTTATTCCAGAAGAAGCGGTAGTCTTGGGCATTGATTATTCTAGAGAAGCGGGAGTCTTTTTTCCCTATCAAGTTCATGAGTCCATAATGATCAATAGCGGGGGACCCAAGTTATGTTTTGAGAGGTCCTAATTTTTGGGTCCTCCCAAAAATTGCATTAAAAGTTTTTGAATTTTTTTTTTTTAAATTTGAAGTGTAGTCTCTCCCTAAATTTTTTGATGTCATGTATATTATATTTTGACCTCCTCTCTTCTCTCTATCTTGCGTCCGCCCTTAATGCAATTGTAAATTCATTAATCAAATGTTATACTTGAAAAATATCCACACACACATATATATATATATATGAGGAATTTGTTGAATGTAATAAATGAGAAGGTGGAAAGGGGTGGAGTCTTCCACGTAAGATCAAATTTAAAAGTTAAAAAATCACATTAGATGCTTCTCTAGAGCACACATCCTTTGTATAGGGAACTGGCAGATAAGATGGGTAAATGATATAATTTTTCTGTAGTGGTGTGTAACAAAATATCTGAAAAATAGAGGTCTGTGGATAATAAATTGTGCTAAATACATATATGCTTTTATGATTTTTTTTTTCCCTCTGTGTCAATTATTGGCTGGCATTTTTGTCAACTTACAAGCAATGACGTTCCCCAAGGGAAAGCAATCGGCCGTGAATCAAACACTAAAGGGTTAATACATAATTTTCCTTTAAACTAGCTCTTTGACTTTGATAGATCATTTATTGAACTAATTAAATGTTATATTAAATTTCTGTATTTTTTTAACAGGTAAGCATACTTATAATATTAAGAAATTCAAGTTACCCTTTTAAATTGATTAAAAAATATTAATGATGGGTGTAGAAACAAATAAAAATAATATTTTTACTTAAAACTAACTTATAATTAGTGATGAGTATGATGGAATCTACAGGGGCTGGTCGAATATTAATTCTTTAAGTAACTTAAAAATTAACAAAATAAAAATAAAATGATGGATAATTCTAAAATCATGCAATGTATCAGTTATAGTTGTTGGATTCACACTCACAACTAATCTTTCCATATTAATAGGCTAACCAAGTAAGATTGTAATTAACCTCTAATCAATAAACAATTCTCTCTTAACGACATGATTTAATTTATTGACATTTTTATGAATTAAAAAGATCAGATATAAGACAATCAACCTACAAGCGAGACTGATTTAAAATAAATCATGCACTTACTTAATACAACAACCTTTTTTAGTGTTGTTATATTAATTATCACTTATTATCAAATCTACCAAATAATTACAGATTTGATATATTCAATTAGTTGAATACTATTTAATTAAATGAATAATGGGTTCTTATTGCACATAAAATAAATAATAATTGAAATGTAATTTCTTTAAATCACAGTAAATAATATATGAACATCACATAAAATTAAAGAGGAAATTAAATCACAAATAATTTCACATAATTGGTTGAATTATGCTGTTAAATTAACCTTTAACCAAAATAAACGTTTAACTACTCATGATCATTATAGAGCTAAAGACAGAGAATTAGGATGAGGAAGATCTGAGCTCCCTCCTATATTCCTAATAAAACTCCTAAAGTAAAGGAAAGTAGTTTAATCATTCCCAAACTTGAAAAATAAAATAAAATATTAAATAGAATCCAAATTTCATAAAACTACTGTTTTCCTGTATCTAAAATATAGAATAACCATCCTTAAAAATGGCTGGAGTACTCTTTGGCGCCTAAGGCAACTTGCACACAAAATAGATCTGTTAAAATATTTTATCTTGGTCGACATTTCCTTAGCCTTGGACAAAGTCAAGACTTAACCTTGCTTCTTAGTCTCGGGTAAGGCTAACATCCAGATTTGCCCAAATTCATCTTTTTGCTTCCACATTTCTTCAAATTTTTATGGCTTTTACAAATCAACTCCAATCAGCAGCAAATTGCTCATTTATTATCAATTTAATCCTATAATGGTCAAAATCACAAAACAAATGAAAAGTTCTTAGATTTACTAAAAATTATAGTATAAAAACATGCAAAAATCAAGTATAAATGTGTAACTTTGATTACTTATCAATCAAATTGTCCTAATTGTCCTATGTTGGTACGTGGTTTTTACACACTATTGTAAAGTGCCACATATTTGTACAGGAGTGACATTTTTAAAAAATTTTAAAAGGTAATTTAACATTTGATTAGTTTGATGAAATAATTTGCTAAGGATGATAATTTAAAAGAAATTTATGTGTCGTCCCAACTCTTAATAACCTAGATGAAGGAAAAGACTATGAAGTTTCCATATATATGTAACTTAATGTTTATATCCACTTAAAAAATAAAGATGAAAACGCGATACAAGGAATCCGATAAATGCGGGAGAATATGAGAAAATTTATAGCTGAAAAGTGAAAAGCCAAGGGAAGGTCTGAATTGGTATAGCAGTATTTATTTGGCTGTAAGTAATCGTTGGAGGCTCAAATCAAGCAGCTAATCATTCGTGATATAGTATTTACTTTTATGAATAAAATGCAATTAAAAAAATTGAGAATGGCCAGTAATTCAAACTGTTCAGAGTTTGAAAAATTTTTTAAGTTAATTAGTTATTTAGGTTTTAATTATATGAGTTTCCTTTTTCACTAGGTTTTTTAATTTGCTTTTTTCCTTCACACATTATCTTATGAAAGCACTAAGTTAATTTTTTACTGACTTTTTTTAAAAGAAATTTTGATTGTTTCTTTTCTTTTGTCAGATCAATTATTTCTTATTAATTATGGATAGGATAAGAGCAAAAATGCATTATCGGCCAGCTGAGACTTTTTTTCGAACAAATAGTGGAAACATTATAAACTTGGACCACAAATTACTGTACTTGTATGTGCTTCTGATCATATTTGAATATTTTTTTCTAATCATTATTGAGGATGGCAGGAAAGGCACTATTTATTTTTGAACAAATAAATAAACACTTGTCAAGTTATATATATATACAAAGAGAAGAGTTCCTACAGGGTAGGTGACTTGATTAATATAACCGATTCATGTAAGTGATGTCCAACATTGTATGGTTGGTACATGACAATTAATTATAAAATATTTTTATAGTTGATTAAGAAATTCGCCAATGGTTTTGAGAGAGAAATTCAGCGATACCAGTTTCGATAAATAGAGGTTTTAATCAATATTCAATACAATGGACCATGATCAAATTAGTGAAAGGAATTCTATGAACAAGTTGGCCAGACAATTCTCAATTTTGTTTGACTATAAGTTTAGATAACAGAGTTCTTTAAAGTAATATATCTATATTTAGCTTAATTTGTCATCAAGAATCTTGAAATTACTTGACTGAAAAAGTATGGCTAGCTAAGACCAAATTTTGGTTTCTCCTGTTAAAGATCATTCGATAATAATTCAGCTTACTGATTAGTTCTGGAAGGTATCCGATGTTAGTTGCCCAAGAGATTAGAATTTCGCAGAATAATTTAATCTCATTGACTTTGAGATGTGTAACTGTAAATAATGATATTAAAACGTTCCAAGATATTCTCTGAAGATTCTAAACCAGAAATACTAAATGCAGACCATTTGTCTTCACTTCCATGTTTATATAAAATTTGAAACGGAGATTTGGATTTTCTTCTATTAGTATGTAAGATTAAGTTTATTTAATTAGTTTAATTAAGAAGTTGTTTTGCTGTACCTTTCTAGTTTTAAATATATTCTAAATTTTGATTATATATATGGATATCTTCAATTTAAAGGGTTCTTTTAAACATATACGAATCAGCTATGGGAAAATACTTCGAGGCATATAATGTTAAGATTAAGGCAACAATATTTATTTGGACGATTCAATTTCACCAATAATTACTAAATTTATGTCTAATCATCCAAAAATAACTGACTTATTTTTCGTGATTTAAATATCACAAAATTTATCATTTTTTTTTTTGCAAAAAAAATCATCTTGACCGGTTTTCGACAATAATTTTTGCCAAAATGATGATATTGTACGTTACGTCATATGTCTGGATATACGTGACACGACACGTCAACAGCCATATCATCGAAAGATGCCACATCAAATGACAAATCAGCACTCCATGTCATATACCTGGACAAATATAGCTTCTTCGATGACATAATTGCTAACGTGTTATGCCATGTGTTTCTAGACATATGGCATGGCATGCTAAATCAGTATTTCAGCAAAGATCATCGTCGAAAATCGGTAAAAATAACTTTTCTGCAAAAATATGATAACTACAATTACATTTAAGTCATATAAATAAATCAGTTAGTTTTAAATGATTAGACGTAAATTTAATGATTATGAATGAAATTGATCCTTATTTGGACACAACAAAATAATTAATAAAAATAAAATATTAAAAAAATAAATCTACGGAAAATTTAATGTGGTTTGGTATAGACCTAGGATCAGGATCGAAAAAAACCAAAAGTCCGCTAATCATGATCAAAAGAGATACATATATCATAGAATATATCCTCAAATCTATAATCTAATTATATCCATATAAATTTTACCATTTTACAGAATTACAAATCATGCTCTAGATACATAGGTTTACTGACACACACCAATATAAATGAGTAGATATTCATTATAAGAACAATGAAGGGTACATGTCTAGATGTATATGTCTATAAGAATTTTTAATTATTAGATAATATTCAATTCCTTTTTTTTTTTAGTATGTAAGGTTGTGTAGATATATTAACATCCAAACAGTAGTCTTGAAGTTAGAAGTTAGTAGAAGGAACCTACAGAGACAAGACTAAAAATAAAATCTATTATTAATTTGATTAAAAATTTTTAAACTGATTCAATCGATTGGTATACACGTTAACAAGTAGAGTGTCATTTCTGTAATTGATTTTACCTATTCCTTAATCCGATGAAGTGTCCAACGAAGTCGATATGGCGGGGTATATGATATTTGGTGGATGTATGATTATTTTGGGATAATATATAAATTTTTTTTTAAATTATCATCATTTACCAGATTTTATTTTTAGATTAATTACATATTAAATTACTTTTTCTAAAATTATTGAAAATATTAGATTAGGGAAAAATTTATGTATTAACTCCATTATTTTTAAATTTTTATATTTGAAATAAATCGTTAAAATTGTAAAATTTATTTACAAACAAATTCCGTATCATATTTAAATTAAAATAATTAAAATATAAAATTAACAAATAAATTCTTTATTTTTATACTTGAAATAAATGAATAAAAAATTTTATTTTTATTTTATGTTATTTATTAATATATCTTATAGAGGTGAGTATGAACCAGTTAACCGGTACATGAGCAAAAAAATTAACCAGTTCATTAATATCATTTTTTTAAATTACTAATCATTAATCAGTCCGTTACATTCGGTTAATCAGTCCATCGATTTCGTTTTTTTGATTTGACTAACCAATATTTTTGGATTAACTATTAAATTTATAACATAAAATTATAAAAAAAAATTAGATAAAATTCAATTCAATTTCAAATATGTAAAGTAATTTAATATAAAATTACGAAACAAACATAATTTGCTAGCCAAAATTAATGTTCTATAAATTATTAGCTAATATTATAAAATATATTTGATATTTATTGAAAATTAATATGCTTGATTCTAAATCAAATAAAATTTTGGATAATATTAAATGTTATAACATAAATTCTAAAATATAAGAAAATATCACTACAAAAAATACAGAATAACGATGAAAATTAGCGAAGACAATAAAATTTTTTGCTAAATGCACCATTTAGCGATAACATTGCAACGAAAAATGATTTTTTGTTGTAAATATTGTTAGAGGCTAGTGGGAAAACAGATTTTGCCATAATTTAACGATAAATAATTTTTGTTGTAGCTAATTTTGGACGCCAAAATTTTGATGCAAAAAATAAAGACGATTTTGCGAGCATAGAACCCTCGCTAAATCTTAATTCATGGCTAAAATGATATATGAATCGTTTAGCGAGAATAAATCTCTCGCTAACAGTTAAATGATTTGGCATTTGATATATGAACCATTTAGCAAGGATTAAATTTTGAGAGAAACAAATTCTCGCTAACGGTTAAATATTTTGACATTTGATATATGAACCGTTTAGCGAGAACTTAATCCTATCTAATTTTGCGAGAAACAAATATTCGCTAAATTAGTGAGGACAAATCCCTTGCTAACAGTTAAATATTTTGGCATTTGATATATGAACCATTTAGCAACGACTTAATTCTTGCTAATTTTGCAAGAAACAAATCCTCGCTATATTAGGCAAGACAAATTCCTCGTTAAAGCGTGAGTCATATGCCACATGGTTTATGAAACATTTGACGAGGATATTATCCTCGTTAATTTTACTTGGAATAAAATTCTCGCTAAATTGATGAGGATAATTTTCTCGTCAAAGCGTGAGTCGTACGTCATTTGGTTTATGAAGCATTTAGCGAGGATATTATCCTCGCTAATTTTGCTTGGAATAAATATTAGCTAGGTAAAATTTTTAACTAATTAATAAATATGTGTAAAATATAATGGGATAATTAAAAATACAATTAACCTTTCCAAAATGTTATAGAGAGAATTTTCTTTTTGCTAATATTTTGAAATGTTTATTTCTATTTAAGGGGTCAATATTTAATTTTATTATATTTAAGGTATGAAAAAAATTAGATAGAATAAAATATTTGCTAATTTAGATATAATTAAATTCTTACCATTTAAAATTTTTAGCCAGAATATCTTTCACGTAAATTAACGAGGTAATTTTTTCTTGCCAAATAAAATATTTTGCAAGGAAAGTTTCCATGCTAATTTAGCGTGGTAAGATGTGTCGCCAATCTCCTAAAATTTTAATTCCATATTAGCATGGATTGGAGTCCTAGCTAAATAAAATTACCAAAATTTACTATCCGGCCCCATTATTTTCAAAACTCCCTTCAATTTGCTATTTATTTCCCATCCTCGCTCTCTCTTCTCCTCTCATTTATTTTCCTCTCTTGCCAATAACCTTGAGAAAGCCCTAGCTTTCTACCCTGCTACCTTTGCCGGCCCTCGCCACCCTACCGCGGTCCCAACTCCTCAATCGTGTTTCTACTGCAGGGTCAAGTGGAATCGTGTTCCCTATCAGGTTAGTTTCTCTCTCTCTCTCTCTCGTGTGAAATCTAAATTAGTAGATCTAGATGGAGAAGTGAAATCTCAATCGCCACCCTTATATTTCTATTTGAAATTTATGGCTTACATTCACGGTTTGGTTTTGGGTTTTCTTTTTGCTGGGAAGTCGCGTTTTTGGGTATACTAGCACTCCGTCTCCTTTGGTTCTGTTCTGCTGCAATTTTGGTTCTCTCTTTTGCGTGTGTTTTTTAATGCCTAATTCGGCTTATTTTAGAAGATTTCTGGCATGGCTCGGTGGTTTCTCTGATTTTCTTTTCTTTTCTTTTAATCCTGCTTTCTTTCTAACAGAGTCTCTAACCCTAACAGTAGCTTAGAGATATTTTTCATTTGATTTGGACTCCATACTGGTGCTCTTTTGCAGCAGTAGCTCTCCATCCACAGATGCCTTCTTGCTCGCTCCACCTTGACAGCTCCGAGACTGTCATCATCAGGTGCGTTATTTTAATTTTGAATTGGGTTTTTATTTTAAACTGGGTTTTTATTTATCCTCTTTTATTCTCAAAATCCTATTCAGGTTTTCTCACTTCTTTTCCCACTAAATTCCAGTTAATTACCTTTTGTGTCAAAGGGTTTTGACGGTTATCTTTTTTTCTTCGTTATTAAGAGGATTTGAGCTAAATTTGGTAGATATTATATGGTTATCTCTAAGTCTATGTTTTAATGCTTTTTCCCCCTTTTCAAGTTTAAATTCTGAAATGGGTGATTTTTTCACAGGAATTCCACCGGATCAGCAGCGATTGGTCTTCATTGGGAAGGAGTTTGAAGATGGCTAGACCTTGGCAGATTATAATGTGCAAAAAGGTTTTCTCTTTTATGATCGATTAGTAAAAATCCTAAATTGTTTTTCTTTTCCATTTCATTCATTAAAGGTTTTTTTTTTTTCTTTTGCTATGCAGAATCTACACATCATCTTATGTTCAGGTTAGAGAGGAATTATTGAGCACTTTCTCATGGCTTGCGGTCACTTCTTTCCCTTCTGCATCATCTGTTTGTTCTTTCCTTCGTTTTATATAATTTCTCTCTCTGTATTTGGGTTAAGTGTGCCCTTTTATGGGTCGTGGAGGTGGATATCAAAGTGGGCCATCTGGTACATTCCTATTTGGTTTGAATCATTGCATTTTTACATACAGATGTATCTGATCCTTTTCTTTCTATATTTGTTTCATGTTGACAGAACTTAAATGGCATCGGAATATGCATCATTGCAAGTTTTATTGAAAATAGTGATGTTTACACCTCTTTGCTCACTTTTCGTCAAATGGCAGATATTGAGTAGTCATGGTGTCTTTGCTTTGCTCATAAGATCTACTTTTATGTCAATCTTACCCAGGCATTATAAGTCTTTGCATTTATTTATTTGATACTAAGAAGAGAAAGAGGGCATGTTTTAAGTTTGAGGGTCATTCAATTTATTTTGTTCATAATATCGTTAAGTTGTATGCACAACTAATTTGGCTTTTATGATTCACCAATATATGCAATAAACTTGCAGGTGAGTTCTTTTGAAGTCATATTTAGATTAAATTTTGTTGGCAAGTTTTTCTCTATATTAATTTTGTTTGTAAGTTTTTCACCGAAGAGGGTGCTTGTTGTCTTGATTTGAGAAATTGCATATATTTTCAGCTCCGGTAAGAGTGATAGAGTTGGTAGTGGGAAGTGGAAGGAGTCCGTTTTCTTTAGATTGTACCATGTGAGCTATAGATTTTCCTTGACTATTGCGTGAAGGTTTTCCATGAAGAGTCCATCAAGTATCACGAGTTTGGAGATTAAAATGAAAAATGAGAGAAAAAGCTTAATCTCAATGTTGTGTCCCTTTATTGAAAAATTTTGCTAAATGGGGCAAAATATTATTTGACGTGAATTTTCTATGCTCAATGGGCAACAACTTTGCAGGTTATAGCAAGAAGGTTATTGGAATCAAAATGGACCACACCACATTTGTATTTATCTACAGGTTTTGGCAATTCTATCTGACACAGTCTTTGTTCTAATTTTTTTTTTCTATGGTGCCTGTCAGATGTATGCTGTATCCTCTTCTTAAAAAAAATCTAAAAAAAATGAAGTTTTTAAATATAAAACAGCTGAATTTTCTTAAAGCTGTAACTTATATTATCCCTCCCAAGTGTACTGAGGGGTTTGATCAAATTTCATATTTTGATTGGTGTTGTTTTTTTTATTTTTTAGTTCTTACAATGATACAGAAAGGTTCAACAACTTTCATATATTTGCTTTTTCTTATCTAGAGTCTAGACTATATATTTCTTAAAGATAAACCATACTCATGTGGATCTTAATTGTCATCATCTTCTTACTCATTAGATGCTTATTTAGCATACGAATTTCAGAACCGTTGTAGAAAATAAAGACAGTATTTCTTTTGAATATATGTAACTAAACATTTGATGAATTTATCTATTAATCATTATTGTAATGCTTCTTTAATTATAATTGAAATGCTTCTCTCTTGGCTTTTTTTATTGCAAAATCTAGTGGGTTATTCTTGCATTATGATTAGCTTATCTGATAATATCAGTTCTATTTAGTTTTTACCTCTTAACGTTGTGCTTCTTGACAGTCTTTATTGGCATGAAATTAATTGCCTATTGATCTCACATCAGTAACCTAATTTTGAAAATAGTTATATTAACTCCTCTTTTCTCTTAAATGCTTGTATAGATGGCCAAAGTAATTAAATAAGCATAAGTGAAATTAGTATACATGTAACTTTGAAAGGACATATAAAGGGCTGGAGGAAAAAAGATTCAAGTCTCAATCTTTTTCATTAAAGGAAAAGGCATAGGAAATGAGATAATTCTCTTAAAGATTGAATGATAGTAACAGGCTTCTTTTCTTAATTATAATATCATCAAAGTTAACATGATTCATTCAAAAGCCTACTTATCGTGTATGCTTGAAAAAAGGAAATAGTTTAATCTTTATATATATATATATACACACACACTATTTTTGCATGTAAGTATGGCCTTACAGGAATTCAAAAGCCTACTTATTAAAGGCCCAGCTTGGTATTTTATTGTCTGTATGCTTAGCTTAGCCTGGTCCCCTATACGTGTATGCTTGAAAAAAGGAAATAGTTTAATCTTTTTTAAAAGATATATTCTCATTTTAATGCTACAATTAAAAACACACTTTAAAATTTTCAATTTAAAAAAAGGCCCTTTTTTATTTTGCAATAAAAATTCTAATTAATTCCATTGTTATCGCATCCTTTCTCTTAAAATATTTTTCTATATTTTTTTATTTCCCAAGATCTATCTCCATCTCTCTTCTTTTAAAATTCCTCCACCTCTAATCTCATCAAACATTTCTCTATTTTTTTTCTTTTTGTTTTTTAGAGTCTATTGTTTGATTTATAACTGTTAAAATCATTATTATATATTTTTTTGTAAATTCCAAAAAAAATTGTTTGTTTGTGAATCGGACATTTTTGTATAATTAAGATATAATTGAGTTTTATTTCTTCAATTTTTGGTAAAATTGAAATGTTAGTTTTTTCATATGACTTTAGTATTACTCAAGTTATACCTTAATTATACTAAAAATTAAAAATACATTTTTTTCTAAATTTTGAGTTTTTCCTCAATTATACATGAGTTATAATTAAATAATATCTACGTTATACCAAAAACTATAATGAATTTATTTTTATTTCAAATTTCAAGTGATATTTGAGGCATACCAACAACTATAATACATTTATTCAACATTTATCAAAACATACTTGAGTTACGCCAGAAATCACAATTTAATTGCATTTTTTCACTAACATAAATTTATATCTAATATGTTTTATTTTATTACAGATATGTCAAAGAGGAAGCACGTTATCATGTCATGTTGGAGGATCTGTCTTTTTTGCCGTGCATATGAAATGTTTGGTAAGTTGACATTTTTTCTTAACAATAATTAATAAATTGACATAGACTTTGAGTTTTTAACATTATATGTTTGATGTGATGATTAGATGAGTTGTTTTGGGACATATAAGTGGTTAAAATGATTGTTATAAATGCATTGATTTTTATATAAGTGTAATTGAAATTTGAGTTATACGATGAGTAAAATATGTTGGATGTGATTATTATGTGTTGCTTTGGGGCTTAGAAGAGGTCAAAATGGTTGTTTAGATGTATTGATCCTTATAGAAGTTTAACTATGAATATTTTTCAGGTTTGACAATTTGGATTTGTCTTATTTTTAGGACAAATACTATCGAATTTTCGACAATACCCGAGTTTATTTTTATAATTTTTCTTGCTTTATTCTATTTTAGGCTAAAAAAGAAGCGATTAAGATTCGTACCCAATTTCGTGTTGAGATTTGTGCTAAGCTTGAACAAGAGTTGGAACAGCAAGTGGAGTAGCAGGTCAGACAGATCCAGTAACAGATGCAGATACAACTTTTCTAGCAACGAATTGAGGAACATACGAGCTTATTCACTTCTCGTACTGTTTGTACTAATGGTTCAAGTGCTTCATTACATGACCCACACATCGGGTCATAGATACTTTTTACCTACATTGCAGTGTTATAATATGCATATTAGGACATCTTGTATATCTTTTGTTTCTGCTATATATGCATGTATATATTATTTTGGATATGTTCCTTCTATATATGCATGAATATATTATTTTGGATAAGCAATGATATGCATATTAGTTTATTATTTAAATAATAAAATCTTTATAGTAAATTAAAAAATTTCATTTTAAATTTAGAAAGTGCAATAAATAATATTATTGTTGTCGTGATATTTAAAATAATGTTTAGAGAGGAACAATCTCGTATCAAATTTAGCAATAACAATATTTGTCATAAATTTGATGTTAAAATTTAGTGAGGAATTTGTCGTCGTTAAAATTAAAAGTCCTAGAAAAAGTTAGCGAGGATTAAAGTTCTCGCTAAAGTTTAAATACCTCGCAAAATTTAGCAAGGAATTCAGATCTCGCAAAAGTTAGCGACAAAAAAGTCCTTGCAAATATTACCAAGGGTTTTAGCCTTACAAAATTTAACGAGGATTTTAGTACTCGCAAATGTTAGTGAGGAATATATTCATCGTAAAAGTTAGCGACGAAAAAATCCTAGCACAAGTTAACGAGAGCAAAAATTCTTGCAAAAGTTAGCGACGATTTTAGTCCTCACTAAAATTAGTTATGATGACTTTTGTTACAAAATTTTGTTCTCGCTAAACTGATTTAGCGACGAAAAATCATCACTTAGAGTCCTCGCTATTTTGTATTTTTCTTGTAGTGTATAATTAAATATTATTAAGTAAAATATAAACACGAATATAAGATAAAACAATATATAAAAGTTAATCGAATACTATATATAAATATTACTATATAATTTAAGAAAATAATATAATATAATTTTAGTTTAAAGTGTTATATAAATTTTATAGGAAAATATAAAAAAATTAAGGTATAAAAATAAAAATATATTTTAAAGTGTTATTTTTTATAAATTTTAGAGAAAAATAAAAAAATTGAAGACATAAAAATAAAAGTTATATATATATATATATATATATATATATATATATATATATATATATATATATATATATATATATATATATATATATATATATATATATATATATATATATATATATATATATATATATAAACCAGTTAACCGTGAACTAACGGTTGACTGATATTTAAAAATCTAAATTATAAGCATTAATCAAAAATATAAAAATTAAAAACCATAATTGAGTTTATCGGATTGGTTTTACAATTAGCTATATTTTCGATTTTTTTGCTCACCCCTAATATCTTCAATGTCAATTTTGATGGCTCTTTCGATAATAACTCCCAATAATAAATAAAAAATTAGTTAGAATTTACACGCTAACAAGTCAATTCTACATTTATACGATGAACTGCAAACCTCTTTAGCACTAAATCAAGTTTATAATTTAAAAGTAACTTACTTATTAACGAGAAAGTTTTCATATATATATATATAAATATATATATATATATATGACACAAACAAAGAAGTTATAGCAGAAAACAAATAACATCGAAGTTTTTTCCATTAACTCCCTATACAAAAATCAACAACCATAAATCATCATTTTAAAGTTTTGGACAAACAATGAATCAATCATAAAATAATTAAAAAAAGTCATATCCATATTCACATGCAGTGCATACAACCAATAGAATATTATGTCTACAGAAATTGTACCAAATAAAGTACTAATTAACTATTTTAATTCATGATTTCGTTTTTTTCCTTAGCCAATCAAGTTTGATATCAGCATCGTAAGCGAAAAACCTTCCAACCAAATGATTATCATCCTTCAAGAAATCAAAAAATTTCATAGTTTTCTATTTATCCAATCCTAATTTTTTAAGCTTCATGGTAATTTCACTTGTTGTATATACATGCTTACTAGTATTAGTAATAGCTTTTGAAAATTTTTTTATTGAAAAAGTTACCTCAATGATTTTTTGACATTAACATCATATTTTTTTCTTTTTAGTACCCTTGGATAATAACGTTGGTTGTTTAGCAAGTAAAGAGGCAATTTGGGGAGTTGGTGAATCTTGATGAATAATTGTTGATGTTGCATTAAAATTAGAAAAAAGTTTGCAAATGTTCAAGGAAAATATTATCATTCGTTTGCATGATATCAATATTCAAATGCTTATCTGTGTTCTATTTGGTCTAACCTATAATAATAATTTCACATCAATTAACATAATGAGAATAACAAGGCTCAAAGAAGTACAATTGCAAAAAATACCCGAAGCACACTTTCCTAAATAGTTGGAGTACTTCAACTTTTTTTTGTGATGTCATTTCACCAAAAGTCATGTTTTTTTTTTGTCTAAGAGCTCAATAGCTAAATGCATTTGATTTTGGATAGTTTTTAATCTATTCACTACTTTTGCCTTATCAATTGTTTTGTTTATTTTTTGAAATTCAATATTAAGAGTACTAATAATATTATTTACAACTATTTTTTAAATTTTTTTATCCTTATTTCCTTTAGCCTTTTCTTCTTTTAGAAGATTAATAAGAAGTTTGTCCATCTCCTTAGGCCATTTGAAATACTTCTCAGTCTTTCCACTATAATTACCAACAAATTATATCACATCTTCTAATGGCAAATCAATCCATGTAAAGTTAAATAAAATATAAAATATAACATAAAAAATAAAAACTTAGCATAAGCCTTTTCATGTTAAATAGAAATAATAACACATGCATTATTGTTCCATGCATAATTCAAAATAAAAAAATACATAAGTTTAACATCAAGATGTATAATCTAGCCATATACGAGTAGATATGGCATCTTTTATTTGTTCTCCTAGTCTAGCATCTGTGTCCTTAGGAATATGGCCAGTATCTTGAGACTGAATAAGATTTTGCATTAGCTCATTATTAACTTGTGGTAAAATATTTTCATCTAGATCATACATCATCAAAAAGTTATGCAAAATGCAATAAGCAAGAACAATTTCTGACATGGTATTGACATCTTAATTTGCTTATGTTCCACTAGCTATGATAGAAAATCTATTTTTAAGGACTCTAAATGTTCTTTTAATTGTATTGCATAGTGATGAATGTCGAAGGTTAAACAATTCCTTTGCATTCTCAAAGCACTATGTGAATATTTTTTCAAATGATATATGGCTAGTACTCCTATATAGTGTTATAAAACCAAATCTCAATGGATAGCCAGCATCCACCAAATAAAATTTACTTACATGTGGATTAAAAAAAGTTTAACTCATTGATTACTTATTTAAAAATCAATTTAGTGAAGTTTTTAATATGGAATTAATTACCTTGAGGAACTTTTAATTTATCTTCCCTAGTCAACGTATTTTCTAATATTCTTGAATTTGAAGCAAAGCCTTCCCAACCAAATAGTACAGATGTAAATTTCAAATCAAAAGTGCATGCCATTAATATATTCGTTGTAGGTATCCTTTTTCTTCCTCTATATCTTGGGTCATCTTCTTTTGAAACCCTAACATGAACATGTGTTCCATCAATAGTCCCTATACAATCTATACAATAAAGCATACATAAACGAATATATATATATATATATATATATATATATATATATATATATATATATATATATATATATTGCAATCTCTATAATGAACTGATTTATTGGTAGGAACTACTAAAATATACCATTCCTTAGTTACTATAGAATTTCTACCATATAGCCCATAACTTAAAAAAAAAAACCATTGTTGAAACTTATATATAAGAATGATATTCAATTCAAACAATTTTTAAAGTGAATGATAAAATATGCACATTAAAATACCTTTATTTGCTAAAATCAAAAGCTAGGATGCATCCCAATCTTTACCCTCTAAATTCCACTTTGAATATCCCAAAAGGATGTAAGAGAGATTACTCAATAATCCTATTAATGCATATTAGATCATAATATAAAATAGGTAGGGACCTATGTAATTGTTCTAAATGAAAAGGAACAATTTGGTCATTGTGCATTATTAAGTCACATATGAACCTAATTGGGAGGAGATGTGATTTAAGGGTTAAATTTAAAAAGAAAAGAGAAAGAATTGGGGTTAGAATAAGAAATTAAAGGCGCTGAGGGAACTAAGTGTAATATTTCCCTAATATTGATGACCGGTGTTTAACAAATGTAATAGATCAGCTAGTAATATAGGAAAATATAGATTAAGACCTTAAATATCATACCCAAGGGAACATGGATTGCTAAGCATAATATTTATGTGTGAATTAGATTAATCTGAGATTATTTTTCAAATATTTTCGATTTAAAGGCAAAAATTAAACTAAATAAATAATTAAATAAAATAAAAACTAAAATTAAACCAACATGAATTAAGAATAAAATAGTAACTGAAAGACTCTTGTTAAAGGAACTATCCATCTTAACTTCCATTGTAATGACTTAATTTCAATAGAAACACCAGTGATTATGGAAAAACTAGATGAAATAAAGCCTAATACCTTGAATCAAGAATATCTTTCTTAAATATCAAACTCCATTCTTAAGGATAATTTAACACTTAGCATAAAAATTCAGTTTTAAATTCCTAATCATTCATTGAAATCTTTTGCAAGTAAATTCAACTTCAGTTTATTCTTAGTTCTCATCTCTTAGTATTAATAAATAATTTCAATACACAATTATCTCAAAACTAGAAAATAATCATCCATTGACACTAAAGAGTTAATCCAAGAACATGCAAATCGTCAACTATATTTACACCAATTTTTAGTTATTGAACCAATAAACTAACATTCAATCTTAACATAATTAATGATAAGAATACGCTTAAAACTAAGAAATAACCAACTAGTATTTGAAATTAAAGCTCAACTTCAGTCATTACAATAAAAATAAAAGAATTCAAGTATCCATTAGCAAAAATAAAGAAAACTATTTACTAACCATACTAAAAATTAAAGCAAAATTAAGAATAAGAAATAAAAACATAGAGTTAAGAAGCTCCCTTGATCAACTGTTTACAGAAAACTGGAGAAGACTTCCTGCTCCAAGCTTTTATTCTTTACAAATTAAAACAAAAAAATGTAAAACTAAAACTAAGATAAATTTGTATTTAACTACTGAATTCTCTAATGATCTCCCTTGTTCTGATGCTTTTGTCTTCTATTTATAGGCATTGGAGATGAATACTGCCTTTTGTTGCTCCCAAATTAGAACATAAAAAGAATTCTGACTGATTAGGAAGTTAAATCGTAATTCACTTCTTATACTCAACCAAGTTTCTACAGACCAATTTCATCACTCAGCCAAGTGATGGATAAAAAAGTGTGTTATTTGGCCAAGTGATGAATATGCCTTTATATCACTCGGCCAAGTGACAACCTTCTGGACTAAACGTGATTCTTTTCTCTTTGGATCAATTTTGCAGTTTCATCACACTAAGTCACTTGATTACCTGGATTGGCCGAGTGAAAAACCTCTGAACTAAACGTCACAATTATCTGCCACTTTTTCCTAAAATTACGAAATTGGATCAAAACTTTTCCCTTCTTTCAATTTAGTCATTTTCGCTTAAATTTGACTTTGAAAATACCAAAACATACAATTAACTCTTAAAACACAAATTCAACCAATTAAACAATAATTCGACTAACTTAAGACTAAATTAACTCAATTAAACACCAATAAATATACTAAACATATAGTATAATTCACAATAATCAAATACCCCACACTTAGATTTTGCTCGTCTCTAAGAAAATTTGAACAATCTAACTCCTCAAAATACTTAAACTCAAATAAAAAATTATGCATTTCAAAATCAAGCTTAGTAATTAACAAGAAAACTTAATAAAATTTGAATTAAAATAAATTCAAATAAGATAATATGAGTTTGTTTTCTTTTGTGTGTGTGCAAGACCAAAATATTTTCAGAATTTTTCAAAAATAAAACACCAATAAAAAATTTATAATCAAGCTTAGAATGAATGTATGCCTAAATGTACAAATGGTTTCGCACTTAAAATTCTAGAAACACTATAGGCATCTCCTTTAGCACCGGAACTCGAAGATCATCTCTGTTAAACAACTCAAAATCAAATATAGAAGCACTCAGATCGTATAAAGGTTATAATGGGGCTAAGATATTGGTTATCAAAGAATGGATAAAAGATCAACAAAAAGAATAGCCACTCTAAGATTAAATAGACTAACATTTCTAAAATTTCATCCTATTAACTTAAAATTTTAAGAACTTAGCCAAACTTGCTCAACCTTCTATAACTCGAAGTACTTTTAAGAGAAAAAACTATTGGCACTCTCTCAAATTCACAATTTATCCTAATTTTAGAAGTCACAACTATTTTTCCTTGTAAATATCTCACACTTAAGATTTTTTCCATATATGCCAGTTTTATTGCAATATTTCTTTCTTTCTTTTTTCTCTTTTTTTTACAATAGGCAATACAATAATAACTTGGGTAATTACAAAAAATTTTCACTTTTTTACTTTACTTCATCTATAGCCTTTAATAATAAAATAAAAATATCTTTATACACTCATCAATACCCAATTCGCTATGAATCCATCCAATCCTAAAGTGGCTAATTCTAGAGGATAGATAAAAGTTTTTAAAGTTATATGATTAACAAATGAATATAATAAGAAAAATAAATATGGCACACATTAAATATACCTCATTTGGCTAAAAATAGCTAACAAGGGATAAATATGCACATAAAGTAGGAAAATAAGTTAAGATATGGCTCAACAAGAAAAATATTGCCTAAATCGCTTTCTAGCTTGTTTTGAGTTACTTCTATGCTTTGAAGGGTGATGAAAAATATTTTAATGTTCTAAAATTTATTACTTAACTATTTCAACGTAATATTTTTCTTAAGCTCAAAAACTGGTCTAAAATGCTAAAAAAGATAGAAACTAATAAATATAAGCCAAGTTGAATGTTAAACTAGCCAAAAATTCATTAAACAACATACTTATCTTAATGCTAAACAAAAATTTTGAACATTGCACATTCTAAATTAAAGTTCAATATGTTTAATTTTTGAGAAAAAAGTAGAGCAAACTAAGCTAAATATACAATATATGATACATGAATTAAACCTACTTAACTAACATGAAAAATAAAAACTAAACATGCAAACTAAAAACAAACTAAACAACTAAAACAAAATGGTGTTCAGCAAGTGTAATAAATTGGTTAGTAATATGGAAAAATATATATTAAGACCCCAAATATCGTACCCAAGAGAATATGGATTGCTAAGGATAATATCTATATGTAAATTAAATTAATCTGATATTATTTTTCAAATGTTTTCGATTTAAAGGCAAAAATTAAATTAAATAAACAATTAAATAAAATAAAAACTATAATTAAACCAATATGAATTAAGAACAAAATAATAACTGAAGGACTCTTGCTAAAGAGACTTTCCACCTTAACTTCCATTGTAATGACTTAATTTCAATATAAACACTAATGATTATGAAAAAAACTAGATGAAATAAAGTCCGATACCTTGAATCAAGAATATTTTTCTTAAATATCAAACTCCCTTCTTAAGGATAATTTAACACTTAGCATAAAAATTCAGTTTTAAATTCCTAATCATTCATTGAACTCTTTTGCAAGTAAATTCAACTTCAGTTTATTCTTAGTTCCTCATCTTTTAGTATTAATCAATACTTTTAATACACAATTACCTCAAAACCAGAAAATAATCATGCATTGACACTAAAGAGTTAATCCAAGAATATGCAAATCGTCAACTATGTTTAAACCAATTTTTAGTTATTGAACTAATGAACAACAATCAATCTTAACACAATTAACGATAAGAATACGCTTAAAACTAAGAAATAACCAACTAATATTTGAAATTAAAGCTCAACTTAAGTTAACAAGTTAAATGTTAAACTAGCCAAAAATTCATTAAACAACATCATTATTTTAATGCTAAACAAAAATTTTGAACATTGCATATCCTAAATTAAAGTTCAATATGTTAAATTTTTTAGAAAAATCTAGGGCAAACTAAGCTAAATGTACAATATATGATAAATGAATTAAACCTACTTAACTAACATGCAAAATAAAAACTAAACATGCAAACTAAAAACAAAACTAAACAGCTAAAATAAAAAGGTGTCTAGCAAGTGTACTAGATTGGTTAGTAATATAGGAAAATATAGATTAAGATCCCTAATATCATACCTAAAGGAACATGAATTGTTAAAGATAATATCTATGTGTGAATTAAATTAATCTAAAATTATTTTCCAAATATTTTTGATTTAAAGGCAATAATTAAACTAAACAAACAATTAAATAAAATAAAGACTAAAATTAAATCAATATGAATTAAGAACAAAATAATAACCGAAAGACTCTTGCTAAAAGAACTATTCACCTTAACTTCCATTGTATTGACTTAATTTCAATAGAAACACCAGTGATTATAAAAAAAACTAGATGAAATAAAGTCTGATACCTTGAATCAAGAATATATTTCTTAAATATCAAACTCCCTTATTAAGGACAATTTAACACTTAGCATAAAAATTCAGTTTTAAATTCCTAATCATTCATTGAACACTTTTGCAAGTAAATTCAACTTCATTTTATTCTTAGTTCTTCCTTTCTTAGTATTAATCAATAATTTTAATATACAATTACCTCAAAACCAGAAAATAATCATGCATTAACACTAAAGAGTTAACCCAAGAACATACAAATCGTCAACTATGTTTAAACCAATTTTTATTTATTGAACCAGTAAACCAACAATCAATTTTAACACAATTAATGAAAATAATATGTTTAAAACTAAAAATTAACTAACTAGTATTTGAAATTAAAGCTCAACTTAAGTCATCACAATAAAAATAGAAGGATTCAAGTATCTATTAGCAAAAGTAAAGAAAACTATTTACTAAACATACTGAAAACTAAAGCAAAATTAAGAAAAAGAAACAAAAACATAGAGTTAAGAAGCTTCTTTGATCAACTGTTTACAGAAAATTAGAGAAGACTTTCTGCTCCAAGCTTTTGTTCTTTACAAACTAAAATAAAAAACATAAAGCTAAAACTAAGCTAATTTTGTGTTTAACTACTGAATTCTCTATTGATCTCCAATGTTCTAGTGCTTCTATCTTCTATTTATAGGCGTTGGAGAAGAAGACTACCTTTTGTTGCTTCCAAATTAAAACAGGAAAAGAATTTTAACTGGTTAAGAAGTTAAATCGTAATTCACTTCTTATACTCGGCCAAGTTTCTATAGACCAATTTCATCACTAGGCCAAGTGATGGGTAAAGAAGTGTGTCACTCAGCCAAGTGATGAATAAGCCTTTATGTCACTCGGCCAAGTGACAACCTTCTGAACTAAATGTGATTCTTTTCTCTTTGGATCAATTTTGCAGTTTCATCACACTCGGTCGCTTGATTTTCTTGCTTGGTCGAGTGAAAGATCTCTGAACTAAACGTCACAATTGTCTATCACTTTTTTCTAAAATTACAAAATTGGTCCAAAACTTTTTCTTTCTTTCAATTTAGTCATTTTCTCTTAAATTTGACCCTGAAAAATATCAAAACTTACAATTAACTCTTAAAACACAAATTCAACCAATTAAACAATAATTCAACTAAATTAAGACTAAATTAACTCAATTAAACATCTAAAAATATAATATAATTCACAATAATCAAATGACAAATGGTCCAATAGCGAAAGAACACCTAGTTTCTCTAGACAATTCTTAAAAATTATGGGAAATTTAGGGAATTAGGGGGAAGAGGTGGCCAGACATTCCAAAAAGAAAATGAGGTAGTCATTTTTCCCCTAACTTATAACCCCTAAATAACTCCTAAATTGCATTCTTATCTTGTGAGAAGAGAGAGAGTTTAGTGTTTAGCAATTTTAAATTTAATAGCTCTTTTCTCTCTTTTCTTCTACCTCTATTTTTTATAAGTATACAATAGATTGAGAAAGTATATAAATCTTTAAGCATGTTAATTGGTGTTTTCATTGTGTAGAATAAGAAAAAGCTAAAGGCAAAGGGAAAATAATGGTGAAGGATTGAAGAGGTGAATGGTTAAAAAGGTATGGGAACTTCTAAACTATGTGTCTATGTGTGTTTACTTATGTAAAATACATTTAGATAGTATTTTATAGGTGTTAATAAGATGGAAACATGGATGTACACTACACAAAAAAGGGAACTCCGTCGCTAATTGATGAAATTCCGTCGCTAAATTACTATAGCGACTAAACGACGGTTCGTCGCTATTTGGCTGTCGTTGGCATTTTTAACGACCGAATTAAAAAATAGTCGCTATATATAGCGACAAAAATTCCGTCGCTACAGTAAAAATTTTTGTCGTTAATTAACCTTAGAATCAGTCGTCTATATAGTAAAAATATATTAGCGACCAAATAATTTGTCGCTATTTTTAGTCGCTAAAAATATTTGTAATTTCAAGGAATTAGCTATGCCAAATTCCGTCGCTAACAATGCAGCATAATTTATTTTTAATATTTTATTTTTTATTATTATTATTTGCAATATATTTTTTGTTATTATTATTATTGTAATCTCCAAAATTTAATTTATATAAATAACAATCCACCAATATTATTACATTAAAAAATATAATATTAAAAAAATATATTAAATTTTGTAGTATAATATGATTACAAAAATAATAAAAAAGAAACTAATCCATGTGTTGATGGAGTTTATTACATTAAAAAATATAATATCACAAAAATACATTAAATTCTGTTGCACCATCGAGCAGGTGGAGTTGGCCAATGAATGGCCATAAACCAACAAGTTCAGTAGCCTTTCTATTCTTGCTACCTTTTCCACTCTTTACCTCCTGAAGCCTTGAATTTCAGACAAAGATGAAGAAAACCACAACAAATGCAGTTAATGTTAAAAAATAATCCATAGTTAAAGATTCACACATAAAATTGAAATTCCAGTCTATTTATAGACTTTAATTTTTGACATCAAATCCATAGTTAAAGATGCACACTGAGTATTCTGGATTTAGGTACAATACATTATTTAAAAAATTTCTCCTACAATTTTTTTTAACCAATAAGCACTTCTGGAAACAATATCCAATCACATAATCTCCTTATGGCCATATATACCATATAATGCATTGGTCATTACTTTATAATCATAAACTATTAAATTTAGTTTATACAAGGGTGACTAAGGAAATTTATTCATCTTAATACACAACTTACATCTGCTGTCAGGAGGTCAAGTTCCCAAGGGCTGTGGAGGCACTGGACCTGTGAGATTTCCAAGCTGTAGAGGCACTTAATGGATACATTCTGACCCAAATTCCTGAATTATAATTGAGTGATTCAATTAAGAAATGGAAACAAAACTTATCAAGGAAAATAGAAGGATTTAGTAGCCACTAACCTTTATCACAAGCTTTAGGTCCTCTAATCCTTCTTCTTGCCTTTGACCTTGGATGGTTGTTCCTCACTTGGAGAACCTACCATAGCCGAATATTCATCATAAGAAATACTACTTTTTTGATCTCAAATGCTTAAATTAACCACATAAATAAATTTTAGGCACCTAAAAATACTTGTAGGTACCCTTAAACAAATTTGAAATCATGATTTTCTCTTACCTTAATTTGATACCCTTTACTTTTTCACTTGATTTTTCCTATTTATCTTTCTCTAATCAAGGAATAAAGGCTTAAAGAATCATATAGAGAGGTAGAACTCTATCTAAGATGATTGGATTTGGGTGAGAAAGAGAGAGAAAGCTTGAAAAAAAATGGAAAGAAAATAAGCTATGGAGTTCGGCCAAGAAGAAGGAGATGATGGGGCTAAAGGAGATAAGGATGAGATAAAATATCATCTCCATTTCCCCTCTTTATAGGCTTAAGTTGGTTGGGCTTTATTCTAACCAAAGGCCCACTCACTTAAAGTCTAATTCTCCATTTTTAGGCTCACATGCTATTCTCATGTAATTATCTCACTTTTCATACCCAAATCATTTCAAAATTAATTCCATCATTCTGATCATATTTAAAATAAGTTGTACACAAAATTTTAGCTCAATCGAAGTTAGTTATTAGTTCAATTTAATCAGATCGGTCCGATTTAATAATTAATGGTGTTACCAAAAAATTAACTTTTTACATCCAAAATATTTTACACATCATTTAAGATACATTTGCAATTTCTGATAATTTTTAGACTTCATTTGCTATTTTTAAAAGTTTGGTCAAATCTAGGTCAATCTAGTTACTATTTAAATCAAACCGCTTTGTTTTTTGTATTTTTGATTTTTGGAGACCTATTTGACCTCGATTTCACTCCAAATTTTAACTTCGGACTAAGAATGATCAATATTTTTCGATAATCAAATAAAATATTTTTCGCCTCTGGATGTGCTTTTTAGTCCGGAAGCACTGTTAATTCACTATCAAAAAATACTGTTCGCGGCTAACTCGATATTCAGGCCATTACAAGAGTTTCATCCAGGAGAACTGGAAGTCGGATGTAGATATTGATCAAGCTATGTCTCATTTTGCTTCGAAAGCTTCTCTTTGGAATAAGAAAGTCTTAGATAATATTTTCTAGAGGAGAAAAAAGGTTTCTCGCTCACTTGGGTGGGATTGAGCGAGCCCTTGAATTGAATAATTCCTCGTACTTGTGTAGAGTTGAAGCAGATATTCATATCGAATATGAGAATGTAATGCACCAAGAAGAATTATTGTGAAAACAAAAAGCCAATTCAGATTGGTTAATTAAGGGGGATAAGAATACTAGTTTTTTTTACTAGTTCCGGGTTAAAAATAACAAATTAAAGATCGAATGTCTGCAATTATCGGATGAGGTTTGGAGCTCAGACCCCAATGTGCTAAAATCTCATGTCATGAATTTCTACTCAAAGCTTTACACTGAAGACAATCTCTATGCTCCAGCCTATCCGATCCAAGGTCAGTATCCTAAGTTGAGTGAGGTTTTGTTGGAGTTTTTAAGAATGTGATTCAGTATGCGCCTTTTTAAGGAACCTGGGAATGCTGGGATTTGTGCTGGCTTCTTCCAATATAATTGGGACCTTGTTAAGGGGTCTTTGTGCCGTTTTATTGAAAATTGCTTGAATGGAAACCCCATTCCTACCTCTCTTTACCAAGCCATTATCACGTTAATTCCGAAGAAAGATAGACCTTCCAGCATTTTCAATTTAAGACCCATTAGCTTATTACCAGCCCTGTTTACAATCCTTATAAAGGTTCTTACTAATAGATTGAAGCCTTGCTTAGTCCAGCTTATAGGTGAAACTCAATCTAGTTTTGTTCCAGATAAACAAATCATTGATAATATTATTATCACATAGGAAGTTGTTCATTCGATGCATAATCAAAGAGGGAATAATGGTTGGGTTTTAATTAAGATTGACTTGGAAAAAGCTTATGACATGTTGCACTGGGATTTATCTATGACACTCTTGTTGATACTGGACTTCACTATTCTTTCATCTAAATCCTGGTCAGCAGTTGGTTGGGTAGCAATGCTAAGATTTTATGGAATGGCAATCCCCTTGAAGCTTTTGCTCTTTCTCGAGGAGTCCGTCAAGGGGATTCCCTTTCTCCTTACTTTTTTATGCTATGTATGGAAAGGTTGTCTCAAGCTATTAACAAAGCAGTGGTAGAAGGGATGTGGAAAACTATTAATTTGGGAAGAAAAGGAGAGCTTATTTCTCACCTCTTTTTTGCGGATGATTTACTTCTATTCACCGCAGCTTCAGAAGATTCCATGGGTTTTGTTTATGGTGTCTTGGAAGATTTCTGTCCATGTTCTGGGCTAAGGGTGAACAAAATGAAGTCTTCGTTCTTCGTTTCTCAGAACTTTAGCAGTTCTATGATACAGAAGTTGAAAGAAGTGTCAGGCTTTTCTCACAGTTTTAACATGGGTAGCCATCTCAGCATTCCTATTATTCAAGGCCGCAACAGAAAGAATTATTTTAACATGTTAATTGATAGAATAAAAGGTCGGTTGAGTAATTAGAAAGCCAACTCCTCGTCTTTTGCAGGTAGAACTACTTTAGTTCAATCTTTCTTAATGTCCATTCCTGTTTATGCTCTTCAGACAATGGTGTTCGCTAAGGAGGTATGTCACAAGATCGAAGCTCTCTGTCGGAATTTCTTATGGGGATCTTCTTCTGCCCAAAGGAAAATTCATAATTTGAGTTGGAACACTATTTATTAACCTAAAAACAGAGGCAGGCATGGTTTGAGAAGGATATCGGGGTAACATGAAGCTTTTTTGGCCAAATTGACATGGAGGATGATTAAAAAGTCCGGACCTATTTTGGGTTCGCATTTTAGGTGGGAAGTATGGTCTTTTTTAGGATAATCTTGCTACCAACGGGTATAAGAAGAATAGTACACCTGTTTGGAGGGCAGTGGTCGACTCTGGCCCTTTGTTACCAAATAACCTCAGTTGCTGCATCCGAGATGGGTATCTCACCAACTTTTGGCTTGACAAGTGGTGTGGGAATTATAGAATCAAAGATCTTGTCAGTAGGCCCATTCCAGCAGATTACATCAAGTGGAAGTTGAGGGATATAGTGACAAGCACTGGAACATGGGATGTTGAGAAATTCAGTTGTTTTGTCCCAGCGGGTATAGTTAACGAGATTACTGCTACTAACACACCTTCAGATGATACGGGTCAGGACATGGTTTTTTGGAGGTCCTCTTCTTCTGGAAATTTTTCCATTAAATCTGCTTATTCCTTGTTCATGGATGTCGACAATGAAGTGGATAGTGGAATGTGGAAGTTAGTCTGGAGATGGGTTGGTCTCCAATGCATCCGCTCTTTTCTTTGGTTCTATATGCACAACAAATTGTTAAGTAACGTTGAAAGAGCCAAATGCCATTTGTCCTCTTTGAGTAGCTACCATATGTTTTCTTATAGGGAGGAAAATATCATTCACGTGTTGCAAGATTGTAAGAAAGCTAAGGAAGTTTGGATGGAACTGCTTAATCCCCAAGAGATGAACTCGTTCTTTACAGATCCCAGAAAAAAGTGGTTAGTGGCAAACCTAAAAGGGAGATATCTTGGTCATTTCATGTTAGATTGGAGTATTTTATTTGGTTTTGCCTGTTGGCGAATTTGGAAGTGAAGAAATGATGAAGTTTTTAATAATAATCAGACTCCTTTGCAGACTAAAATTAGAATCATTTTATCTGAAGTTAAGGCTGATATTTCAGCTCTCTCATCCATGTGCTCTGTCAGCTGTCTCTAGGAACAGAGCTGAAAGGTAGGTGCTAAATTGGTCTCCTTCAAAAGCGGGATGGGTGGCTCTCAACACTGATGGTTCGGCTCTTATGGATTCCAGTATTAACACAACAAGTGGAGTCTTTAGAGATAGCATTGGGTCTTGGCTCGGGGGTTTTGCTTGTTGTTTCAACACTGCCAGGTCTTTTTTCTCAGAACTCTGGGCGATTTTTCAAGGTCTTAATCTAGCTTGGGCTAAAAGGTGGAGGAAGTTGATAGTCCAAACGGATTGTCTTGAAGTGTACAATCGGCTTACGAACAACAGCGACTCTGATCCTCACATGGCTGATGTAGTGGCAGACATTAGAAGCTTGGTGAATAGAGATTGGCAAGTTAATTTCATTCATGTCAAACGGGAAGCAAATCTCATGGCGGATTTATTAGCAAAGGAAGGCAGGAACTTTGATGACCATTTCTCTTGGTTTGACAACCCTCCTACTACAATGAAGGAGCTCTAGAAGCACGATAGCAAGGGGATTTCTGTTCTTCAGCTTAACAATTATCTCGTTTCGCTTTTGTTTTTTCTTTCCCTCTGATATAAAATATATATATATATATATATATATATCACTTTTCTTGTTTTATCTAAATTAAAAAAACTCATTAATTATCCTATTATTTTATAATTTGCCCTTTTGAAAAAAAAAATTAATGTTTAACCTATTGTAGGGGCAAAATTGATGATAAAATGCTTGAATATAGTATACTTTAGTAAGGAATACTTAATTACTAATATTTTCTTTTTTTTACTAAAATAGACCCTTATTTGTAAATAGAAAAGTATGAAAGAACTTAGGAGTTATGTCTAGAAAACAAGATTACGTACCATTAAATTTAGTTCCATCTGAATTGGGTCATTATGTTTGATTCTATTTGTACAAATACAAGTACGGGTACATATTAGGATAGAGTGAGTATCAAAAATGAACTATTTAATTGAGCTGAGACTTCTCCATATCCCCGAAAAAAAGATCATGAGCTGAGACTTCTGTGATGAAATATTAAGCAAAAAAGCTGGACGCCAATTCCAATAATGAGGACGAGCATATAAAGAAGCTGTCTTAGCTAAAGCATGGAAGAATTGATTAGTCTGTCTTCGAGTCTAAGAGAACGCAATATTCTCACAAATCAATTGGCGATCCTAAATAATAGAGCCAAAATGGAACCAATTACCATCACTGGTGCAAAAAGAAGGAAAACTTCTTGATTGGAAAGTGGGACTCATAAGACCCAAAAGTACTTGAAAGTCGGCCCCCATGAGACCCCAAAAACTGCCAAGTGGGAGCAACCCCATCATCCCTATTTGTTGCAGGCCCGATCAGCCAATCAATCTTAATATTTAATTAATTTTTTTTATTTTTCTTAGAGAAAGTTTAAATAAACAGTTAAAACCAAATTAACTAGTAGATTTGATTTCATTGATTATAATATATATTTATCAAATAAGTGAACCCAAGTAAGGAGGCATTTAATTTGCAAGTTTGGGATAACTGATGAACTTTTTATATCAATTTAAGCTTCTTCTTTTTTCCTCAATCCGTTGTTGTTTTAAAAATTCTCTATTCTGAAGTTTTCTTTTAATTAGCTGATTATAATTTATTTTTTTTAGTCCATAATACATTTTATTTGATGGAAAAATTCATTATTTTTTTAATTATATAAAAATTTAGCTCATTATGCACGTGCATTGCACGTCAGTTTTTTTATATAATATATGATTTATAAGTTTTTAATATTTATATTAATATTATTGCGATTACATATATAGAGAGACTAAACAAACTAAATTAATTCAAATTTTAAAATCATTTTTAAGTTTTCTTTTATACATTTTTAAAATTGATATAATCAAAATACGATATTTAGTTATTCGAAAAATCTATTTAGTAAATATTAAAAAATTTAAATTCTCAAAAAAATATTAAAAATTCTAAAAATAATAATGAAACTTTGTAAATAAATTTGGCCAAAAAAAAAATCGATGTAAGAGTAAATAAATCAAGTAAAAAGGCTTCTAATTAATTAGTCCAAGTAGTTTGCAAATTATTTTGGTCAGTTTGAAGAATGAAAATTTATGGATTTGAATTGTTTATTTACTTGAGATTTGGAGAGTTTTAGGCTATAAATCTAAATTTCAATTGGTTAAATTGTCACATATTTTTCATTTAATGATATTTTCTCATATTTTTTTTATGATTTTGTCTGCCAACATCTATCAGCTCTTATTTCTTGTTTAATCCTGCAGAAATGAAAGCTGAAAGATTTAGACTTTAGAGGGTAATTACATAAGAGAAGGTTCTTTTTTTTTTATTATTTGTTTTTTAATAATAGCAGGACCTTAGAATATGGCTTTATAGAAAAATAGATAAAAAGTTATGATATAGTCTAACTAGTACATCTCGAATTAGCTCTTTATTATTTGTTAATTTTGTAAATAAAAAAATTCTATTTCTAGAGCATATAGGAAAATTTTCTGTCTAAATTAAGATAAATGTTTGTTTCTTTATAATGACTATTATAGGATAATTATAAAAAATAATATATCTTAACTGTTATTCCGCAAAATAATTAATCATTATAAATAAAAAATTATCTTAAATGTATGCCTAACTAGAAGTAATTTAAACGCTTAATGTAAACATGTAAAAGTACATATTGTGCACATTTATTTGGATTATCAAATCGTACAAATTCATTTAATCTAACGATTCAGATATACACACAATTGTCCATGTGCCATATCATATCATTTCCATTGACCAATTTTGGTAGTTTTTGATAAGCTAATTAAAGGAGATTTTTCCCCTAGATGTTTGGAACATCTATGCCATCTCAAGGAGAATTTTAATTGAATTAATGCCTTCACAAAAGTAAATTTGAATAATATCACAAGTATTAGTCACTTCGTAAGTTCTTACATTCGAGTAGTCATTCTGTGTATAAACCTACAATGATACATGCATTTTTGGATCATTAGATCAAAATTTCATTTTTGAAATCCTAATCGTTAATAAATTTTGATTATATGTTTCTATCTAAGCTGCACACTTAGTTTAATAATAAATATATAAATGAAAAAAATAATAGATCCTTTTTCTTTTATGAAAACTATAGAGTTGTACTAGAAGGCAATTGTCAGTTTTACTGACTGTTCTATTATAATTATTGGATATGGTATATTAGAATGTTAGCATTATTAATCCGTTAAGATTTAATTTTATTAAAATATGATTTACTATATTCCGAATATGGTGTTTGGAAAACGTCGTGAAGAGAATACAATTTGCGTTGATGATTTCCAAACCACAAAATTGGTGAGCTGATGTTAGGGCCATATAAATTTAGGGGATAAATTAACTTGTACAACTTACAGTTTGTAGTTTAGCAATAACATTATATTAGAATTTCACAAGTATAAAAATAAAAATAATTTGGAGGTCATATCGTAAGAGGGAAAATTACTGCGTTGAGTCATAGTAGATTCTGTGAGTTCATTGTATAATATCAAAGATTATGATTATTACAAAAATATCTTTCAGATCCCTTTTTTTATGGATTCGAATCTCAAACTTGTAAAGGAATTTCCGAGTCTTTGCTATAACATCCACGTTAGCTCGATTTAATTATTTTTTTATTCAGATATACAGAAGAAATATTAATTTAAAGGGGAGAAGAGGTTACAAAATCATTTCGTAACATATTATATAAATACAATTACAACAGGAACCGCTAACCCCATAACTTTAAAGTCAAAAATATCTAACCCCATAACTTTAAAGTCAAAAAGATCGAAACTAATTCAATTATTATTAGTAAAGAAAATAGAAAAGAAAGAGAAAAATTACAATTTAGCTGGACTTCTTTTTTATCACCTTCCAATATTCGACCATTAAAATTAGAAAACTAGCTAATACAAAATTGAATATTGTCAAATTTATAATTGAAAGTGATACTATCAACATTTTATACAACTTCTTAAAATGATAATTTAATTTGAGATTTATTTAAAGAATTCCGAATCTTTTAGCATTTGGACCAACAAACTTGGTATTTTATTACATTAATTTTATATAGCTGCTACAGAGTTGACCTAGCTTATTAATGATATGATAAATGCAAAACAGTGGAGGCCGATCTCCTATAAATAGATAACTTTCAGACTATAATCAAACACACCAAAAAAATAAAAAAGAAAAAAAAAATCACTAAAGTAACATATGGCTGCTTTTAATTTCTATTTGGTGAACCGTTCCTATAATTTCTCATTAGCACTGTTTAATTTTAAATTAAAATTAGGGTTGGCATTGTTTGTTCTGAGTGGCATATGCAGTGCGAATTTATTATCTCCTAATTTCTATAACGGAAGTTGCCCTAATGCTCTTTCAGTTATAAAATCCGCCGTGAATGACGCCGTCCGACTTGACCGTCGCATGGGGGCCTCCTTGCTCCGACTTCACTTCCATGATTGCTTCGTTAATGCAAGTCACTTCCATGATTTTGTTACGATAATACAAACATTTTGGATAGAAAGCTAGCCTGGCATTTGCATTTCAGCATTAAAATACTTGCATGGCAACATATATAAATTATAATTAATTATGTTATCCATGTATAATAAACAGGGATGCGACGCATCGGTACTGTTGGATGGGCCCTTCGGAGAGAAAACAGCACCTCCTAATAACAATTCACTAAGGGGTTTTGAAGTTATTGATTCAATAAAGTCCCAATTAGAGAGGATTTGCCCTTCTGTGGTTTCCTGTGCTGACATTTTAGCCGTTGCTGCTCGAGACTCTACTGTTGCTGTAAGTACAAACAAATACGTATATATATTATTTTAAAAAAAATATCTTGCTTTTATAAATTTTTCCATTGATGAATTAATGTTGACCGTAATCTTGTTATTGTTTTAGTTGGGCGGACCAAGCTGGACTGTATCATTGGGCAGAAGAGATTCGACGACAGCAAGTTTTATAGGGGCTGTTCTAAACATTCCTGCTCCAACTTTTGATCTCCCTCTACTTATTGCCAATTTCTTAATCAAAGGCTTCACTATCAAAGAACTTGTTGCTCTTTCAGGTGTGCTTTCGATTTTCTGATATTACCCCCCAAACGTAATTATTTATTACTATAAACACTTAATTAATTAATTTTGTAATCAATTAATTAGGAGCTCATACAATTGGCAAAGCGGGTTGTGTAAATTTTCGAAATCGGATATACCAGGAAAGGAACATAGATCCTTCATATGCAGCATCATTAAAAGAGCAATGTCCTGTGAATGGAGGAGATAGAAATTTGGCTGATCTTGATATCAACACACCAATAGTATTTGATAATGAATATTTCAAGAATTTGATGAGGCAAAAGGGACTTCTTCACTCTGATCAGCAATTATTTAATGGTGCCGTCACTGACTCCCAAGTTAGAGCTTATGCTTCTGATCCAACATCTTTCAATCTTGATTTTGCTAATGCAATGGTGAAGATGGGAAACCTTAGTCCGCTTACTGGTTCTCTTGGCCAGATCAGAACCAACTGCAGGAAAAGCAACTATATATATATATATATATATAATCAAGGTCATAAATAAATAAATAAATAAATAGTGTAAATGAATGAACCGAACTGGTTCGTTAATTATAATTAAATAAACAATAATATTAATGTTTTTTTTTTTTGTAAAATTATAAATTTATAAGATTATATCTATATATAATTTGTGAGAAGTGTAAAGTAAATGCATATATTGTGTAGAAACATATCAAACAAGGTAATTTATGATCCATAAATTTGGGTAGTTTGGAGCTACATTACAGAGATCCTATTATGTTCATTAGCATGTTCAAATATGGCATAATCTATCCAAATCATTTATTTCAATTCATCAAATCTATTTTTATATAATTTTATTGGATTATTATAACTCAATTAACTCATTCTGAAATTTTAAAAAATAAAAAATATTTGTGTGAGTCATGGTTTATTGTGTAATTCAACCAACTAATTCATTTTTCTTAATAGGCCAATCATAGCCCAAAAGCCACATCTCATATATAGTTTATCACTTTTTCAATTTGTCTGTCATTCTCTTCCCTCCAATTTCAGTACTTCGACACAGCAGCCCCTCACTTCATGCACTTACCTTACGCTGCATCATACCCTCCACCATAATCATCCCCGTTGGCATCAGCTTCTTAATTTCCTTTTCACTTTTCTGCTGCAATTTTTCATTCACTATAGCAGCTCAATTTTGTAGTGTGCTTCCTATGAAAATTCACCGACTCTTGATGAATTTTTAGATTTAATATTTGTTTTTTTTTCAAATTAATGAAATTACTGCCGAAATAATACACATATATAAGGCTGTACATGGATCTGGAATTTTATGTACTGAACCGAAATATCAAAAAAAATTATAACCGAATAGTACCGTTGATTTTTTTATTAAACTGAACCGAATTGTACTATTAAATTTATTTAGAACGAATCTAAATATTTTATTTAGAATTAGATCGAAAACCATATTTAACTGTACCAAACTGTTTTGGAACCGAATTGTACCGAAAAAATTGATATTTATTAATTATTATATATAATACTAATAATTTATATATAAATGTTATTTATAATTTCTATTCTATATGTACTATATAAATTTAACTTCACAATTATTTGCATTATATATTTTAATACACAAAATTAAGATAATAATTAATTAAAAAATTAAACTTAGTATTTTAATTGTTAATAAAATAAATTTAATTATTATAATAATTATTGTATCTATATTCATATATGAATATGTAACTAAAATAATTTGTATTTAATTTAATTTATCTTTAATATCACTAAATTACAATTTAATTTTCCTTTTTGTACAAATATCTATATAAATATGTAAACTAAGCAATTTATCACATAAATACATTACAAATTAATTTCATTTATTTTTAATATCACTGTACTAGTCCTCAACTATTTTGAGTACAATAACTATATGAGTATGTAAATTAAAATTGTAATTATATATATTTATTATTTATAATAAAATTTTACCATTTAATGTAAATATATAAGTATATAATTATTTTACCAATAATTTCATTTATTTTTAGTATCACTCAACTAGTATTCATCTATTTTTGGTACAATAGTTATATGAGTAATCAAGTATGTAAATTAATAATGTAATTTGAAGGAGAATGGATACGTCCATGACTCTAAATTCGGGAAGTAAATCAAATATGTTTGATACCAAATACATTGGTTATAGAAATTAATTCCTATACTGAATATATCAATTACGGAAATTAATTTCTATATTAAATGCGTCAGTTACAGAAATTAATTTCTATATTGAATACATCAGTTACACAAATTAATTTCTGTATTAATTACCTTCCTAATTAAGAAATCTGAAAAACTCTATAAATAGAGCTTATGAATTCATATTTGAGGTTTTTTTGGGGTTGCTAGTTTTTCATAAGAAATTCTAGAGAGAATTCCTTCTCTACCACCTTATTTCTCAGTTACTTCAAAGGTTATTTAGATCGTGAAATTATTGCCGTTATTCCACCCAATGGTTTGTGGATAATAGTCGTGCCAGTAACACGAAAAAAAATCATTCGCTTTCACTTCTCAAATGATTATGTACTATAAGAGGTAAATAGATTTTCCTATATATATATATATATATATATATTCCAACATTGGTATCAGAGCATTTGTTTTAGCGTTTTGGCATGATATTAAAATTAGATCTAAAATTTTATATGTAAAATTGGTAGATCTAATTAAATTGTATGAAATCCAATGTTATATATATATACACACACACATTGAAAATTGTATGAAACTCTGTAATCATAAATTTAAAATTGATATTTTTGATTTTTGATCTCACCATCATGTTTCCGGATGAAATTAGAGAGCCAAAAAATACCTCCAAGCGTGTAAGCGCCACCTACACAGGTCGCATGCCAAAGGGCATATATCCCTCATGCATGGGCCATCCATTAAAGTAAAAAGTCATTCTAACATATGGCCCAATAGAGGTGTGTCACATGGACTACTGTAGTTGTGCCACATGTCAAGATAATTTATCATTCTAACATATGGACCAATAGGGTGATGACACATGAACCATTGTGGTGGTGCCAAATGTCACCATATGTTAGTGAGCATGACATATGGGCCATTGACGAGCTGAATTTTGCATCTTATAAAGCTACCATATGTCAAGCTTACATGTTAGAGTTGACACGTGGTCTAGTCAAGGTCCACCACATGGCATATGTGGCACACATATGACACATAGGCCAATATGGTTAACTGCCATATGGTAGATTGTGGTTGTGCCATATGGCACCTATCAATCCATTTAGATGCCATATAGCATTCACATAGGCCAATTAGTGGTCGCTATATGTCAAACAAGGGTCTGACGTGGCAACACATGGCCCAATGGGTTCATGCCACGTGGTAGAGAGCTTTGGCTGAATTGTGGTGTGCCTATTGCACGTGAAGGAGCATGATCCCTCCTCCAGCCACCAAATCAGTTTAAATTTTTTTAAATTGATTTTCTAAATTTTTCTAATTGTTTTGTTTTTTTTTGAAATTATTTTAGGACCAAAATATATTTTTGGATTTTTTTCAAATATAATTATTTTAAAAAATAAAGAAAAATATTTTTCTGCCTTCTTAAATTTTTAAATTTGTTTGAAAATTATATTATATGGATATCGCCTTATTTTTTATTGAAATGAATTTCAATCATATATGTTTGTACATGAATGTACTTACTGTTTATTTTTTGTTATGTGCAACAGAAATGGTGATGATAATGACTCCTTATTGTCCACGGACTCCTCAGGCCATTGCTGAAGTTGATACAAAAATGCAAAAGGTTAGCAATATAAGGATGAACAAGAAAGCTCAAGCTGATAATATAGATGACAAGTGCATCGTATAATATACATGCATAAAAAATGTAAGACTGCATTTAGATAGGTGCCCTGAATAGAGGACGTGATGACAGGATCTTAATTAAGGTAACTAAAAACTTTCTTAGTCACCATCCAGATTTGAGGACATGATGGTGGATGCATGGAAATTATAATGATCAATTATCCACTTGTTTTCAATACATCCAAGAAAGGAGTGTTGCGAGTGTTGAAGCAACACTAAATCTGAGATAGTGCTTAGGAGTGGATGCACCGTGTATCGTCCATGGTTACATGATCAAGTTTATGGCATTACTTATTAGTTATATAGGATGGTCAAATATTTATTTTCGGTTATGAGGCTAGTTTTGAGACGTATTAGTCTCCCTGAGTAGCCGACATGAGTGTCATATTTATTATTGTTAGTGAATTTTTGAGATAGTTTGGAATTGTTGGATGTTGGTGATTGATTAAATAAATGAGTTTATTTATTTTTTGGATATTATATTGGCATTTAATTTTTATTATAAATGTATTTATTTAATTGTTAATTGCTAATTTATTTTCAATATTTTATGAGTAAAATGATTGCATGATAATTGATTTGAGACTTAAATTATCTAGTGTATAATATCCTTTAATTAAGTTTAAGAACTTAATATCCAACAATCAAGATTTACTATGCATAAAACTTTAACTACAAGAAAATTATAATTTAGCAACGAAAAATGTTAATTTTCCGTTGCTAATCAAAAATAGCAACGAAAATTAGAAATGAAAATTTCGGTTGGTAATTCGGCAGTTACTATTTTTAGCAACAGAAGTTTTATTCCGTTGCTAAATTTAGCAACGAAAATTAAATTATGTTGCTAACTTCAACAATGCAAGATTCGGTGAATTGGTCAATTTTAGCAACGGAATATAAATTTTTGTATCTAAATTTAGCAATGAATATTGATTTTCGTTGCTAAAATTACTCATAAGTAAAAAAATTAACGGTCCTGTCTGTCGCTAAAAATTATTACAATTTTTTAATATCAGAAACCCATGAATAACAGAAAAGAAAGTTTGAGAGATTGTATGCCTGGAAGAGCCATTAACTGCCAAAAACATATGATTACAAGGTTAATTAAAACCATCTTAATTTGTATTATATTACTATTAAATAGATACTTAATTAGTGGATCAGAATTATGCTTAATTATTAATGCCATTATTAGATTAAGCTTGGAATTCTATAAACAAATTCAAAAGTTTTATCCAATTTCTGAACATCATAAGTCCAAAATTATGAATGCATAAACTAATCATGCAACTGCCCAAGTAGAAATATTTAAAAATACAAATCTATAGGCGTGTTAAAGCACCTCGTTCATCAGCTGCCCAAGTGGAAATATTCCAAAAATGTTCTTATTATTTACTTACATAAAAAGCAGTAACAGTTCCGACATAATCACTAGGGATAAGCTTGATCCTCATTCTAACTCTACCAAACAAGTACTTCACCTTGGAAGCAAGCCCAGCTCCTAAAAATTCAATAAAATAAACATATATTTTTTATTGGTTTGACTATATAATATAATGTTTAATTAACCAAATTAAAATAATAAGAATAATAAAATAAGCCTTAATTTTAGTCAAGAATGAGTTTGATAGCTCTACCTCTATCAATTTGCCTAATGTGTGAATCAGACCATGTGACTTTAAAATCTTGAAGGAAAGTTACTGGTCTACCTGAAACCGAGATACAAAATCACATTAAAAATACATATAATTCTTTTTTTTACAGTAAACATACATACAATTAAGATAATTTTCAAACATATCAATATGTACCATCAACATTTTAATTAATCTGGTGAAAAAAAAGTGCTCGTGAGATTCAAAACAAAGTGTAAATTTAAACTAAATATAACAGATAATTAATATCCTTGAGCTTTCTTTCAATGCCCTTTTTTAGCTGTAAAAGTGGTTCACAATCCAATTGTCCAAAAGCACTTACTACTAGTACAATGCAATTGCTCCATGTAGTCCTTATTTTCAAACATCAAATCCACCAAATTGAATTAAGATGAACTAGTTTGAGATATACACAAAGAAAGGAAGAGCAACTGAACCCGTTTCTTATAAGCAACTAACATATGATTGAAATCAATAGAGAAAGAAATATCCATTATCCACCGAATGATTGAGAACCTTCGAATCCTAAAAACATTGATTAAAGAACAAAAAAGTACAATGCAAAAAAATAAATAAATAAATTAGAGAAGAAAAGTAATTCTAAAAACCAAACAATAAGAGCATTCCATCGCAATGCTAAACAGAAAACAACAACACATTATACAAAGAGATAAAAAGTGAGTAGGAGTGTAATACCCCTAAAAGTACCCTAAGAGAGATGATGATTATTTTGCATAAGATAGAGGTTAATTATGTGACTAATTAAAGAAAAATTGTAAATTAAGGATGTAATTGAAAAGTTAAAGTAAAAGTTTTATGGTAGAAATGTAATAAGTAAAAAGGTTAAAGACTAAAGTAAGAAACAAAAATATTAAGAGGGACCAAAGTGAACTTTGCCAAGATTTTTATTATTAACCAATAGAAATTGAGCAAGTGGTTGGCTGTGAGTGAAAGAGGCAAAATTGGTCCTTTTCTTCTTGTGGTGGCCGGCCATTTTGGCCAAGAAAAATTAGTTTGTTTCTTTTCTTTCTTTTCTCCTTCGTTTTCTTCTCCTCTCCTTAATGGTGCTTTTGTGCTCTAAGTGAGGAGATGGTTATAGATGTTAGAGAGAGAGAGAGAGAGAGAGAGAGAGAGAAGTGGTTTACAACAACTTAAGGCTAGGAGCAAGAAGAGATGAAGATCAAAGATAGAGAGGATGAAGGAGAAAGATAAAGAAGAGAGAAAGAAAGGTAAAGCTTGAAAAGTTAAAGCTTAAAGAGGTATGGGAACTTAACCTTACTTGTATATGTGTTTACTATATAAATAATGTGATATTAGTAATATATGATGTTATAGTAAGTGAATATCATGAAAAATAGAGGTTAGACTTGATGGAAAACTGAAATGGGAAGTTTTGTTGAAGATAGGGGAAAATCTATTTTAGGGTTCATTGGACCAGTCTTCACTTAATTAATTATATCTTGAGTTATAGTGATTGGAATTGAGAAATTCCAGTTGGAGATAAAAATATACACATATATCTTCATTTCATATGAAGGACACGACCCTTGAATCAATTTGTATGATAGTGAAAAATTATCTTGGAACCGGGTCATGACCGCTGCCCCTGTCATTAGGAGCAGTCTTCGGTTTTTTGTGAATAACTTGAGATTTATAGCTCTGATTGGGGTGATTTTTGATTTTTTAGAAACTAGAAAGATATATCTACGACTTTGTAGAAGAAATGTTTCGCTAAAAATGACGTTTTCTGGGTCAAAAACAATATATAAGTGAGATAGAAAATCTGTCTCTGGGCGATTTGGGCCTCACGGTTACTAGGTTTTTCATAGTAACCGTGAGGTACCCCAGTTTTCAGTCCAGACCCTAAAGATGACTTACCTCATGGTTACTAAACATTTCATAGTAATCGTGACCCCTTTAAAAAGTAAAGAACACGGTTATTACTCCTCCGGTAATGACCGTGAGGTAGTTTGGCATAGTCCAGACCCGAAAGTGCAATTAGGTCATGGTTACCATGAATTTGGTAGTAACTGTGATCCCTAAATTATGTCTTGTTCCATGGTTACCATGAATTGATAGTAACCATAACCCTCCTTCAAAGTTCAAAACTTGAAAGTAAAAGATGCATTATGAGGCTTAGGATTAACTTATTTATTCCTAAATCTTATAGATTACCTTACACATAAAATATATGATAAAGTACAACAATAAGTATATGAAATGTATAAATAAAATAGGAATAAAGTTATAGTAATTGATGTATGGAAATGTACATTTGAATATGATGGTACTATACTGATTATTTATATGTACTTTTGACTGTGACATGATAGTTAAAGAATATTACTATATTGATTGATTTATCATACCATATGATGAATTATATACTATGAATCTAATGATACATGAGATATGTTATGCCTGCACTTAAAAACTTGGTTGTGGATAGATAGGCATGCTTATAGGGTCCCGTCACAGCTGCTTCTGTTTGACTCTCATGAGTCTTCTGTTTGACTCTTATGAGTCTTCTGTTTGTCTCTACATGAGACTTCTGTTTAGATACCTTCGGGTATCCATTGTACTCTTTATCCACACCCACAGGAATTTACGCAGGCCATTTATACAAATAATGATATGCATATACAATTTGAAATCTGTTACTGTTCTGACTAAATGATACAGTTATATCTTTATTAATCCAGTAAATGCATTGTATTTTATTGTTGTTAAATGATTGGTGATAACTACTGTGTGTGGTTATCAATATGTTATTATTCTGTTCCCCATTAAGCTTTATAGCTTAGCACGGGTGTTTATCCGTGTAGGTACTTGAAGTCAAGGTGCTTTTTGTTGGGACGAAAGCTGCTAATGTAAGCCAACTCTAGAGATAGGAGAGAGTCAATTATATTTGAAATTCATTTTCTTTTTGTATTTATTATGTTGTACTAAAGAACCCCAATTAAGAGAACATTTTAATTGATTTTATAGAATACTTAATGTAATACTTTGTATTTTCTCATAGTATATTGAGGTGTGCATGTGAAAATAACAATAACAACTAACAGGACTATAAAGGAAATAAATTATCCTATGTAAAAGAACTTATAGAATGAAAATTTTGGGTGGACTAGTGCAGTCCTTACAAGGAGAGAGACATAATTGCAGAATTCACACTAATGAAAATAGACTGATGAAGCCCATGTGAGCAGAGATGAAAAAATGAGGCTGCAGAAGTTAAAAAATCATATGAAAGATTAAGTTAACAAAATGAGGTTAAACATACACAAATATCAACTAAGAAAAAAATTCAAGTCCTTAATTTATATTTCTATGATTCTGTAGTATATACTCTTTAAAGTTAGTACAAAATTAAAACAATCATAAGATGCCTAATGGCACTGCTATAAGAAATTGCATTTCATAATGGCAAATGCAAATGCACGAATTTCCTGGCCTATAAAGGAATTCTCACTTATGTTCTCCTATTTATCTAAAGCAGACTTTCGTAGCTTGGCATTTTCCTCTTTAGTTTCTTATCGCTTGTAGATTCTCCTTGCTCTTCCTCCCCCTTAGATGATTCAGAATCCTCATTAGCAATTTGGCTTCTTAAATTATAAGCAACATTCCTATTCCATTTTATTACTAAAAGTATAAATTTTAAAAATAAAAATTGATAGATTAAAGAAGGAGAAAAAAGCTTTTACTGCTCTAAAACCGCATTCATACCATAAAAGGAGAGAGTCAATAAGAAAATCACATAATTTTGATTAAAATTATCTTTGAACTTTGAAATCCCCTCTTAAACCCAAAGAAATTGCTTGTTTATGCTTAGAAACTATTTTTTTATGGATTAGGGATTCGTGTATACAAGAGCCTAACAAAATTACGCTATTTTTTAAGGTAAATGATTGAAACACAAAGAAAAAAAGAATGGTAAATAAACATTGAATTTCCATTAAATCTCTAAAAGATCTAAGCAAGAATCATGAATGCTTTTTTCTTGAGGAATTGAAGTCTTTTAAGAACACCATTAGTGTGAAAAAGGAAGATATTACATGCATACACTTCTGCAGAGGTAAGTGAAAAAACTATTCCATCTAGAAATGTCTATTAACAACTATTCCAGCTCTTAAAAAAAAGTAAAAATATTAAGTATTAGTTCTTCAATTCCTATTTAATGGTACATAAAATGTGCGTCAGGTGAGATTTATCAAATTTCAGTATATATCTAGGCATAAATCTGATAAAAAACAAACTGAGGTAAAAAAACTTACAAAGGCTCAAGATCTCAGTTATTTATTGGCGATTTATTCTCATGCAAATAATTCAACCCCCTATAAAAGAAATATAGAAATTGGAATGCAAAAGAAATGAAACAAAATCAGCTTAAGTCATAATCTAAATTTAAGAATTAGGGAAACCAAATCAATTAATGTTGCAGCTTATAAGATATTTTGGGAGTTAAAGGTAATAAATGCCCTTCGATGCTGAAGATGTACCTGTAATTCACAAAATATAAGCAAAAATAAGAAATATCAGGGGAGTTTATTGACATAATTGTAACTGACAAGGACAAAGCTCTTACTTGTGTGGCTCATTTTCCATAAGGTTATTTCAACCTGAACCCAAATAAAAAAGAAGCCATAGATATTTCACCAAAAAAAGTTTGACAGGTAATTAATAAAACATAACTTGGATGCATAAGAATAGAAATTTATGGAGTAATATCAATTAAAAGGCAAATGCTGGGAACACATGGTTACTCTTAGAGAAAATTATTCAAAAGAAAAAAGAAAACATGCTCCCAGTCCATCATAAGCCAAATGAATAAGTATACATGAGACCAAACACGTCCAAAATAAGACTTTCTGAAGGTCCTCGAATTGGCATAAGCTGCCATAAGAGAATAAAGTTCAAATTTTGTAAAGCAAAGTTATTACACTCTATGAAGAGTACAAGGAACATAACTAGTTCAAAGACATCTGCATTAAATTACAACCTAAATGCAATTCATGAGCAACACCCTATACCTAGAAAGTGGTGAAAAAGCAAAACCCTAAGAGTAAAAATCAAGACTTGCATAGGTAATGATGGAATCAAGGTAGACCATTCTATACCCAGAAAGTGAAAAAGAAAAATTAACCTCCAAACGTTCAATTTCTTGATCTTTAGCATCATTTTAGGGAAGAGACAAGCCACTGGGGTTTGAGATACCAGGAATAGACTTGTTATTGATGACATGAATTAGTCTTTAAGAGGCAACAAAGTGATATTTGGCAATTTTTTCAAGCATTAACATAATGTGAATCATTTGTGACTCCCTACAGAATATATGAGCATCATCCTATATCCCAAACAAAAACAAATTCATGAGAAAATGGGAAGAACAATGAAAATTATACTCAAGTAAAATAAAAATTGACATGGTTGAGTGCATGAACTATTTTACTTCACCTGATCCACGAAGCTAACGATTAGGAGGTATGGGAATGTATATGGGACTCACTTTTTTCTTTTTTCTTTTCTCTCAAATGACCAAGAAACCATAAAAAAATTCACTACAGTTGAAAGAAGAAAAGGATAAGCGTAACATAAAAATCACCAACTCTATTTTCAACAAGTAAATCTACCGTAGAAATCCGTAAATAATGCAAGCACAACTTCTATAATTCTAATAGCAAAAACCAATTCAGCGGGAAAAAAACACACAACAAATGGTGGTTGGCAAAAAAATCATCTAATAATTGTGAATTATATAATATTTTTAGTATGATTTTAGGTATTTAATTGAGTTAATTTAGTGTGAATTTGGTTGAATTTTAGTTTAAATGATTAAATTTGTGTTTTAAGAGCTAATTGTAAGTTTTGGTATTTTTTAGGGTTATATTGGAAGAAAAAAGGCTTAATTACAAAATGTGAGAACTTCTGGGACAAATATGATAAATTGGAAAAGTGAAGCTAGAAAATCTTACGCGAAGTCTAGAGAACTGATGAGTGGCCTTGCACTTGAAGAAGGCTTTTCATGAGTGACCGTGCACTTTAGATTTTTGTGCATAAGAAGGCAAAATTCCATGAGTGGCTGTGCAAGCTTAGTGAGAATTCCATGTACTGCAGTGCACAGATTTTGTTCTTCAGCTACTTGGTCGTGCATCAAGAATCCAAGTTTGACGTAACTTCCTATTTAGCTAGAGTTTTGTTTCGATTCTAATTTGGAAGCAACAAAAGGCAAAACTTCTTCTTTGGGCGGAAGATTTCAGCTATAAATAGACATTCAAAACACCATAACAGATCATCAAGTAGGAATCAAGAAGAGAGAAATACAACAAGCTTTAATTACGATTTTTCTTTAGTTTTCTCTCTAGTTTTCTTTAGTTAGTTTTGTACAGTAGTTTTCTTTTTCTTAGTTTGTTGTTCTTTTTATTTTAGTTGTTTATTGTTCTTTTATTTTTATTATGAAATAATTTTTTTCTTCTTTTGCTAATGGATATTTGAAATCTTATATTTTCATTGTTATAACTTTACTTTGAGCTTTAATTTCAATATCAGTTGATTATTTCTTAGTTTTAAATATATTCTTATCTTTGATTGAGTTAAGATTAATTGTTGGTTTATTGATTCAATAACTAAAAATTGGTTTAGGCATGGTCATTGATTTGCATGTTCTTGGGTTAACTCTTTAGTGTCAATGCATGATTGTTTTCTGATTTTGAGATAATTATGTATTGAAATGATTAATTAACACTAAGAGAGGAGGAACTAAGAATAAATTGGAGTTGAATTTACTTGCAAAAGAGTTCAATGAATATTTATGGAGTTAAATTGGATTTTTATGCTGAGTAGTATATTTATCTATGAGTTTAATACTAAAAATGATATTCTTGCATAAAGATATCTGGTTCTATTTCATCTAGTTTTTTTAACAATCACTAGTATTTCTATTGAATTTAAGTCATTACAATGAAAATTAAGGTGGATAGTTCCTTTAGCAAGAGAATTTCAGTTATTATTTTATTTTTAATTCACGTTGATTTAATTTTAGTTTTTATTTTTTTAATTATTTATTTAGTTTAATTTTTGCCTTTAAATCAAAAATATTCGGGAAATAATCTCAAATTAATTTAATTCATACATAGATATTCTTCTTAGCAATCCATGTTTCCTTGGGTACGATATTTGGAATCTTAATCTATATTTTCCTATATTACTACCCGATCTAACACTTGCTAGATATCGGTCATCTTCAATTAGCAAAAACAAAGAGAAAAGAGAAAGCTTATGCATACCTTAAAACAAATCATCAGGTGGTCGGCAATGGAATCGTTGGTTGTGGCTGGCAAAGGAAGCTCCAGTGAAATAGATATGGGCTTCACCATTCTCATTCTAAAAGAGCATTTTGATTCTGATTGAGAACAAATAGGTTTAGGTTGGGATTCTACAGACCATTTGACCATTTAAGTTGGGGTTTGGTTTCTTTGCATTGAGAAAGAGTCTAGGGAGATCTTCATGCTCATGGTTCGAAAATGAAGAAAAAACGATAATCTCAAAGGTGAAAGCAAAACATACTAGCAATCTGAGTTCTTCAACAATAGCAGATTTAGAGATGAGTTCTTCAACATGTTAATTATGCCAATTATTTTATTCCATTCTATTTTTAGGTTGTTAAGAATGAAGTAACACAAAAAGAGCGATTTTGGGATTTAGGGTGATTTAGGGAGGTTGTGAGCTCAGGTTTGGCGAATGGAGGGCCATTTAGGGATTTGGTCTGAAAGAGAAACAAATAGATTTGCGAATAAGGGCATAATGTTGATCAAAATAAAAGTTAACAATGAATTGATGAAGGTTTTGGTGGAACCTAGATTTTATGCCTCAATGGAGTTTGAATAGAGGGAGAAGGGGTATAATGTTGAATTATTAAGGTGAAAAATGGAGAGTTTTTAGAGCATATCGAAAAGAAAAAGGGGTAATGGAATTATAAAAAAATAAAAAGGAAAATATAAGAAGTGAAAAAAATTTAAGAGAAATTAATAAGGGAAAGAAATTAGGTTGCAGAAGATGAAGGCGATGAGGTGAAGAAGAGAGAGAAGTGACTATAGCTAAAAGAGGGAGATGGGGACTAATTTACACGTAGGGCAACAAATAAGAAAATTACTTAAATATCCCTAATTTAGCAATGGAATTTGTATTCCGTTTCTAAATTAGCAACCGAATTATACTTCGGTTACTAAATTAGAAACGAAACCTATATTCGATTGCTATTTTAAGGTAGGTTATTTAGCAACCAAATTTAAATTACGTTGCTATTTTTCATTGAAAATGTAAATTAGCAACAACAATCTATTTTTGGTTGCAAATTTAGCAATGGAATTTCATTTCGGTTGCTATTTTAGTAACCAAATATAAATTTCGTTGCTATTTTTCATTGAAAATGTAAATTAGCAACGAAATATTTTTTCGTTGCTAAATTTTGGCCCAAATTTATAGCGCCATCTGCCGACGCTTAATTTAGCAATGGATATATTATTCATTGCTAAATTTCACCCTAAAATAGTACCACCATCTACTAGCGCTTTTTTTAGCAACAGTGTTAAATTTTCGTTGCAAAATTCCATTGCTAATTTTTAGTGCCACTAGTTCCCACCTTTTTTAGCAACAGAAGACAACCATTTCTAACTCCATTGCTAAAAAATTAAACTTCAACCAAAAATAGCAACAAAATTTTTTTCGTTGCTAAATCTAATTTCATTGCTAATTTATCAACGAGAAAAAATTCTGTTGCTATTTAGACATTTTCTTATAGTGTTTAACCTGTAAAGTTAGACATTAGGATTTATAGGGTAATTGGATACAATTAGTAACCTTTTCAAATTTAGGCCTAATGGATAGCTTTATTAGGTTACTTATTAGATGCATAGTAAATAACATGTATTGTATTGTCTCCTTTAGTTATGTGCAGCAATTGTTCAATTAGTGATCAGAGGATCCAAATGAATACTACTTTTTGGATCTAGAATATGAAAATCCAATATTTGTTAAAAGAGCAAGAGGCTCTATAAATCTTAAGTTTAGTTATGGTTGAACTTTAGGATGGCAACATAATCTAGTATAAGCGGGACCAAGATGCCTATATGGTATGGAAAAGAGATATTCCACTACTTGTGTCATATTACTAAGTTTAAATGGATGATGGCATCACTAAGCAATTTTGCAAATGTTAAAATGCAATGGATTTATGAATTGCTTTGTTGGAGAAATTTGAGGATATGTCTCTAATTAAGTTTTGATCATTAGTGACCAAGTTTGATACTTATTAGAAAAGTCGCAGGAATATCTAAGAGAGATGGAAAATATGTTATGTGAGCTTAGTGAAGTTGGTCATAAGTTGATCAATGACTATCAGGTCCAATTTGTTATCCATTCCTTACCCAAAAGTTGTGAGCATATAAAGATACAACCAACTAATAAGGACTATATAAAGACATTAAAGGATTTCACTTGATATTTTGAGCTTGAAGATGTCTGTTTGGCATTGATTAAGGTCAACGTTGAAGTGCATATGGCACAGTCACGTTCCGATAAAATGAGTTCTAATAAGAATAACAAAATAAGCTTCAATAGGAAGGGTAAGAAAAAGGCTCAAGAGCTTAAAAGGCAAAAGATGAAATATATTTATAAAAGGTGTAAAGGCAAGAAAAGAATAAACATTTCAAGAGTGAAATATTTATTTAACAGCTAACAGAAAGGACATTATGCAAAAGATTGTACTGTGCCAACGTAAGTACACTATTCTGAATTAAGAGTGAATGAAATTTATGTATCTAGTTTTATGCTTCTTATTAAATTTCATTCTTTATGAGTGATAGATTTAGGAGTGATGGATCAAGCGATAAAGGATCAAGATGCTTTTATCTAGTTAGTTTCTGTTCTTGCTTTGATAAAACTTGGTTTTATTTACATTTCAAGGATAACAACGCAAGCTTATATTTAGATGATGCTTAATATGGTTCTAATTTTTTTTTCCAATAATTTCATTATTATGGATATTGATCCTAATTATTTAAATAATAATAAATTTTCCTTAATTTTTATTGCAATTGATTCATTTAGATATTTATACTCCAATGATTGTGAGGGTAAGGCATGAGCCCTACTATTTCATCATGTTTATAGATAACTATACATGGTTATGTCTACTTGATTTCTCACAAATTAGAAGCATTCAGTTGCTTTAAATTTTATATGAACTTAGTTAAAAATCAATTAGATAGAAAAATCAAAGCTTTAAAAACTGATAGATGTCAAAAATATCTTTCTGATAAATTTAAAGCTTTATATGATGAAAAAGGAATTGAGCATCAGTTATCTATTCTTTGAACTCCAAAACAAAATAGTATTGGAAAAAGGAGAAACAGAACTCTCCTAGATATAGTAAGATCTATGATGGCTAAAGCAAAATTTTCAATATCCTATTGGGGAGATGCTTTATTAACAGCCACATATATTCTAAATGAAGTGCCCTTTAAGTCTGTCACATTCACTCCTTATGAGTTATGGACTGATCAAAAACCTAACCTAAGCCATTTATGACCTTGGTATTGTGATGTTTATATCCATGATACCTCAAGAAAATTCGATAAATTAGGAATAAGAGATAAAAAGAGTATTTTTGTGAGATATTCTGAAGTATAAAAAGGATATGTATTTATGGGTGAGCAAGAAAATAACATGGTGATAGAATTTAGATCACGAGATGTCATGTTCTTAGAAAATAATTTTTTTTAAGTTGGGCATAATGAGTCAAGACTTCACTTTCTATAAAGCTTAAGAAGAAGAAATGTTAGGATCACTCCATCCGAGTGGAAGGGAATTAAAAGAAGAAGGTTAAAATCCTTTTCTGATTGATCTGGATATTTAGGATCCTTACTCCAGTGGGAGTATTATTAAGACCCTCTTCTTAATGATTCGGATATTTGGAATCCTTACTCTAGTGAGAGTATTTCTAACTCCAGTGGGAGCATAAAAATTCAGGACCCTTACTTAAGTGGGAGCATTTTTGGTTCCAGTAGGAGCATGGATCTTAATCCCAGTGAGAGCATTCTAAACTATGATGAATATATGAGATATGTTTATCAAGAATCAAAATTATGAAAATCTAAAAGGAAAAGTATTTTACATCGACGATTTGAGATCGAAGGCTCAAACAAAACCCTTTTATTTATCCCACAAGATGCAAAAGAGCCTAAGAATATTCAAAAAGATCTTTCATGTCCAGTTAAAGATAAATGAATTAAGGTGGTGGAAGAAGATATGGTATTTATGAGATTGAACCATGTTAGGAAACCGGTTGATCTACCTAAATGATGTAAACCAATTAGGAATAAGTAGATTCTCAAGTTAAAGCAAAAATTTGATTGAAGTATTGAAAGATATAAAGCTCGATTAGTTGCTAAAGGGTTTACACAACATGAAGGAATTGATTATGAGTAGACTTTCTCATATATTGTAAGATTTATGTCTATAAGGTTAATTTTGGCCTTAGTGGCTAGTTTAAACACTACATTAAATGAATGTAAAAATTGCTTTCCTCAATGAAGGATTATTGAGTACGTAAATGACATAGACTACATAAGTGAAATTAAGGTTGGTTGTCCTCCAACTTTGAAATGAAAGATATGGGTCAAGTAGATTACATTCTTAGAATTAAGATTTTAAGAGATCATTCGAGAAGGTTATTGTCTTTGTAGCATAAGACATATATCAAAAAAGTTCTTGAATGATTTAACGTGCAAAATTGCAAACCAATTGATAACCCCCATTGCCAAAAATTAGTTTCTTAGCAAGAGTATGTGTCCTAAGATGCCAGATAAAATGGAATGCATGAAAAATATTCCATATGTTGCTACTATGGGTAGCCTAATATAGACAATGTTGTGTAAAATATCAGATATATTTTATGCAGTAGGCATAGTAAGTAGATATCAGTCCAATCCAAGTAAAGTACATTAAAAAGTAGTGAAAATGATACTTAGATACCTCAAAGGTACCACATACTTTTCTCTTTATTATCAAGAAAATATTTGCAATTGAGAGAATACTTAGATGTTGATTAGGGAGGTGATGTGGATGAGAAAAAATTCAAATCAGAACGGGGCGGGTTGTGTATTCTTGCTTGACAAGGGTGCCATTTCGTAAAGTAGCAAAAAATAAATATGTGCAATCCTATTAACGATGGAAGCTGAATTTGTTGCTTCCTCTGCTGCTGTATGAAAGATAGTTTGGCTAAAATGGTTTGCGAACCATTTAAAAGTAACTGCCTTAGAGGTATCGGTGACAATCTATAGTGATAGTCAGTCATCGATAGATACATCGACATTAAGTATCAATACACCAAAGATATTATTGCACAAGGAGAAGTAAACTTACAGTACATTTCCTCACTGGATATGATTGCATATCTATTAACAAAACTTGTATTGAGAGATATATTTAGAGAGACATGTTAGATCTCAAGGTTTTACGTAAGATTTGACTTGTATTGTTTATGTGATCCCTTAACATTATTATTTATGAATAATAATAAAGTTCATTCTTTGGCAATACATAAGTGTGAATATATATATATATATATATATATATATATATATATATATATATATATATATATATATATATCAACATTTACTATTATTTATTATATCATTTTTCACAAGTATGCGAAATCGATTCTAGTAATAAAGAGTAAATGAGTTATCGTTCCCACAAAAAACTGATGATTAAGAACCAAAATTGTGATAATTTCATATTATTTAGACAAGCAAAACTAAAATAATTAACTAAATAAAAATTATATAAGTAAATCACATAAATAATTGAAAGATTGAATAAAATTAATAGATGGGAAGCTAGGGTATCTTTGAATTTACTTGAATCTTCCTTTTTGTTTATATCTATTAGCAATCAAATTTAATTACTTAAACAAGGAAAGAATAATCCTAAGATATTTAACATGCTCTTCCAAACGATGTCAAACTTATGCATCAATTTCCATTAACCTTTTATAACAAATATTAATGAATGAAAATAGAACTATGATTATTATCAATAATTCCTATAAGTCAAGTTATATTATTTTCATTCAAACTATGTTCTTGTGTTATTCACAATTCAATTCAATCTCAATATGTTCCTTCCATAATAATCTTAAAAAAATAAATCAGTCAATCAATGGCCAATTAATTGAAAGCATTAAGCATGATCATAAACAATTGAATAAGCAAAGAAAACTAATCAGATAAACCAAAAAAAAAGATTCAAGCTACATCAAAGATAACACTAAAAGAGATTTAGCTAATGCTAATCATGTTCAAAAATCCAAAATAACAATTCAAAATCAATAACATAGTTAAAGTAAACTTGAAATTGAGTAAAAATAAAAATCTTGGAGCCCGAGGCTTCAATTCTGCAGAAATCTTCGATCCCAAATCTTGAGTTTCTTCAAATTTTCATCTTGTTTTTGTCCTTTCATTAGAGATGGAATGGCCTTTTATATGGAAGAAGCATCTTAATTGGAATAGAAGAGCTCTAGGGTTTATTTTGGAAGAAATAAAATAGAGCTGGAGTAAGAAAATAGGCTAAACATTGCATCTCATTTTTATCCCCATCACCACACCTTCATGTGGTGATTTCTACAAGTGTCACCACCTAAGATGGTGCAATTATCTGTCCATCTAAACATCACAACCTTAGATGGTGAAACCCTCTGGTTGTCATCTCTTACCATTTTGCACTTCTTTTGAACTTATAAAGCTTTCAATGCAAATTTTATATCTTCAAATGGCCTTTTAATCCATTAATCATTAAATATTAATAAGATTAAACCTAAAACCACCCGAATTAATACAATTAAGCTAACTTAACAATCAAAATATAAGAATTAAGAATTTAACTAAAAGATGATGAAAATCAACCATTTAACTGTTATTTTATCCTAAAATTCACTTAAAAATGATTCGCAAAAACTGATGTAAAATCTACTAACAATTGAGCATGTCAGATAGAAAAGTAACCCACTCACATGGGTGTTTACCTTAGTTTTGATAATGAGTTGATAAAGACTAAGATGAGGTAATTTTTAAAAATATGATGGATTCAAGAGCCTGTTCAAAATAAAAGTGTTATTTTGAAGAAAATACAAGATTAGTCTTATTAAGGTGCAAAATAAAGATATACATGAGGTTATATGTTTTGGATTGAGATCCAAATTGGATTAAGTATAATCCAATGATAAGCTAAACATAACTATCATATTATGTCCTAAAAGCCAAAAATAGTCATGAAATGGGAGGACTAAAGTTGGATGCTTCGGAGCATCACAACCTTACGCTTCTGTATGGTATTATATATATTTCATGAGATATGTACTCCTTTAAGGGAAGGAAATAACATCACGACACATGTTTCATATCATGTGTGCTTTAAGTGACCAAATGGAGGGAATTTAATGTGAACGATCTCAATTTTTCCTAGTGTGAGATCCAAACTAAGTTTTGACACTTAAAACCCTTAACTTATCGCTAAAGTAAGGTATAATGTGGCTAGCTTAGTTAATTAGTCTCTAAGAGGATATGGGAAATTTTGGTCTGCCGGGTTTAACTAGAAAAGCGAGCTGAATCATGATGGATGACATAAATTAAGAGGGGAAGATAGCTTTTTTATCACATTCAATTGGTTTGTGGTTTAACACGAAAATTATTTTATGAGATCATGAGTTAAAACAGTGAATATGAGAAGGCAATCTAGGGTTAGGCTTATATGGATAAAATGATCTTATTTCTTCAAGATGTTATATATCCCTAACAGGTGTATATCAATAGCGCTTTCGATATACGCTACTCACAAAATTTATTTACCTATATAATTGGAGATTATGATTGGATTTTGTTCTGTCATGTACGAGTGAGAGATAAAGGAGAATGGATATACCCATGACTCCAAATTTGAAAAGTAAATCAAATATATTTGATACCGAATACATCGGTTATAGAAATTAATTCCTATATTGAATACGTCAGTTACAAAAATTAATTTCTATATTGAATGCATCAGTTAGATAAATTAATTTTTGTATTGAATACGTCAGTTATGAAAATTAATTTCTATATTAATTACCTTCCTAATTAAAAAATCTGAAAAAACCCTATAAATAGAGCTTATGAATTCAGATTTGAGGTTTTTTTTGGGGTTGCTAGTTTTTCATAAGAAAATCTATAGAGAATTCCTTCTCTTACATCTCATTCTTCGGTTTCTTCAAATGGTATTTGGATCGTGGAATTGTTGTCGTTATCTCACCCAACGATTTGTGGATAATAGCCATGCTAGTAATGCAAAACAGGATCGTTCGTTTTCACTTTCGCTTCTCAAAGGATTCTACGCTACAATAGGTAAATAGATTTTCCTCTTTATCTTTATATGTATATTTTCCAACATAATTACATACAGGTATTATATATAATGAAATTTACCAATTTATATAATTATATTAGTATATAATCGATCATTTTAATAATTAATTTTATTTACTCTTAATATCACTTAATTATATATAATATATAATCACCTTATCAATTAATTTTATTTATTGTTAGTGTCATTTAACTAGTACTCATCTATTTTTGATATCATATTTATGAGTAATCAAGTATGTAAATAACAAAATATAATTATATACAATTATTATATATAATAACATTTACCAATTCATATAATTATATGAGTATAAAATTATCTTATCAATTAATTGCATTTACTCTTAGCGTCACTTAACTAGTACTTATATATTTTTAGCACAATACCTATATGAGTATGTAAATTAATAATGTAATTATATGTAATGAAATTTTATCAACTGACATAATTATATAAGTATATAATTATCTTATCAATTAATTTTATTTACTTTTAGTGTCATTCAAATAGTACTCATTTATTTTTTATTCAATACTTATATGAATATGCAATTAATAATTTAATTTTATAGTTATGATACATAACAAAATTTTAATTGTATATTTCAAAATGATAAAAAAGAAAAAAAATAAAATTTTTTAAAGGGAATTAAAAAATAAATTTAAAATTTTTTAGGAGGGAATATTTTTTGTTTTAAGTTTTTAGAGGTAATTAAAAATTGAATTTTAAGTAATTAATAATTTTTAAAATATTAAAAATTAAATTATTTGAGGTAAAAAAAATAAAAGAGAATGTTAGGTTAAGCCAGCCGTTTTCCCTTTCATTTTCTGTTTTTCTTCATTCTATTTTGCCTCCTTCTGCCTCTCACCTGCCTCTCTTCCATTCACCACCTTGCTCCACCTCTCTCCAATGCACTCTACCTTTGGACACTACCATCAATCTCTCGCCAGCACCCTTTTTCTGTTCTCATTAGTGATTGGTGCGTTTTCTCCATTTGCCATTGCCAAATTTGAGTTAGCAAATTGGCTCTGCCTCTTGCCATTGTCATTCGATTATAGTACTCGAAATTGTTATTTGTTAAAATTAGTTGAGATCAGCTATACTTTTGGTTTTAGAGGAACTAACTAAATAAGTTTAGAAGTTTAAAAGTTTTAATCAGGTAACTACTATATTCGCATAAATTTTTAAATTTTGTATTTAATATTTAGATTTTTTGTGGTCTAATTATTTAAAATTTGTGTTATTTTTTAGACATTGTTCAAAATTTTCAAATCAATGTCACTATAATGTAGAAAAAGACTATCAAATGTTAATTTTTAAATTTTATGCTTTAACTTACATTTTAATTTTATTTGTATTTATTATTGTGTAAATTTATTTTGTAAATTTTTTAAAATATTAAATTGTTCAAAATCCCAGATTATATTATACCGTATTATTTAGTACCAAAAAAAATCAAAATACCGAATCAAACTATACCGAATTGTTCCGAATTTTCAAGATAAAAACAATACTTAATTTTAAAATTATCCGATATTTCAAGACGATACAGAGATTTGCAAATTTTTGAATTGTACTGTACCATGTACACCCCTATACATATAACTATATCTATATCTATCTATATATTTGTCTATTTATTTACCTTAGGTGGATTTTTTGCAGGATATTTTTTTTATTATAGTGTGGTTTTTTTTATTGAAATTAACTAATTGTTGAAGAATATATATGAAAAAGGATTGATTTTTTTATTTTTCTATTTTTATCCTGATAATTTTTTTTTGTAATTATTTAAATGTTTAGTTCTATCTTTTTTATATGAGTGTGTATTTTAGCAGGATTGTTTCTAATCTTATAGGAAAATTCACCAATTTTTTAAGAATTTTCAAATTTAATGTTTGGCATCTTTTTTCTCAAATTACTACCGAAATAAAAAAAGGAATAAATATTTTTTTAAAAATTTTTATAGTGTATAAAATTCTTAGGCCATTATGCTAATTCAAGTAGATTTACAAATTATTTTCTATATGTATTTTTTTATTTTTTTTTACTATAATTAAACCAATTAATTTCATAGTTTAAAAATTTATATGTACATTTAAGTAGGGGTGAGTAAAAAAACTAAAAATATGATTAACAGAAAAATCAATCCGAAATCGAATCAATTTTTATAGTTAACCAATCCGATGGACTCAATTCCGATTTTTAATTTTTATATTTTTTTGTTAATGGTTACTGATAAAGCACGAATTGTCTTTATCTGTAAGAAGGAGAGTTGGAAGTTGAACGGATCCTGTCGGATGAATGAACCTGTAAGAAGGAGCGCCTGGTTGGACCCAAGCATTAGCATTCCAAAGCTTAAGTTAGCAGCTTTTAGAGAAAGAGTGCTTAGAGAGAGAGAGTCTTAAATATTCAATACTTGGAGCCATTGTGTTTTAGGCTATTTATAGGAGTTATTTGGGAGGGATACTTGAGTACCTTGGAACATGATAACTGGTATTGGAGTAGGTGTGCGACGATGTGACAGGAAGCAGGTAGAAGGTATGGGTGCTTGTTTGTGCCAGTAGATTAGACAGGACAGGATATCCCATTAGTTCGATCAGACATCGCTCCTTTATGTCTTGTCTTCCAGCTAATACTTTGTCCTTTTTGTTGATAGGCTTTGTACCTTGCCAAGTATTATTGGGCCGACTTGATTGGGCCTTGGAGATATTTTTTCCATAGTTATCACTTGTCCCCCCTCTAAAGGGTCCGATCAGACGATTTTTGACTTTTGGCAGCAATTTTGAATTGGCGCAAATCTGATAAGTTGCGTCCATGCATTTCAGATAGTTATTATACATTTAATACACGTGCGCATGCCGAGGGTGATGCATCATTCTTTGCAACAAAAAGAATGGATTGGAGACATGCATGTGCGCGTGCCAAAGGCGACACTTCGCTCTTTATATATAATGATGGATTGGAAACATGTGGCGATCATCCAACGAAGAGGCTTGTTGGAGAATCCCAGCCTTGTGCCTATAAATAGGTAAGTCTAGGGTGATTTTTTCTTATTTTTCAGCGATCCTTGGTAAAATCCTGCCAGATGATTTTCTTCCTCATTCATAATGTCATTTTTTGCTTCTCCCCCTCTACCAAAGATGGCTTTGACAAGCAGCCATTTTATAGATAGGAGCTTTCTTGAAGCTTATAAAGATCGTGAGATCGTGGCTTGTCTTTCGAAACTCACCGAGGAGGAAGTGGTTGACATTCCTTCACGATACAATCTTATCATAGAGGTTTATGTGATGGCCTGCCTAAATTCCATGGCGATGACCAGTGTGCCATTTGGGCGTGAGAGTACTGAGTGGTTCATTTGTCATTTGTGGAGACAGTCTCAGAGATAGCATAACATATTTTTTTTCCTCGTCATTGGAAGTCAAAACAACCTTTTGGACCATGCTTTTTTTTAGGATGCTTTAACTTCATACCATGATTTTGGCCGAATTTTGTGCATTTTTCAATTACCATATCACCACTCTGCAAATTGACACTCATGTAAAGAAAACCATCATCATCAAGGCTGTCGATACATCTGATTTTGCTCTGCATCCCGACCCAAAAATTTACATTATCGTCAGACTTTCGAGTAGGATGATGGATCGCTCACCAATCGATCAGGTAGGAGGTCTTCAAACGCTGGGCCAAACGTCTCACATATCTGATGGTAGGGGATCCGATCAGGGAGAAATAAAACTTGGAGGATTCGAACTTGTTTAAAAGTTCCTTATTGTCAACATCAGCCTTGTAACTTCTGATGTGTTCCAATCAAAACACTCTGCCCTCTAGAGAGGCACGGTTTGTTACCAATAAGTCCTTACGATGGCATTTCGACCGTCACATAGCAATATTTCATTTTGACACCGATCGGGCTAGCAGAAGCCGATTATGATGTAGCTAGGAAGGATTATCTTTTTGCCCAGTCAGGGGTTTAAAAACTGAAGAAAGAGGCCGCTTGTCTTTCTCAAGATCTGAAGGTCCGACAGAACGAGGTCGATCGTAAGGCCTGCTTTTATTCCAACCAAGGCTTTTGCCACATAACTTGCCTGAATTTTCTTGTAATATTTTCTTTTTTGTAATGGTTTTATCCTTGCTTTGTAGCTTGTAAGAACCCTTCATATATAAAATTTGATTTGCCTTTCAATTGCGTCTTTACATTGCAATTCTCATTTTAGGCAGTATTTATCATAAAATCAATTAAGGAGAAAATATTAAATCAACTGAGGAGAAATATGTAAATCACCTATGGAGAATGTATGAAATCGAATAAAGAGAATACTTCCTGAATTTCAATATGCTTTTCAAGTATTGCAGTACACAACTCTTTAGAATCGATTATTGCCTAATCCGATCAGATTTAAAAGATAGATTTTTCATTCAGGCGTGAGTTATGACTTAGATTTATGCTGTCAAGCGCAATAGGTGACTTTTCAGTCTTTCATTCGATTGAAGCATTATTCGATCAGATGTAAAGATCGGCACAACTGACCTTTCGGTCTTGCATTACTTTAAAGATATGGTGATTTCACACATCAAGTGTTTAGGAGAGATAATTAACTCAATTATTGTCCTTCGCATTTTGGATTCAGAATGGACATCGAATCTAGCGAATGAATCGATGGAGATTAAGCGAAGGCATCTCGCATCTTTAGTTCGGGAGTGATGTCGAGCCTAGCGGATGAATTTGAAATAGAGAAAAACCTTCGTATTTTGGGCTCAGGATAAGCGTCGAGCTTAACGAAGGAGTCAAACTTATAATGGAGAAATGCTTTCACATTTTGGGCTCGGGATAGACATCGAGCCTAGCGAATAATTTGATAGAGATCAAATGGGTGTGCTTCGCATCTTGGGCTCGGGATGAATGTTGAGCCTAGTGAAGGAACTTAACCTGTTAATGAATGGACTCCAACTTTCGCATCTTTGGCTATGTTAAGGCCAACGGATAAGTTATACCATATTGATTCATTGATCGGGATGTGACATCAATCGAAATTAGATCCTCAGTCTTAGAATGACTGGAATAGAAAAATCAACCAAGAAGAGATATTGATTGGATAATTGCGCTTTAGCGGTTAAATTATAGTGACTGATTGGGGAGAGGTCTATAGGCATCAGAGGTCCTCATCTCAAACTCTCAATGGTAGAAAATATCTTTTCGATCCATGCTGAGGTGGTAGGAGGATCCAACTCGAAGGTCGCTTTGCTGGAGAAGGAGTTAATACATTTAATTAAACGACAAGTAGTAAATTCATCAGTTTGGACACGTACCTATTTTTAAGCTATTTTTTGCTTTGTGGAGACACTTATTTTATGCGTATCAGAAGGTTTAAGAGAGTTACTCGCTTATGGGCAGTTACTCATTTGGAGAAACCTCGATCGAGATGTCAGTATCGATCGAGTGAAATTAACATGGCGACCTTGGAAGTTACCCGCTTATAGGGAGTTACCCTTTTGGAGAAATCTCGATCGGGATGTCAGTATTGATTGACCAAAATTAACATGGCGATCTTGGGAGTTACCCACTTATGAGGAGTTATCCTTTTGGAGAAATCTCGATCGGGATGTCAGTATCGATCGATCGAAATTAACATGGCGATCTTGGGAGTTTACCGCTTATGGGGAGTTATCCTTTTGGAGAAACCTCAGTCAGGATGTCAGTATTGATCGACCGAAATTAACATGGCAACCTTGGGGAAGGACATAGATATTTCACCTAAAAGAAAAATAACAAATTTGCAAGTTGAGGCACATACCTTGTCTTTATGCCTTCCTTGCAGAGTCCTAGGTCAGCAACATTGAAAGTTCTTTGAGTTGTCTGAAGGAGGTTATTGATTCCTAAGGCAGCTCATGGAACCAATTTAGGGCATCCCCTCCTAAGATGGTGGGGAAGATTCTGCAGGCGATCCTTTCATCATAGGTGTAGACTTGTACTTTTGTCAAAAACTCAGCCAGATGGGCGATGGGGTCAGTTTTACCTATGTATTTGTCAATCACAATGTCTCTCCACCTAGGAGGCAAGCCGGACTCTACGATCTCCTTACAGAATGGAGAGGCAATATTTTTACAAGTATTACCTTCGAATACGCCTTTGTTGAGACTTGCCAAGCTGAATTGCTTGAGCTTTTCCTTGAACCATATATCTTCCTTGCACTCAGTGGAGGTAAACTCGCTTTTCAATCTTTTGGAGTGGCCGTGATTCGGGGTGTTCGTGAAAGGAAAACTATCCTCGAGAAGTGGAGTGAAGGATCTATTAGAGCTATAGGCGAAGTCTTGGATGGGGGAGGTCATCCCTTTGCCTTTGTTATACCTGTTCGGGGTCCTGACACCCATTATACCACCATCTTGAGCTCGAGGATTTTTAATAGAGACTCTTCAGTTTCTCTTTGTTCTTAAGTCTTCATCCATGAAGTCTTATTCGTGGGCTCTTTCAGAAGTTCTGGACATCTTACCTTTTTTAATTGTCTGAACAATGTTGTTGGAGAAATCGCTAAGGAGGGAGTGTATATCCTTAAGCATGATGGGTGTATTTTTCGATTGCTGTAAGATGTCACGGCTCAAGATCGGGAGGTAGTTGTCCCCATTTGGGGGCCTTTGAGATCTCTCTCTTCTCCCTGCTTGTCTAGATTTGCCATGACCGTCGTTGTTGCGGTCATGTTCTTCGGAGGTTGCATACTCAGTGGATCTTGAATTGGCCATATCTCTTCTAGTAAAGGTCTTCAGGGGCCCGCTTTAGTCGGAGCTCTAGGCTGCCATGTTCTCTCAACAAAAATACCAAATGATAAAGCACGAATTGTCTTTATCTGTAAAAAGGAGAGTTGGCGGTTGAATGGATCCGGTTGGATGAATGAACCTGCAAGAAGGAGCATCTGATTGGACCCGGGCATTAGCACTCCGAAGCTTAAGTTAATAGCTTTTAGAGAAAGAGTGCTTAGAGCGGGAGAGAGTCTCAGATATTCAATACCTGGAGCCATTGTGTTTTAGGATATTTATAGGAGTTATTTGGGAAGGATACTTGAGTACCTTGGGACGTGATAACTGACATTATGGTAGGTGTGCGACGATGTGACAGGGAGTAGGTAGAAGGTATGGGTGCTTGCTTGTGTCAGTGGATTAAATAGGACAGGACGTCCCATCAATCCGATCGGACACCGCGCCTTTATGTCTTGTCTTCCAGCTCATACTTTGTCTTTTTTGTTGATAGGCTTTGGACCTTGCCAAGTGTTATTAGGCCGACTTGATTGGGCCTTAGAGATATTTTTCCATAATTATCAGTTATAGTTTAGGTTTTTAAGTACTGGTTAACTGTTAATCCACTGTTAATCGGTTCATATATATATCTTTAATTTTTTTCTATTTCTTTCTCTCTAAAATTTACATAAAATAATACTTTAAAATATATTTAAATTATATATTTATTTTTATATCTTAATTTTTTATATTTTCCTATAAAATTTATATAATGCTTTAAACTAAATTTATATTATGTTATTTTCTTTAATTATATAGTAATATTTATATATAGTATCTGATTAAATTTTATATATGTTATTTTTTTTATCATTTATTAGTGCTCATATTTTAATTAATAGCATTTATTTATATTTTCTTATATTTTAAAGTTTATGTAATAACATTTAATATTATCCAAAATTTTATTTGACTTAAAATCAAATATATTAATTTTCAAAAAATATCAAATCTATTTTATAATATTAACTATTAGTTTATAAAACATAAATTTTGGCTAGTAAATTATATTTGTTTTGTAATTTTTATATTAAATTACTTTGTAAATTTGAAATTTAACTGAATTTTTTAAATTTTTTTTGTCTAATTTTATGTTATAAAATTTAATTGTTAACCAAAAAATATTGATTAATCAAACCAAAATCGATGGACTGGTTAACCGAATGTAATGAATTGGTTAATTGTTAGTGATTTTAAAAAATCGATATTAATTGACTGGTTAATTTTTTTTATTCATGAACTAGTTAACAGGTTCATACTCATCTCTACACTTAAGTTTTAGAGACTATTAAATTTTTGTTGATTTTAAATTTAAAAAAAAATTGGAACTTGCATACATTATCTAAAAAATGTTTACAAGAATGAAATTAATGTTTTATATTTAAAAAGTAGACAAATAGCATAACTCATATAATCCAGTAACGAACCGACCAATCCAAAATAACGAGTTTAATTACTTATAACCCAACTAAATTGGATTAGATTCAACTCATTCAAAATTTTAAATAGGTTGAATGGAAAATCAATTATAACCCATCCAACAATCTCCGAACAAAACTCAGCTGGTTTATATTAGCCCTGTATTTTTGCTTTAACTTGAAGCAACATTTTAGTGAAAAAAAAAATCCAAAGCATTAAAGTTAAAAATTGAATAAAAGACCAATAAAATACTATTTGAGAAGAATTAAAAAAAAAAAAAGAGTTGGAAAATTTTAATTTGACCTGTAAATTCAATCTAATTTCTTTTTAAAAATATTAATGAAATTCAATATGGTCAGTCAATGATCCACTTATGGCCTGTTTATGATCCGTTGGTATTATTTGTGATTTTGTGTCTTTATATATTCACATATTGAATGATGGTATATAATTTTGTAATCTGTATATAACTTGAATATGTTAATTGATCGATTATCATGTGAAGAAACATATATAGTCTTGCTTTAGTGATTGAAAATTCAAAATAACAGTTATGCGAACTGAATTGAAAATGAAGATTAGGCAATTCTACTAACTAAATTTGAAAAAATTGATCAATTATGAATTGATTGATAGAGTTGACAAATTGTTGCTTGGTCAACTAGCCCCAAATTCTGAATGCTGATGATAAAATTTCTCTAATTTAATAAACATAAAAAAGTTTGAAAACTGTTTAATCAAATTCAATCTGCCTAACAGTTGAAATAGACGTAAAAATAAAATAAATTTTCTGAATAAGATGAAGAAAAACTAAAGCAACCTATAAACCAAACCGAAAATTGTTTCCCTTATAAAGAAGAGGAGTTGACCCAATTCCATGATTATAATTAATGAAGGAAGGCTACTTTTGGCTCTATACCCAGTTGGATATAAACCATAACAAAACCAACTCCCACCAATTCATCCATTTGTTTGTCTCATAGCATCAAAATCAATTCACACCTCCCAAGTCAAAAATAGGAAAATCCGGGGTTGGATATACTTTCTTTCAAAAAAAATAAAAGTTTATGCTTTATATTTCTTTTTGCCTAAACTTGATTTAGATAAATTTTATCGTCTAACCAATAGTGCATTACCACTTCTATAAAATTGGTCATAAAAGGAACGGATGATAGTTAAACTTGTTCATAAAATTTGCATAAATTGAATTTAGGTAAAGATTTTCCTTCTTTTCTGACTAAAATAAAAATACTACTATAAATAGGTACATATATAGTAAATACTTTAATTAATGAATGACGTAAACATCCACTATTAGGCAAATTTGACATTAAATAGGTACATATAGAGTAAATACTTTAATTAACGAATGATGTAAACATCCAATATTAAGGAAATTTGAACCTAACATTAAAGACTCAATTTTAACTGTATCCTTTCAAATATTTTAGCAATAAAATTAGTTTCAATATACTGAATGGTTTGGCTGAAAACATCACTCTCCGTCCCTTTATTTAAAAAAAAAAAAACTATATTTTAATTATCCATGAAGTTTAACTTAATTAATGATCTTAAAAAAAAAAAACTTAATGATATTAATGTCATTTTAACTATCCCATATGGAGCTCTTTTTGGAAAAAAAAAATCATGGTAGGCCAAAACTAGTTGACATTCTAGAGTATTATAAATTTTTAAATGCATTTTTCTAGAAATGGAGAATCATGCGCTAAGAATATGCTGCTATCAACTTGCTCATATGTTATGTATTAAAATTCAATTTTGATTTAATTTTACCATTAACTTTTGTTCACAGTTCTAGAAATAGGGAAAATTCTTGATATAAATACTAGTTTTAATTTCCATATTTAAGTAGGCAAACGCATCTCGTATTAGGTACAGAACAAACATTATCACCCTCACTATATATATATATATATATATATATATATTGTCAAAGACCTCCTAATAGAGATTTAAGTAATTGACATAATGCTGTTATTGAAAACTCAAGCACATGAATGGGTTGGGATACCTACTCCCAAGGAGCTAGCTAGTAGCCAATGGGTCAAATATCAATTCAGTTTCCTGTGATAACGGGAAAAATTGAATGAAGTTGTCATAATTTAATTTTAAAAAAAATAATGAGAAAACAATGAAGAAGGTAGTAGTAGTCATCCAGTTTCTTATTGATAGAAACGGATAGTTACCCAATTTCATAGATTGTGCTTTGTTCCTAAAAAAGTTCATAGATTGTCAGCTTATTAACTTTTTTTTAATATTTTATATCCACAGATTGTAAAAATATAATATTTTTTTATAATATTTTAGACAATTTTCTCCTACAAAGTGATTGATGAGTTTAGCCCCGATCCATTTATTCAATACGGTAACAAAGTTAAAAAAAAAATCTAAAGATATTGGCTCACCTAAAAACGATCAATTCTACAAATTTCAGGTTTTAGATATATATTTTTTTAACTCTGTGTTTCAGCTAATTAGTAACTGTAAAAATATATTACATAGGTTTGAAGAGGTAGCTTTCAAGTTATTCAACATTTTCAAACAATCATATTCAAGTATGGATTCCAGTATATGCATGTGTCCATGCAGGAAAAACAAGGTGATAGCGTATATAGATGCATCTTTGGTTGACAAAATGGTAGTATTTTTGGCATTAATCTTTGATTAGTTGCAATAGTTCGATCGACTCTGGCATCTTTCCCCATTGCCATGACAGGAATTTTTTTTTTATTTTGGTTTCAAATTTAAAAATATTTAGGAAATTGGTGTAACGGTAAAATTATTTAGCATTTTAGGGTGTAATAAGTGAGATCCATTAAAAAATATGCAAAAGCTGTATAAAAAAATAGCATAGTGATATATTTTTTTTGTTGGTGGAACGGTATCGTTTGAAAAGAAAGTATGACTTCAATCCGATTAACGAGGTAGATCATATGTGCTAGAAAACGGCAAAACAACAATATTTTGAAATTCGGTTTGATTCGGATGGTCGAATCAGTTGGACCGTAATTCGATCAAAAAATTGAATTGATCAAATATAAAATTCAAAAAATAAAAAAAAAAACTCGAATTAGATTGAACAAACTTGGGTTGGACCGGATTGAATCGGTTTGAACTTCAAAAAATTTTCAAAAAAATAAAAAATTAGAAAACGGTTTGCTTATTTTATTATATCTTTTACATGAAAGTGGATAATTATATATTTATATAATTTGATTTATTTTTTTTATTATAATTAATCAAATTTAAATTATGAATTTATATAATTTGATTTATTTTTCTTATTATAATTAATTAAATTTTGATTTTTATCCCATTCAATTAAACTTGTAAAATATTTTTGCATAAAATTATATATTTTTCTATATATTTCAGTATTATTAATTATATTTATTCAAAAAATTTAAAGTAGTTTGTACATATGTTAAATGAATTTATTTGAATGTTTATTTTTTTATATTATATGAATTTATTTGGATATTTATTACTTAAGATAATTTATTTGATTTTTATATATACATAATTTATTGGACTTCAAATTAATATTTTTATATTTATATTTGATAATTAATAAATTTTTAATGTATTTTATATATTATATATTTAATTTTTTTTATAAATAATAATATTTAAAAAATAATAAAAATATTAAATCAATCCGATTTTATCGATTGATCTATAATTTTGTTGTCAGGCAAAATTGATTACTGAACCGAGTTTCAAAAAATTACAAAACATAATGCTGTTTTTTTGTACAAGATTTTGTCATCTGGTAGGGCCCACTCCTGTTGGAAAATCGCCGTTTTTCATTTTTTTTTTTTTTCAAATATAAACCTACTTCCTTCCCAAGCAAAACAACCAAAGCGGTGGTTCCCACCGTCTGCCCCGGCAACTTCCCCTCCTCCTAGATAAATTGCTACATTATTAATAACTACAAAAATAAAATTATTAATACTGCTTCCCTCCGCCTTTTTGCAACTTCAAATTCTCATATATATATATATATATATATATATATATATATATATATATATATATATATATATATATATATATATATATATATATATATATATATATAAAAGTAAATGACATTATTGTCAAACTAATGTCCGCCCTTTATTCTGGAATAGATTCATTTGCATGCTCTTGGCCTGTCATTATCATGGTTAGGTCTAAATAAATAAATAATATTCTCTTACTTCCACTCAATCAATTTGCAGATTTTTACACCTTAAAAAAACTATTAACTAATATTAATTTTATAAAAATATTTATTATATTTTAATACAATATCATTTTATTAATTATCTTTAATTATTTATTTTCACTCTATTAATAATTCTTTTAAAATAAAAAAATATATGATCAATATTTATTGAAATTTAAAAATTATTAAAATTGATGCTTTAAATGCAACGATACAAGTCATATATATATATATATATATATATATATATATATATATATATATATATATATATATATATATATATATATATATATATATATATATATATATATATATATAATACAACAGAGAGAATAATAAATAAATAATTATTATGCTAATTCTTTGATTTAAGTTGCGAAAAGATTTTGGCCAGTATGCCAACTGCCTTATTTAAAATACTTTAATACGTTATCCGTTTTATATAGATAGACACACTATTTAAAATGTTTTTAAAATAATATAATTTATTTATATTTTTACCAATTTAATTTTATATTTATTAAATATATATGTGATCAGTATGAGATGATATTCAATATTTATTGATAATAGTAAATATTAAATAAGGATAAATTAGAAAATTGATAAATTAACTACAGTATAAAAATATAATTTAGTACAAATAAAAAAAAGTTGTGAAATACTCTTATTTGGATGACTTTTCATATTGGTTATTTTCTTTATTACTTGATTTATTTTATAAATGCATTTGTTTCCTAAATTTATTTATTTCCTATATGAACCAAGTTTTTATGTTTATAAATACTCTCAATATTATCATTTGACACATAATAATATAATAGATAAATCATACTTCTTTTTCTTCTCTATATTTTATTCTAATTTTATTTTTATTTATAATACATTATCAGCATGATAACCTGTATTGATTATTGGACATCGGTGATTTACGACAATCCGCTCGAAGGAATCAAGAATAATAATTTACAAGATTAAACGGTAAGTATATTTAATTTGTAAACTTTGAATGATTTTAATTATCATAAGTTAATGAGATTGATTAAGAGTTGAGTAGTTGTACACTACAATAACTTTTATGAGGTTCAATATACGAAATTATTAAGAAAAAAAATGAGAATATCATTTTTCATTGCCGTGGATATTAACATGATTTTAGTGATTTATTTTTCATAATTACAAATTCATTATTGCTTAATTATATTTTAATCCATATATTATATGTAACACCCTTACTATAACAGTCCTACGAATTTAAGCGATTAAGCCGAAATTTTTTTTCTTAAAATCATATGATACACCAATTAAATTCACTTGTCACCAATCCTCTTTCATTATTCATGATTATATTTTCAACTTGCTGATAACTTATAGCTGTCAAATTTTACTATTTATTTTGCAAAAATCCGACAATCTAATGTTTTAAAAATTTACCTACCCAACCTGAAAATCAAACAATCCATAACCCCTCAGTGGCACAATAGTTTATAAACAATTTATATATATCTTAGCCATTCATTCTCATGTCCATACACATCACTCAATTCACTTCTATCAAAATACATATATGTATACAAATACTATTCAATTTCAGACTAATTCTTGCTTCAATTCCAGTGAAACAAATAAATACATGCCAAAATACAAAATAGTTCTACACTATTTTTTTCTTCAAAACTTGCTCCTTTGTGCACTTTTTAGCTACAGTCACTCATCTGAACCTACACACAGTAAATGTTACGTGATAAGTATTAAATATGTTTAGTGGTGATTATAAATTAAGATATTTTTCATACAAGGATAATTGCATTACTCATGCAAAATTTAATGAATTTCAATCAAAAATGCGATCTTTAGAGTTCTTAACAGTCAATATAATTTTACTACCATTATTTTGATAAACTTTTCAATTTAGTTCTTACTTTTTCATTTAATTACAAAATTGCCCTATTTTTATTTAATTACCAAATTGCCACTAGTTTAATTATTTTCACTTTTCATTCAATTTTTTGCATGTAAAATTATCAATTGATCCTTATTTTGACTAATCCATGTAAAGTTGAATTTTAATTCTTTAATTTACAAAAGTTCAATTTTAGACAGTATGATCACTAAATTACCATCTTACTCTTTCTTTTTATTTCTTTATCATTTTTAGTCATTAATCTCAACAATTGGGAAAAAATACCACAAGACTACAGTACATACTGAGAAATGATCCCAAATGACCATTTCTCATAGAAAAAATACAAAACAGATAAGATATTATGGAAAATCAGTGATCCTACCATAACAAAGCAAGTCGCCATGACTTACATAGCGGTATAGGTGTCCCTATGGCTAACCAATTATATCTTGAATTAGATTTTGACCGTCTGACTATTACTAAAGGCAACATTTCACTTGTATTCAATTCACTTTTTAGATTTCTGACATTTTCATTCACTTTTTCAATTCAATACAACAGTCATTCAATTTTTTCAATACTCTTGCACAGTTTGTGAATTATTTCATAATAATTCACCATTTTTCACTTAATTAATGTATTATTTCTCAATAATTCAACTAATTCATTTAATACGTAAGCTAATTTTCTTCTAAAAATATTCAAATAATTTTCATAAATTCTACAAAAATTCATGGACACAATATTTCATCACTATAGTCCTTTTATGGCATTAAACACTAAAATTACACAAATTATACTTTGATTTCCTTTAGAATACCACTCATCCAAGTAAGGTTATCTACCTTACCCATACTTTTAATTCACATTAAGCACTCTAATAGCCATATTTAATGTTCTAAGTCATTAATCTAAGCTCAATTTTAATTATACATGTATTTTTCCTAATTTCTCTAAGTCATATAGAGGAAAATCATGCTAATTCAAAGAAAATAGATGTATTTAGTAGCCACTAATATTTTTTACTAGCTTTATCCTCATTAGGCTTCCTTTTTCTTATCTTTGGCCATGGATGGTTGTCCCTCACTTGAAGAACCTATCATGGTTAAATTCTTTAACATAAGAAACACCACTTTTTTTTTTATCTCAAATGCTTAAATTAACCACATAAATGAACTATAGGCATCTAAAAATACCTGTAAGCATCTTAAAATAAAATTAAAACCATGATTTTTTCTACCTCAAAATGACCCTTCCCACTTTTTCACTTGATTTTTCCTACTTATCTTCCTCTAATCAAGGAATGAAGGCTTAAAAAAATCATCTAGGGAGATACTTGGATTGAGAGAGAAAACTTGAAAAAATTTGAGAGAATACTAGTTATGGTGGTTTGGCCAAAGGAAGAAGGAGATGAAGGCTGAAGAGATAAGGGTGGTTGCTTAAAATATCATCTCCCACTTGAATTTTATAGTGGCTAAATGGATTGGGCTTTGGTTCAACCCAAAGTCCACTAATTCAAGCCCAAAAGCCAAAAATAAAGCCTAACATTCAAGTTTCTATGGTTCTCTCACTTTACAAGTCCAAATCATCCCAAATTCAATTTCATAATTCTGATCATATTTAGAAAAAGGTTGCACATAAAATTTTAGCCTAATCGAAGTCAGTTACTGATTCGATTTAATTAGATCGGTCCGATTCAATAATTACTGATGTTATCGAAAAATTAACTTTTTATAGCCAAAATATTTTACACATTATTTTAGGTATATCTATAATTTTGATTATTTTTAGACCTCACTTGATATTTTTAAAGGCTTGGTTAAACCAAGATCAATCTAGTTAATCTTTGAACCAAACCATTTCGTTTTTCATATTTTTGATTTTGAAAATCTATTTGACCTCGATTTTACTTCTAATTTTAATTCCGAATTAATCATGATCAATATTTTTCAATAGTCAAATAAAATATTTTTCACCTCCGGATGTATTTTTCACCTGAAAACACTGTTTACTATCGAAAAATACTATTTATGGTTGATTCGGTATTTATACCATTACATTATATATATATATATATATATATATATATATATATATATATATATATATATATATATATATATATATATATATATTTAATGTAAATCCATATTTTGGTTTTCAATTTACCATATGTATACTTTTGTTATGTGCAATACAATTATTTGAAGGTTTACGAAGAATTATAATGCAATTATTTGTATATAATTTGTTATGAAATATATTATTTCTCTAATATGCCCCTTCAAAATTTATTTTTAAAAAATATTCGCTAAAATGGATATTATTTGAAACTGAGAGGAAGATACTCAAGATCCACATTGTATAAGATAAGTAATATTTTTTAAAAGATAATTTGATTTCATTTTGATACAAATATTAGTAAACTCAAAGTTTACTAATACATACAAATATTAGTAACTTGAAGTTTACTAACTTTTGTACAAATATTAGTAATCTATTATTTATCAATTAAACAAGCATCGATAAATATGAAATTTGTTGATTAAGTGATATTAATATCACTAAATCTAAAGTTTATTGATTATAGTAAAATTAAAAATTGAAACAAATACTAATAATCATGAAGTTTATTAATTATCACAAATATTAATAAACACAAAGTTTACTAACTATTTGATATTAATATTAAGAAACTTGATGTTTATCAATTGATATAGTAAAAATAGTTTACTTGAAGTTTACTAATTAATAATTAATTTTTTAACATGATCGATTTGACCATTCCGAATCAATTATAATGTATAAATTATTGAGAATTCATACATACATATTTATTAAAGAACCACAAGTTTCTTTTAGTTCAATTTAAGGAATTCTCATAACCTACTTGTTCTCAAGAAATATTACTAAAGTATCACTAGCTTATAAAAATACTGAATTTCCTTCATTCTAGAATGAATAAAGATAATATATATGGATCCACCATCCACCATGAAAAATACTCAAATATTTTTGAAAGATGCATTAATAAAATGTTCGCATATGTGTTTATTATCAACTCACAACCTATAGTTTGTGAGATTATTCAAATTAAGTGCATAACTTCTAGATTATGCAATTAAAATATTTTTCTTGATAATACTAGTGATCATATGTTGTGGGTAAAAGATGGTTATAAGCCTCTTATACATGTTTATACTAAAAAATCTAGCAAAAATATTTACTAAATGCCCTCGATTAATTGCTAGATATTTTTATAAGAAAAATAGTATCATTTTTATATATGGATAGATAATATTGATGTAAACAATACTTATATGCATTATGCAAATAAAAATCATAAAATTCCTCAATTGCAATTTTAGTTGAAATTTGCATTTTAATCAATAGATTTCCTATATTAGGGGAAGAAAGCATCTTAAATAAATAAATACATTATGTATATTTTAGATTTTCATATCGTGAACCAGAAGTTCAAAAGATCAGTTAATTATGATGCCAGTGTATTTGTTAGTGTGTAGAGATTTATTAAATCGCATATGTATTAGTTACAAATGCTCAAATTTAAAATAATATCCTAGTAAGATAATTTGTCTTGTAGGATAAATTATTCAATTCCAAATAAGAATAAAATTTTTGAATGGCAAGAAGCAAATAAATTCATATGACATAACTAATTTTTAAATCCAGGAGGTGGTTCAAGTATCTAAAATTAAATAAAAGATCTTTGATATATCATTTGTCATTAAAAGGAATAAAAAAGATAAAGTTATAAATAATATTTATGTATAAAAATATTGATATTGATATTTTTAATATAGTGAGTATCTTAAAATTAAATTTATTGAAAAATATAGATATTAATTGCATTCAATATGAATATTTGGACCTGCAGTTCAAAATATTGAAAAACATGATGCTAAAGGAGTACAATTGATATTCATGTAATAAATAATGAAGTTGAAAAATATGATTTATTTTTTTGATATTTATTATAATGAATTGACATTGATTATAAAAATACATATTTTCTTATAATGAATGCAATAAGTTTTCACTATTTACCGATTTGGTGATATATTAGTATATATGTAACTCATTGATACTATATATTTGCATATTTGATAATAAAATTACATATAAATCCTGAAAGATTTATCATACCTGAAATATATAAATATTTTTCAAAATTTTATTTAATATACATATATGCATTGAATTATATATATATAGTTTTGAAGTGTTATAGTTTACTTATTGTCATGATTTATTTATGATTTTACATTTATTTATAACACACAATTATTGAAAACTCTTGAATACATCAAAATGGTTTAACAATTTTTGTAAACTAAATTTTGTTTAGAATTAAGTATCGAGTACTATTTGATTAAAAGAATTTTTTTATAATATGATTATATGTTTATAAATTATCTTCCATTGAGTACTTCAATGGTTATAATGTTATTGGATATAAAATATTTTATAATAATATGTTATTGCTATTGATGCATTATGTAATCATGCATTACATTATAATTTTCAAATTGTTACTTAAAATTATATATTCTTTTAAGGATTGTAGTTCTCTATATAATCATATATATTTTTATAATTTTACTATCTTCAAGTAATTTTTTAGAAATATTTAAATTAAGTTGTTAAATGAATTCATTTGTTATAGCTATTATATGATTATGTTGTATACATGTCAAGAAATAATTTCATTACATTTGTTTCATTCCTTAAAATAAAATGAAACAATATAGAATTATGGCTATAAAAATGGTATGTTTAAAAAATGATAATTATTATTATTGTATGATTAATTTTCACCACCAGAAGTGGTTGATAATTAAGAAAAAGAATAAGAATGGTTAAAAAATCATTTGTGAATGAATAACTTATTTATGATATGGTATAAAAGTACATTGGTCATGTAGTCATTGTACATATGACTATATTATTAGATTTTATAAAATTTCTTATTTTAAAAAAATAAAAGATGTGTAGATAAATTTGTACATGCTTATATACAACATGTAATTTTATAAAATAAGTTTTAGTTGTTTATTTTTTTTGTTCATACATAATATATCAAGAAAATATATGGTAAGCATATCCAGAAGATATGTGACTCATTTTCAGAAAATTTTTTTATAATATTACATATCGGAACTCTGCATGCATAAATTTAAAATTATATACCAATATTTTTATAAAGGAAAGAAAAATACACATTATACTCTTTTTTCATTAACTAAGATTTTTTCCTATTAGATTTTCCTGTTAAAGTTTTTAATAAGGCAACTTATAATGTGTATTAAAAAATATTGCGTACTTTTTTTCCCTTTGCTGGATTTTTATAGCACATAATTTTTTCTAGTAGGATTTTAATGAGGCACATTATATATTAATGGACATTCAAGGGAAAGTGTTACTATAAATTTCATGATTATGAATGTCTATAACTCCTTAAAATTGATAGCATGGCTTATCAAATGGAAAAGGAAAATAATTATTATATATGCATAACATTTTGTAATATTATTAGTGAATTTAAAGTCTGCCAGAAGTGTGACAATCTTTTGATGGAAACAATATCAATTTTTGAAAGAAAATCTTGAAATAATTTTATATGGATAAGTCTTATCCATTGAGCATTCCAATGGTTTCTCACTCTCTCAATGTTAAGAAACATACTTTTCATTCGCAAGAAGATAATGAAGAGACTCTTGATCCCAAAGTACCATATCTTAGTGTAATATGTGCATTTTTATATCTTGTAAATAATACTAGATCAAATATAACTTTTTGCAGTTAATTTGCTAGCAAGATTTAATTTTGTACTAACTCAAAGGCATTAGAATGGAGTAAAACATGTTCTACGTTATCTTCATGGCACTTCTGACATGGGTTTGTTTTTTCAAAAGAAGTAAATTCAAAATTGGTAGGGTATGCTGATGTTGGATACCTATCATATCCTTATAAAGCTCGATCACAAACAGGTTATGTCTTCACATATGGTGATACTGCTATTTCTTTGCGATCTGTTAAGCAAACAATCACCGCTACTTTCTCAAATCATTCATAAATATTAGTCATCCATGAAGCAAGTCGTGAATGTGTGTGGTCGAGAACTATGACTCAATATATTAAGGGAACAAGTGGGTTAGTGTGTTGAAAAAGTCAATAAAATTGTATGAGGATAATGTACCATGTATTTCAGAACTCAAAGGTGGCTATATCAAATGAGATAAAACCAAACATATCTCACCAAAATTCTTCTATACTTAGGAACTTATGAAAGAAGAATAAATCAATATTTGTAAAGTTCGCTTAGTGATAATCTATCAGATTTGTTCACAAAGGCCCTATCAAGTTTAATTTTTTAAGAAGCATGTGCACAATATTAGAATGCACCAATTAAAGGATTTAGTGTGATTCATTCTATTGTTAAGGGAAAGCACATATGAATATTGTACTATTTTTTCTTCGTTAAATTTTTATCCCACTGGATTTTTTTAGCAATATTTTAACGAGTCATGTTCATAATGTATAGTCATCCAAGGAAAAATGTTGTGAAATATTCCTATTTAGATGACTTTTCATATTGGTTATTTCCTTTATTACTTAATTTATTTCCTAAATTCATTTATTTTCTAAATTTATTTATTTCCTAAATGGACCAAATTTTTGTGTCTATAAATACTTCTAGTATTATTATTTTAGACACATAATAATAGAATAGAGAAATTATACTTCTCTTTTTTCTCTATATTTTGTTTTGATTTTACTTTTACTTATAACAAAAAGAATACGTATTTATTTATCTGAGGTAGAGGGAGCAGTATTAGTAATTTTATTTACATAGTTATTAATAATATAGCAATTCATTTAAGAGGAGGAGGGGAAGTTGTTGAAGTAGACGGTGGGAGCCACGACTTAGGTTGTTTTTCTTGGGAAGGAAGTAGGTTTATATTAAAAAATGAATGAAAATGGTAACATTACATGCCATTTTCCATCAGGGGTGGGCCCTACCATCTAATGAAATCTTGTACAGAAAAAGGCACCTTATTTTGCCATTTTTAAAGTACATAGGATCCACCTCATTGACCAGATTGAAGTCCTTATTTCCTTTCCAAACGATACCGTTTCACCAATAAAAAATGGCATATTACTATGCCTTTTTTAAATAGTTTTGCATCTTTTTGAGTGGGTCCCATTTGTTAGAAAATGACATCCATGGATGCCATTTTTAGTACTCTAAAATACTAAATATTTTTATCATTACATCTGTTTTCTAAATATTTTTAAATTTGACACAAAAATAAAAAAAATTCCAGCGTAACATGCCTGTATTTCAAGCAATCCTAACAACTACATTGAAGAATGGTTTATTTTTTTTTTTAATTTTTTAGAATGTGGAATAATTAACGAATGCGATAGTAACAGACCATATCGCAAAATCTACAAATCTAAATTGTTCTCGTTCGATATTTGATTATAGTTTGATTTTATACAATCATATGTATATCTTTATATTTTATATATATTCTTTCTTTTTCACCTCTTAAATCTTGGCTAACAATGCATACGGTTATCAATGTCTCACTTGAGTATATTATGTTATAATGTTATAGGGTTGAGCAAAAAAATCAAAAAATAAAAAAAGATCCGAAATCGAACCGATTTTTAAGGTTAACTGGACCGAAAAAATGGTTAAGATTTTTAAAAATAAGAATTTTCAATTTTCGATTTTAGTCCACGGTTTGAAAAAACCAGCAGTTTCGATTTCGGTATATATATATATATATATATATATATATATATATATATATATATATATATATATATATATATATATATATATATATATATATATATATATATATATATATATAACCCTAATACCCTATCTGCTGCCTCTCTATATAAAGACTACCCTGGGGATTTCTGTAGAAACATCTATATTCATCATCATATTGATTTATAATTAATAATAATGACTTAGCCATAACATCCCATTAGATAACATTTATATCCAAAAAGAAATTACTATTTACATAGAATTTTACAACTATTTTATATATTTACAACTATTATATTTAGTACAATATGGAAATGTACTAGAATAAAAAATCAAAAGATGAGGTCCTCATACATCAACTTCTTCTAAAGTTGGCCTTTTTATTGTAGATCAAACCCTATGCTGGAGGGAAATAACTGGAGTACCTATACGGATAAAAAGTTATGCTAAGCTATATAGCTTAGTGGGGAACAATTAATATGTGAGTGACCACTCACAGCAGTCATTCTCAAGCATATTCAAACATACTTTCATACTAGAGTATATTATTTACATTGACAATTGATAACAAGGAATCATATTCAATGACATTAACCATAACATGCATGGATGATAACAAATGTAACATAAGGTTAATTAGTCATTTTTTATCAACACATTTCTTTTTGTGAATGCCCCTCTAAGTTCTGTAGGCGTGGATAATGGGTGCTGTGGATACCCATAGGTATCGGTTATATGAATATCCAGAGGTATTATTCCTGTGGATACCTGAAAATATCAAAACTGTAAACCCAAATGGGATCAAAACTGTGGTCCCAATTGGGGACAAACTATAAATCCAAATGGGATCAACTGTAGTAGCTGCAACTGTAACCCTATAGGCATGCCTATCTATCCACAACCAAGTTCTAAAGCAGGCATTAACCATATTCCTTTCCATGTAATTATTTTAATGAGATACATCTTTATGGCACCGTGAACTTTCACAAAGCTATTATACCAAACAATCACATTAACATATTGATTAACATCTTATATCATACTTCATTTAGAACACACATATAGATTTAATAAACTCTAGGTTAGTTGTTATATAAAAATATAGTTCTTACTTTTCACTTGTTATAATTTGTCCTCATTTTTAGGTTTGAAATATTTCAAAAGCACTTAAATAAGTGGGACTAAGTTTTAATAGTCATTAGGATACTGAAAATCAAGGTTAGTGTATGATAGGGAAGGGTCACGGTTATTACCCAAAATTCGGTAACCGTGACATAGATTACATTTAGCAAACTATCTCTTGGTCATAACCTATAATCTAGTAACCGTGATCTTAGTCACGTGAAAAGGTCACGGTCATTAGATCAGACCTACTGACCATGATATAGGGTTGGTTTCAGTTCTGGACTGAGAAGTGAACTACCTCACAGTCATTAGCTCAAAACTGATTACCATGGGGTCCATTCTGCCCAGAGGTAGATTTTCAGTCTCGATTTGTACACAATTTTTGACCTGTAAAACAACATTTTTAGCCAAAGTGTCCTTCTACGAAGTTATTCCTCTATGTTTCTAGTTTTTAAATCATCAAAAATAGCCCAAATCTGACTCTATATCTCAAGATATTCAACAAAAATCATAGACTGCTTACTGTGAAAGGACAACGGCCACACACAGAATTCATGCTCAATTTTCAGTATTATGTAGTAAGATCAGGTTTAGAGTTCTTCATATGAAATATAGGTCTATGAGTCTAGTTTTTATAGCAATTTGAATCACTTCATTTTCCCTTCTCTAACTTGAGATAGAGCCCAAATAGTTCAGGTAGGCCCAGTGAACCTTAAAATAGATTTTTCGAATCAAAGGATTCTCTTACAATTTCAATTCACATCAGCTTTTAAAGGAAAAATTCATATCATTACATCATGACAACATCAACAACACATCTCCTTCCTTCACTCTTCTCTTCTCTCCCTCTCTTTTCCCTTACTGGATTGTCCCTCTACAAAGAAGAGATCCATATGATATTACAGCATAAGAAACTCATATATTCTTTCTCAAATTAAATACAAATTTACGAGAAGCAAATGAGAGGAAGATAGAAAGTAATTACCCAAAATTAGTAACCTCTAATTTCTCTCTCTTTTTAGTGATGGAGTTGTTATTTTTAGGGAGTGTTTAGGGGTTAGGGATGGGAGAAAATGGCTGTCTTTGGTGGGTTAAAGCGGCCGGCCAACTCTCTCTCATTCTCTACATATTTCTTCACTTCTCATGTGAATTCTAGAGAAGAGAGAGATGTCAAACTCTTATTGGTCTCTACATAATCTTCTTTAATATTATTTTTAAGCCCCTTCATTCCCCACATTCACACTTCTATCCCTAAACTTATCCTTTCTCTTTTCAATTAAATCCCTAGTCTGTGCATTTTCCCTAATTAGCCCTAAAGTTTAATTTAGCTTAAAATGACCATATTACCCTTATAGAAATTTAATAACTATAACATACACATATTTGTAATCTTCTGTATACACAAGAATGTACCCTTCTAAAGTCTAATTAGGGGCCTTACACTTTTCCCCACCTAAATAACCGTCACTCTCTCCCTTTCTCGAATTCGCTTATTTCCTTCATGTTGGCAGCCACTCATCTCCCTCCGTCACCAGCGTTCTCACTCGCTCACCAACATTCTCCCTCACTTCCACAAAGATAGTGGGAAAAATTGAATTAAAGGTTAGTTATTTTGGTTTTAATTGAAATCCCACCATTCTTTTACTCTCCTATTTTACTATCTGTGTTTCTTCTTGGTAATTCCTTGAACGGTCATGTAATTTCCAGTAGTTTTAGTGTTAATTCTTCTTTTATTCCATGGCCCTTTTCATTTTATAATTCTCATTTGCCATTTTCTGCTAGTAATATTACCATAAAAATATGACCCAATTGATCGACGGTATGATTCATCAACACAAAGAAAGTCAAATGAACCACAACAAAACAAAACCTTAAAGGACGACAAAAAGGTATGACTTTTCTTCTCATTTTTCTTTCCTTGTGAAAAAAAAAAGAAAATGGTAGTGGCCATATTAATTCTTAATCTTAGTTAAATTAGTCAAATGAAGTAGACTGATAATTAATTCCACTAGTATTGCTATTTATAATATAAAATCAATTCTCTTATTTTATTTCTGAAATAAAGAAAAGATCAATTTCTTTTTTGAACATGACCTTAACCTATAACTATGATTTTGTTCCTTTTTTGCATTGATTAACTAATTTGACGTTGTGCTCCAAATTGGTAGGAGCATCACCTTGGAGATGTGAATGAGCAACTTAAATTCAAGGTTCGCATAATTTGATTACTTACAATATAATATTATATTCTCTCGCTAGCTTAATTATGCTATAGATCGAGTCTAGATAGGAATGACCAATTAGTGTACTAGATCTATGAATATAAATATATTTATTACATATACATCTTAAATTTCAGCTGAAAGCAGAAGGGTAAAGCCTTAATGCAATTTATGACATGTGGAGTTCTAACACAGTAGATGGAAACACCAACTTTACTTTGCATCCTTCTCAAGCCCATCTCTTGGACTGTGATCCTGGACTTATACTAGAAATATGGTACTCTTAATTTCTTCCACCAAACTACATGAAATTGTAATTGTCTCAATACCAGATTAACCGTAAATAGTATTTTTCAATAGTAAACAGTGCTTGCAGGCTGAAAATATACCCGGAGATGAAAAATATTTTATTTGACTATCGAAAAATATTAGTCACGGGTAGTCCAGGATTGAAATTTGAAGTGATTCTGAGGTCACATATGCCTCCAAAAGTTAAAAATACAAAAAATGAAGCGGTTCAATTTTAGGTTAATTAGTTTGACTACAGTTTGTTTGAGCTGTTAAAAATAGCAAATAAAATCTAAAATTTATTAAAATTTATAGATATGCCTAAAATGATGTATAGAATATTTTTGTTGCAAAAAGTGAATTTTTTAGTAAAATCGATAATTTTAAATCGGACCAATTTAATTGAATTAGATAAAAATGAACTCCGATTAGGATAAAATTTTGTGTACAACCTATTTTTATCATGATAAGAATGATGGAATTGAAATTAGAGTGATTTGATTTCGAAAAGAGAGAGAATTATAGGAGAATAATTTTATGGGCTTTATTTTGAGTTTTGGGCTCTAATTTGGCGGGCTTGGGTTGGACCTGTAACAGCCCCGTATCGCCGTTGGTAGATATTATCCACTTTGAGAATCGACGTCCACATGTCTGCTTTTGAGACCATGCCGGATCTGCCCCCTTATGATTTTGCTCTTGAGGTTACCCCCAAAACGCATCTACCAGGGAGAGGTATTCACATGCTTATAAGGCATATTTCGTTCTCCACTCCAATCAAGCGGGATCTCACAATCCACCCCCATTAGGACCCAGCGTCCTCGCTGGTATACCGATCCGGCACCGGCTCTGATACCAATTGTAACAGCCCCAAATCACCGCTGGTAGATATTATTCGCTTTGGAAATCGACGTCCACATGTCTGCTTTTGAGACCATGTCAGATCCGCCCCCTCACGGTTTTGCTCTTGAGGTTACCCCCAAAACGCATCTACCAGGGAGAGGTATCCACATGCTTATAAGGCATGCTTCGTTCTCCACTCCAACCGATGTGGGATCTCACAGGACCAAAGCCCAATCCATTAAGCCAACTTAGCCAACTTAAAAATCATATAAAGAAAGATATTTTGGGTAGCTTTCTTCATCTCCATCAACCCCTTCTCCCTTCTCCCATAGCCGAACTCCCCTTGCTATTTCTCTCTCAAAATTTCTTCAAATCTCTCCCTTTTTCTTTCTAAATCTAAGCATCTTAGCTGTAAATCTACATCTTTAGATTATTATTCTAGGCTCTATCCTTTGATTAGAGAAAAGAAAGCAAGAAAATCAAGTGGGAAAAGTGTTAGGTATCAATTGAGGTAAGTGAAATTCTTAATTTTAATTTTGTTTTTAGGTGCCTACTAATAGTTTTAGGTGCTTAGAGTTCAATTATGGTATTAATTTTAGCAAAAGAGATCAAAAAATTAAGGTTTGATGGGTTAAAAATCTGGCCATGGTAGGTACACAAGGAGAAGGCCAATCTTCCAAAGCCAAAAGAAAAGAAAAGGAGGTCTAGGCAAGCATAAGACAAGGAGAAAAGGTTAGTGGCTTCTAAATCCAACTATTTTCCATGATTAAGTATGATTTCCTTTTAGGTAACTTAGGGGAAAATTAGTAAATGCACAAGTATTTGAAATTGATATTAGATTAGTGTAATTATACCTTAAATAAGCTTATTAGAAAGTTTAATTGAATTTAAAAGCATGGGTAAGGTTTATTCTTTGTGTTGGCTGAATATTATTTTTAAGGAAATTAATGTGTATTTTATGTATTTTGATGAATTTAAGCCATAAAATGATTATAAACATGAAATAACATATCCATAAATTTTTATAGAATTTAAGAAAATCAATTGAATATTTTTGTTAAGAAATTTGGTTATGTACTAAGTAAAAATATTGAATTAATGTGAATTAATTCATAATTGATGATAAAATGATGAATTATAATGAAATAATTCACAAACTATATAAAAGTATTTAATATTCTGAACGACTGTATTTTCTGGATTGAAAAGTAATTGAAATTGTGAAAAATCTTATAAATATTTTGAAAGTAAGTAAATTTTGCTCTTAGCAATAGTCAAGAAGTCAAAATCTAGCTCAGAATATAATTGGCTAGCCATAGGGATATCTATACTGTGGTGTAAGTTATGGCGGCTTGCTTTGCTATGGTAAGATAGTTGATCTCCATAGTATCTGTCTATTCTGATATCTGTTTTGTAAGGAATGATCCCTTAAGATCATTTCTCAGTTTATATATGGTCTTATAAGGTCCACATCCCCTATATCTGGTCTGAGGATTTTTGTCAAGATTGTACTAGAGGCATTACGATAAGAATAAGTTAAAAGTACAAAAAGAAAGCTAAAAATGAAAGTTAAAAGTGAAAAAGGATCTAATTGAAAAGAAATTGAAAGTTTAGGAGCAAAATTGTAATTTTTTCAAAAGTTGTGCTTAATAAGTAAAAGTAATTAAGAAATTATTATAAAGGGTAAAATGGTAATTTAAGGATCAAACAGTCCAAAAATAAAATTTTATAAAATACAGGAATTAAAATGTATTTTACATAAAAAGTTGAAGCAAAATCCAATTAATTGTTTTATATGCCAAAAGTCAATTGAAAAGTGAAAATAAGAAAAATAATGGCAATTTTGTAATTAAATTGTAAAAAGGGTATGTTTGTAATTAAATAAAAAATTAAGGACTTAAGTGAAAAGTTCACCAAAATTTTAGTGTTAAATTGATAAGACTGCTAAAAATAGAAAAAAATAGTTTTTGATAAGAAAGATTGATGTTTTGCACAACTGGTGCAATTATGCTTATTTTGGGAAATATTATGATTTTTAATCAGCATTGGACATATTTAATGTTCAGCATGTAGGATTTACTGCATGCAAGTTCAGATTTTGATCAGGAGCAATAGTACACATGGGATGGAGAATTTGAAGGACAGAAGTTATATTTTTGTATTGGCATGTATATTATTATAAATATTTTAAGTTTAAAAATTGATCTGTAATAGTACTTTGATTGTATATATGTAAGTATATGATGAACTATTAGTGGTTGAGTTATGTATGTTGAAATGTAGCGGTGAATGTATGAATGAGATATATGAAGTGTTTATACTTGTTGTACCATTGAGGGGCTGTGGATATTGTCTGTTTTTCAGAGAGCTAGTTAAGTTTATAACCGCTATATTACCGAATTTTTGAAAAATAAATAGTAAATTGAACAGTTATAGGTTAATGATAATTGGACTTAATGTATGACTAATGACTAAGCATTATATCTAAGGAAGTAAAAGGTTAACATTATAAGTTTTAAGTAAAAAAAAAAATTTTGGCTAGTCGCTTAAATCTGTAAGACTATTACAATAAGGGTGTTACAAAAATTACCTTAATTAGTGAAATATGGAATTTATTGATATTTTTAATTGTTTTTAGCTTTTTATATATCTGATGATGATAATAAATTTATACTTTTACGATAAAATATTGAAAAATACATTTTTAATTGGTTTTGAATTACATTCAGCCTACGTGTTATCCTTCTCTTATTTTTACAAAGCCCTTGGTAGAATAGTTTTTTCCAACGATAAAACTTGGTTAGGCTTGTAGTTTTTTCCAACGAAATCGTTCATAGTTCATTCTAGTAGATATAAAAATATGTATCATGGATAATCCAAAGCATAAAATATGTTTTGAATCAAATATGTATGCAGCGTATATTTACAGGGTTCTGTTTCTTCACTCCTACGAGCTTTCAATTCATGGATAATCCAAAGCAGTACTATGCATGTGTCTATGTGTAATTTGTAATTGCTAAGTTACATTGCAGCAGCACTGTCAGGTTCTAGAAATGTATTTTATCCCTTAATATAGGTTCCTTTTCTTATCTAACATAAGCACATAGAACTCTTTGGACATTAGAGTTCTTATATTGCACTTATCTCTTGCTGATTTCTAGTTTCATCTAATGCCATTCGAAGGCTACAGGTTATTGGTGATTATTGTCACCATTGTCCAGCTTTTGGGAATTGTATTGGTAATTATTGTCATTCTGCATAATAACCTTGTTAGTTTGACTAAAGCCATCTTATTTTACAAATTAAACAGCTTCTAATGCATTGATGCTTTGTTAATACTTAAGCTAAATGTGTTGTGCAGGGCAGAATAATCATGTCCTCTTCATGGTTCTTCTACTTGGATTTCTTATCACTAAGATGAGATCATATGTTCTTGGATTATATATAAATAAAAGTAATAGAAGTTCATTATCCTTGTGCCAATAAAAGTAATATATATATATATATATATATATATATATATATATATTGCAGTTTAAATAATATGTTGAATTAAGTATTGTATTCAATTTTCATTTTTAAGTATTTTGAAAATTTTAATTTTTTAAAAATGCATTTTATAATTATAGTTGTTAACAAAAAAAAAATTGGTTAACCAGTCTGAAAAATCGAAATCGATGAACTGGTTAACCGATCGTAACGGACTGGTTAACGGTTAGTGTTTTTAAAAAAACTAATTTTAATGGACTGATTTTTTTTTTTTTGGCTTATGGACTAGTTAACCGGTCCATACTCAATCCTATAATGTTATACGCATATCTAAAACCGAATCTTTAATTATATATCCTTAAAATATTAATATTTTCTAAGTTGTGATACAGATCTCTTTCCATCAAAGATTTTACCTTGACGTAAAGAAAATTATCGTAATATAACGCTTTAAAGACTACATAACAATAGTTAATAGTTTTATATCCTAGCAAAATGGGGTTAATTTCACCGTATTGCATTTTCCACTTTTAATCAAACAATCATAAAATAAAATTTTAAATAGAAAAATATCTGAATTTAAGGAAATATTTCAAGAAAAGCCAGCATGGCTGAATTTTGAAAAAATATCTATCGAAAAATTATCGTTAACTTTTATTTCAGCCTGCTATATTGTATAAGTGTTAGATTAGCTGCCACATCATGGTTATTGAGAAGATAATAAGTATAAAAATTTTATAAAACTTTTTTTAACACATGATATTTTTCTCATTGCCCGGGATATGGCAGCTAACATAGATGGCAGGCTATGCATCATACACTTATATGAGATAAATGATATGGCATACCAATGAGGATTTCCAATAGAATTTTTCTTGAAATTCAGCCAAAATGCCTTTTTTGAAATATTTTCTAAATTCATATATTTTTTATTAAAAATTTTATCTTGCTACTTTTCAATAAATATGAAATAGTTTAATGACTTTGAATGAAATTAATCCAACAAAATATTTTATAAAATATTTTTACAATAATAGTACCATAGCTATATGAGATATTGAATTTAATATTGGATAGACATTCTTGTAACTTAACACTATATGCTTTTAAAAATTTCTAATAATAATAATAATAATAATAATAATAATAATAATATTATTATTATTATTATTATTATTATTATTATTATTATTATTATTATTATTATTATTATTATTATTATTATTATTATTATTACAACTTGAGGGTACATGTTGTAAATTAAAATGGAAATTTATTACCTAAACTTGTATATACACGAAACTGATAAATTTCAAATTATCATAGGAGAAGAATGGATCACTCTGCGAACAGGAAAGTGGGGTTGACGTGTTTTGGCATGTAGGTTCCGATTGGGAGGAAAGCATTGAACCTTGCAAAAGAGGTTTGCCCGATCATCTCCGGACGTTAGCACTCTGATGTTTAACTTAGTAATCGAAATATCTTAGAGAGAAAACATGCATGTGCTTTATAAAGAGATGAAGCCTACTCTCCATGGAGACGAACATACTATTTATGGTGCTTAAAAAAAGGGTGAGCAGTGCTCTTGAATAGTTATCCTACCTTGGAGAAGATATAGCCTATGGTATGGGGAATGGTAACTTTAACGGTGACATGTATCAGATGACCTTGTCACGTCAGGGAAGTCCCATCTGTCCAATCGACCTTGTTTTTTTTGTAGAGGTCACCCAAGGGTAGTACTTTGCTAGGCTTTTAGTTTTTGGGCCTTTTGACTTATGAGTCTCATAGCTTTGGCTTTTAGGATGTTATCATTTGTCCCCCTCAACCAGTTCAATCGTCCTTTGGATCGAAGGTTGGGACTCTTAGTTTCCTTGTTGAGTTGTTTGGCCGTCTGGTTACCTTTGTTGGTTACTTCTCTTTTAATCATTAATTGAGTGAGTCGTTAATCAAAAGATTGGAATTTTAACTGATCCGATTGGGATGTTCATCTATCGAAGTAAAGTCATCAGTCTTAGAAGATTGAGATAGGTACATTAATCGAGATGTTTATCAATCGAGATGTTTATCAATCAGAATAAAATCATCAGTCTTAAGAGACTGGGACAAGCACATCAATCGATATGTTTATCAATCAGAATAAAATCATCAATGTTAAAAGACTGAGATAGATACATTGATCGGGATGTTCATCGATCGAAATAAAATCATTGGTCTTAAGAGATTGGGATAGATACGTCAATCGAAATGTTCATCAATCGGAATAAAAATCAACAGTCTTAAGAAACTGGGATAGATAAATTGATCGGGATATTCATTGATCGGAATAAAATCATCAGTCTCAAGAGATTGGGATAAATATATCAGGATATTCATTGATCGAAATAAAAATCATCAGTCCTAAGAGACTGGTATAGATACATTAATCGGGATATTCATCAAGCGAAATAAAATCATCAATCTTAAGAGATTGGGATAGATAAGTCAATCAGGATGTTCATCAATCGAAATAAAATTATTAGTCTTAAGAGAATAGGAAAGATATATCAATCAAAATGTTCATCAATCGAAATAAATCATCAATCTTAAGAGACTAGGATAGATACGTCGATTGGGATATTCATCGATTAGAATAAAATTATTAGTGTTAAGAGATTAAGATAGATACATCATTCAGGATGTTCATCAATCAGAATAAAATCATCTATCTTAAAAGATTGGGATAGATACGTCGATCGAGATGTTCATCAATCGAAATAAAATTATCAGTCGTAAGAGACTAGGATAGATACGTAGATCAAAATATTCATCGATCAGAATAAAATCATCAATCTTAAAGAGACTTTTGTCAATTAGGGAGGTGTGGCTTTTGCTTAAGCTACTTGATGTTTTTGATCATTTGCTTTTCCTGTTGTGTTTTATGATTTTTTATAAGTTGACTTTTTATGAAATCAAAGGTTACCTGGGGGTATTACCTATTGTTCTTTGATTATTTTGTTTGACAAGGATCATTCAAATCATCGTGTCGCTTATCTTTTCACGTCACTTCTCTTTTCACATCACTTTCGAATTGACGACTTTGAAAAGGAGGTATTTTATTTTTGTCATTTCATCTTTTGAGCCTTAATTACTGCATTTTTACTCATTCATTGAAGAGCGGAGCTACATGGCTCATTCTCATAGAGATGAGAAATATTATAAATGGGTGTTTATTTATTCTATTCCTTGAATTTTTCTGTATTTTCTCCCTAAGGTTGTCTTCTTCTTCTACCTTTTCTTTTTCTAGGAGTCTCCCTTATGAGGCTGCTCGAATGTTCTTTAATTTGCTTTTTTTTTTCTCCATTCCATTTTAGAAAGATGAATGAGTCACTGGGTATGCTCCTAACAGTGCATGACTTGCTATAAGAAGTTATGCACTTTTTACTCTCTTTTGCTACTTCCTTCTTTTAACCTTAGACTTCTCATGGTTGTGGATAAATCCATGTGTTTGCCTCTCCATTTTCTCGACCTTTACCACCACCATCTCATCCATCGCCTAGACCATAATGCTAGAGTGATGGCATCAGTGAAAGGGATGACGGTTGTTGCTCATAGTGAGAATCCGTTCGTAGACTACCAAGGCTTTTATCACAAGATATAATGGAGAGAGAGGAAATGGGTGAGAGGGGGAATATGATGTGAGTAAAGGTGTTTTTAGTGCTAGTATATCCATTTTGTCCTCTTTTCTCCCTATTGTTTTTTGTGTGTTTTCGAATGGGAAAGTTTCCTACTTTTCTGAGCGAAGAAGTATTTTACCTATGTACCTTATAGCAAAAAAGTACTTTACCTGTGTGCCTTGTATTTTGATGAGTTTAAATTTTGTTGCATAGTTTTCTTACTTTATTCTTTTTGCACCTTTATATTACTAAAAACTGAAATGTATGAAAATGGATGATATAGTGTTTGAGACTTATCTCGTGAGGGTGCTGTTTTATAAGTTGCTCTAATCGGTTGGTGATTTTTATGCCCATACGAGTGTCCAATTTTTGTTTTGTTCCCCTGCATCTTATTGCTTCAACTAGGATGTCGACTTTGATTAGCTAATTATTCTTGATCAGCCTTTAAGTCTATTATTCTTTTGCTCTTTCAAAATTTTCCAATAGGGCCCTTTGATCATCCTTTGTCCTTCTAAGTATCTCTTACTGGGTGGTGTATCCCCTGCTTTTTGTTGCTTTTTTTCGAAGTAGCTTTTCTCAAATCATGACAGATTTGTTTCCCTTTTTCCAAGTTTCATCCTCTGCCTTTTATGCTTTGATTGGGATGGTTCATTTCCTTTTATTTGTTGCCTCAATTCACGATCCTTCTTTAATGGAGGTTGACATGTGACATTTTTATTATTTCCCTTGAGACATTTCAAAGGCTTTAAAAATGGACCATAAAGCCTGTGTGATCCGATCGATTGACAAGCACCTACCAAAAATTTGAGCCACTGCATGTAGGGTTATTTATAAGAGATATAGGAGTGCACTTGAGTGTCGATTGTATGGCTACTGAAATGTTAGAGCAAGTGAACAGCAGTGTAACATATTAGAGGCATAGGCTTTGCAATGTATCAGTGGGTTGGAGAGACTGAAGGTCAAAGCAATCTAATCGGATAACGCATAGTTACCTTATAGTGTTCGCTTGTCACGTGTTGGGCTCCTCTATAAATAGGTTTTGTACTTTTGTGTTGACCTTTTTAGAGGCGTCCGATTGGTCGGGAGTTGGTCAGTCGAAAGATCTACCCTTTTAATCCTATTGGGGGACATTTATTTGGACAACTGTCATTGGATTAAAGACAAATGCGTGCATCGATATTGATGCTTCAATGTGAGGACTATTATAATGCGTGATAGGATCTGGTTGGTTGATCGTTTGATGTATTTGAGGAGTTTTTCCCTTATAAATAGGTGCCTCATTTTTCATGCTTCTGTACTTCAATATGCTTTTATTACTTTACGTTGCTAATTGTTTTCTTTTATTCTATTTTTCCTCTACTATGAAATCTCTTAATCCCTTTTTTTTAGACTTTTTTATTTTAAGAAGATAAATGAATCTCTAAAATTTTTTTCAGTCCTACATTGCCCGCTGCAATGGGAGATGTAAGTTCTATCTTTTGCTACTTTCTCCATCCTTATTTTCTTAAGTCGAGGCTGGTCCTCTCCTATTTTTTAGGTTTTGATGCACCATAAGTGGAAGTTGTTTACAACATCTTAGTTGATAAGAGGTAGTCTTGAAGTAGTAGCTTTCGATTTGTAGGAGCGAGCTTTCTTTTATGTCATGAAGAGGGCCTTAGGAGTAGTTGTTTTGTTTTTGCTTTCCTCTCCTCTTTTTTAGAAGAGCCATGTACTCAGTATGCCTTTTTGTAATGATTTTCACAAACTTCATCTTCCTTTGTGCCTGTATCATACTTTATTTGTAATGAACTTTATAATAGAATGTACGTTGTCTCTTATTTTGAATTTATTCTAAAATATCTTGCTGGGACATGACTCCCACCTTCCATGGTGTTACCCTAAATTCCTTTTAGTTTGATTGTTGAGGGAATAGCAATACTGGGTACTTTCTTTCGGACCGACATCACATGCTGATGAACATATAAACAAATTTCTTACTAATCTCTCTATAAAGATTTCCTTCAATTGAAATAATAAGCTTTATCGATCTCTTGATCGGGATCACAGTAAACTTTATCAATCTTTCAATCGAGGTTACACATCTTTTATCGATCTTTCGATCAGGATAACTATGTTTCACCAATCTTTCGATCGAGATTACACATTTTTTATCAATCTTTCAATTGGGATAATAACATATATATATTATTTTTCAGTGGAAAGGCATCATCAGAGCCTTCTTCACCTTAACTCTTAGGGACTTCTCCACTTTAAATGCTTTTTATAATAACAGCCCATGCTCCAATTGTCTTCATCCATATGATGGCCTTATTGACCATTCTGATTGGGATTAAGCGCTTCATTTAAAAGCTCATTGATTGGCAGATGTCTCCTTATCGTTGGGATTCTTTGCATCTTTTTCTCCTTTAATGCTTCCTCATTCTCTTGATGTCGAGACGGGAAAGAGGGTCGCCTTACAACATCTTCCTGCCTCAATTATTGTAATGCCCCTATAATGTCTCAAAAGAAATATTTTTCATTTTCCTTTAGACTTGGGGCGTACTACTTTATTTTTCTTCAAACATGGCATTTTTCTTTTCTCTAATTTGACTTTCTCATCTTGAGGTTTTTGCTTTGACAAGGAGGGGGAGCATACTCGCTAGGGCAAGTGTCATTATTTAATCTAGCCGAATCAAGCCTTTTGGCATTCTTTTTTTTATCTCACTAGGAGTCATTGGGGACAGTTTTCCCCTACATGCTGCTTCCTTTCTTCAAAGCATGAAAGGGTGTGTTGCTTTATGCAACGAAACATTGTGCGAGACAGGGAGATGGCTGCTTTTCTCTTGCTCTTTTTATTTTTTTCTGTGGAGATAAAAGGGGAGGCCATCATTTCCTTCTCCCAATATCTTTTCCAGTAGGCTAGTTTTGAGAGTTTCCTATGCCCGTTGCGCAATACCCTAAAAGGAAGATGTTTTGCTTCCTTTTGGAGTTGGCACATTGCTTTTTGCTTTATTTTGATCTCGAATTTCATTTTTTCACATCTAGGCATTTCCCATATAGTCTCCAGGACTTTCACAGGATTCTTCCTTGCTAACCTCTTCGCTTTGATTCCCATATAATCTTAGACACTTTCACAGATTCTCGTTTGCTGATCTTCTCTCTTCGATTTTAAGTTCAAATTCTTTCTAGAAATGCGAGGAGCGAATACTTTTGCTTAGCCATCAGCTCTCAGTGAAAACACCAAATAATAAATTTTGAATTACCATAGGAGAAATGGATCGCTCCACGAGCAGGAAAGTGGGGTCGATGTGTTTTGGCATGTAGGTTTCGATTAGGAGGAAGGCACTGAACCTTACAAAAAAGGCTTGCCCGGTCGTCCTGGATATTAGCACTTCGATATTTAATTTAGTAATTGGAATATCTTAAAGAGAAAACATGCATATGTTTTCTAGAGAGATGAAGCCTACTCTCCATGGAGACGAACAAACTATTTATGGTGCTGAAAAAAGGGGTGAGTAGTGCTCTTAAATAGTTATCATACCTTGGAGAAAGATATGGCCTATGAAATAAGGAATGGTGACTTTGATAGTGGCATGTATCGGGTGACCTTGTCACGTTAGGGAAGTTTTATATGCCCAATCGGCCTCGTTTCTTGTGCTGGTCATCCAAGGGTGGTATTTTGTTAGGCTTTTGGTTTTTGGGCCTTTTAACTGATGGGCCTCATAGCTTTAGCTTTTTGGGGTGTTATCAGAAACCAATAAAAAGTTATAAAAAATAATTTTTTTTACATGACAATTCACCATATATGAGCTTTGTCTTTAAACAACATATGCAGCCTATAATTTAAATGATAACTACTCAATTTACCCGACTACTAATTGTAAGGATCTATAACAAAATATTTACAGTTTGATTCTTTAATAAAGAGAGAAATTGTCTAAAAATAGAGGAAATCTGGTAAAAGTTTCAATGATAAACACTCTGATTGTTAAATTAGAGAGTATTTGAAAAAAAAAAAATTGGATGAAATGTTGAGTGTAGGAGAAAATCATGTTGGAAGTCATAAATTTAGTTTGTGGACTTTGAAATTAATGGTGGAGACATGGAAAATGGATCAATGGTAGTTGTAGACTTTGAATATGAATTGGAGTAGCATGCAAAATGAATAGTTGGGCAAGAATGTGAATTGGAGTAGCATACAAAATGAATAGTTGGGCAAGAATGTGAATTGGAGTAGCATGCAAAATGAATAGTTGGGCAAGAATGTGAATTGAAGAATTCATAGCCATTTTTGTTGACTTTCTCATCATCAATATGCCTATAAATACCAAGGCAATCTTTATCTTCAAAAACATAAGAAGAGAAGTAGTGTATTTTATTTTGAAATTTTCTTTTCCTTTGCAAAGTTATTGCAATAGCTTATTAAAGAGAGATTTTTATTTGTGAGGTTTATTTGCTTGTAATTTTCTTGTGAGTGTTAAATTTATTTCTCCTTATATAAAAATTTTATTGTCATCAATTCTTTGGTTCCAACATTTGGTATCAGAGCTTGATTTCAATGGCCTCCAATAATTCTATTCCGCTGCAACTTCCAAAATTAAATGGAAGGAATTACAACAATTGGGTTGTCCAAATGAAGGTATTTTTCAAGTCACAAGAATTATGGCATCTTGTGGAGAGAGGTTACACCGAAGTAACTGATCAAACGATGTTTGAAGCTTTACCGGAGGAGGAGAAAAAATTATTGGTCGAGAACCGCAAGAAAGATCAAAAAGCATTATATGCTATTTTCCAGGCAATTGAAGAATCGATATTTGACAAAATATCGAGTGCGGAAACCTCAAAGGCGGCGTGGGATATTTTGCAAAAATCCTACAAAGGAGATGATCGTGTCAGACGGGTGCGACTCCAAACACTACGAGGAGATTTTGAATCATTACGCATGAATGAGTCAGAGTCAATTGCTGGATATTTTGATCGTGTACAGTCTATTGTTAACCAATTAAAAGTTAACGGTGAACTACTCACAGATTCTCGAATCATCGAGAAAATTTTACGATCTTTGACAGACAGATTCAATTATGTTGTGACAACAATTGAGGAAGTACATGATCCTGCTACTATGACAATAGAAAGATTGATGGGTTCGTTGCAATCGCATGAGCAGCGAATGAACCAAAAATTTCAGACCTTAAATTCTGAGCAAGCTTTGCAAAGTAGAGCTCAAACAAATCATGGAGGTTACCAACGAGGACAAGGTCGTGGATATTGGCAAAATCAAGGTGGTGGATCGTGGCAAAATCCTGGACGAGGAGCCTGGCGAGGTAGAGGTGGAAACTCAAATTCCACTGGAAGAACACGAGACAAGTCTAAAGTCAAGTGTTTTAGTTGCAACAAATTCGGACATTACAGTTCCGAATGTCGATCAAAGGCACCGAGAGAACAGGGAGAACAAGCGCACGCAGCTGATGCTAATGGAAATATGGTGCTAGCATGCAAGAAGGATGATCCTAGCACTATGGATGCCAATATATGGTATTTGGATACTGGATGCAGTAATCACATGACAGGCAAAAAGGAATTTTTCTCACAGTTAGACGAGACTGTTCGTGGAGAAGTTAATTTTGGTAATAAGTCAAAAATTTCTGTGATGGGAATGGGGAACATTAGTATCAATTCCAAAGATGGTACTGATGTTACTATTGCAGATGTTTATTTTGTTCCTGGACTTTTTTGGAATTTGCTAAGTGTTGGGCAACTTTCCGAAAAAGGACACAAAGTAAATATCCAAAATAAAGTTTGTACCATTCATAGTCCGAACAACAAGTTGATCTCAGCAGTGCAAATGACGAGAAATCGGATGTTTCCATTGACGTTGCAGACAAATACCATTTCAAGTTTTCAAGCCATATTGAAAGACAAAAATTGGTTGTGGCATCTTCGATTTGGTCATTTGAATTTTCGTGGGCTAAAGTTGTTAGCTCAGAAAAAGATGGTGACTGGACTACCGGTGATAGATTGTCCAGATCAACCGTGTGAAGGATGTCTTTTGGGAAAGCAGCATCGTAATCCATTTCCGATTGGAAAAGCAAGGAGAGCAAAGCAACCACTGGAGTTAGTACATACAGACATCTGTGGTCCTGTGGAGGTAGAATCGATGGGGAAAAAGAGATACATCCTAGTTTTTGTGGATGATTTTACCAGAAAAACTTGGGTATATTTCTTGTGCCAAAAATCAGAAGCTTTTGGCAAGTTCAGAGAATTTAAAGCATTTGTTGAAAAGCAGAGTGGCTTTAATCTGAAGATTTTGAGATCCGATCGTGGTGGAGAATTCACATCAAATGAATTCTATGATTTTTGCAAAACTCATGGAATCAAACGTCAGTTGACTACTAGTTACACTCCTCAACAAAATGGTGTAGCTGAAAGGAAGAACCGAACGATTTTTGAGATGGCAAGGAGCATGTTGAAAGCCAAGAAGTTACCAAAACCATTCTGGGCGGAAGCTGTTGCATGTGCAGTATTCTTGTTGAATAGATGTCCCACAAGAAGTGTTCTTGGAAGAACTCCAGAAGAAGCATGGAGCGGTCATAAGCCAGACGCTTCATACCTACGAGTATTTGGGTGTGCTGCATATCCCCTTATACCAGATCAAGACAGAAAAAAGCTGGATGATAAAAGCCAAAAGTGCATTTTTATTGGATATAATGATGCTACGAAGGGTTATAAGCTTTATAATCCTATCACGGAGAAGGTGATTATCAGCAGAGATGTTCAATTTCTTGAAGAAGAAGCTTGGGACTGGAATCAAACAGTTGATGAAAGAAGAATCAACATTGAAGGAGAACCATTGAAGGAAGAAGAATCCCACAATAAAGAAGTTCCAAATTCACCTGCTAGTTCATCAGAATCACTAACTGAAGAACTAGAACTACGACGATCACAGAGAGTTCGTGAAATGCCAGCAAAATACAGGGATTATGTTGTTGAACGGAGAAATAACAGTGTTACTGATGAAGTCACTGATGAAACCATGGTGAATTTTTTTTTTATTTGCTGATTGTGATCCTATTTCGTACGATGATGCAGCAGTAGATGAGAAATGGGTCAAAGCGATGGATGAAGAAATTAACTCCATTGAGAAAAATGATACTTGGGAGTTAACTTCTTTACCAAATGGCAAGAAGCCCATCGGAGTCAAATGGGTGTACAAGACAAAGTACAGGCCAGATGGTCAGGTGGACCATTATAAAGCCAGACTAGTGGTGAAAGGCTACAAGCAAAAGCCAGGTATTGACTATTTTGAAGTGTTTGCACCAGTGGCTCGAATGGACACAATCCGGATGATTTTAGCTTTGGCGGCTCAAAATTTATGGAAAATTCATCAGATGGATGTTAAGTCTGCATTCCTCAATGGCTTTCTTGAAGAGGAAGTTTATGTGGAGCAACCACGAGGATATGTGATGCAAGGGCATGAAGATCAAGTCTACAAGCTGGAGAAAGCATTATACGGGTTGAAACAAGCACCTCGAGCTTGGTATACTCGCATCGATACATACCTGTTGGAGAATGGATTCCAGAAATGTCCATATGAACACACCTTGTATATCAAGTCAAATGATGATGGCGATATATTAATTATGTGTCTATATGTTGATGACTTGATATTTACAGGAAACTCTGAGAAGATGTTTGCAGAATTCAGGGAGGCTATGACTAGTCAATTTGAGATGACAGATCTGGGATTGATGTCTTACTTTCTTGGAATTGAAGTGAAGCAGACCAATGATGGCATATTTATTTCACAACAGAAATATGTTAATGATATATTGAAGCGGTTGAAGATGGAGTCACTTAAACCAATGCGAAACCCTGTAGCCGAGAGACTGGAATTAAAGAAAGAAGGAACCGGTGAGCTAGTAAATCCAACATATTTCAAAAGTATTATAGGAAGCTTACGATACTTGGCATCAACTAGGCCAGATATTACTTATGGTGTGGGAATCATCAGCCGATTCATGGAGAAACCTTACCAATCACATTTGCAGGCAGCAAAGAGAATTTTACGGTATGTCAGCGGTACTCGTGGACATGGAATTTTATATACTCATACTAATGATTTCAATCTAGTGGGGTACACAGATAGTGATTGGGCAGGAGACACTGAAAGTCGGAAGAGCACTTCAGGATATGCATTCTTTCTTGGAAATGGAGTGATTTCATGGTCCTCAAAGAAGCAACAAGTAGTTGCGCTCTCAACAGCTGAAGCAGAATACATGGCAGCGACGTCAGCAGCATGTCAAGCAGTATGGCTGCGGAAAATGCTTTATGAATTGAGGCATGAACAGTCAAATCCTACACGGATTATGTGTGATAACAAGTTCGCTATCGCATTATCGAAAAATCCAGTTTTTCACGGGAGAAGCAAGCACATTGATATTAAGTATCACTATATCAGGACATTGATCAAGGATGAAGAGATTGAGCTAAATTTTTGTAAATCTGAAGATCAAATTGCGGACATTCTGACAAAACCACTGAAGGCAGATTCGTTCGACAAGCTAAAAGCAATGCTTGGAATTACCAGAATCCCAAACTAAATTTAAGGGAGGCTGTTGGAAGTCATAAATTTAGTTTGTGGACTTTGAAATTAATGGTGGAGACATGGAAAATGGATCAATGGTAGTTGTAGACTTTGAATATGAATTGGAGTAGCATGCAAAATGAATAGTTGGGCAAGAATGTGAATTGGAGTAGCATACAAAATGAATAGTTGGGCAAGAATGTGAATTGGAGTAGCATGCAAAATGAATAGTTGGGCAAGAATGTGAATTGAAGAATTCATAGCCATTTTTGTTGACTTTCTCATCATCAATATGCCTATAAATACCAAGGCAATCTTTATCTTCAAAAACATAAGAAGAGAAGTAGTGTATTTTATTTTGAAATTTTCTTTTCCTTTGCAAAGCTATTGCAATAGCTTATTAAAGAGAGATTTTTATTTGTGAGGTTTATTTGCTTGTAATTTTCTTGTGAGTGTTAAATTTATTTCTCCTTATATAAAAATTTTATTGTCATCAATTCTTTGGTTCCAACAAATCATACCTGAATTTGCAAATTGTTGAGCTATTTATAGGATTGTTGGCTTAAATACTCGTTAAAGTCAGGATAATTAAAACAGCGTCACTTATCATTAATTGTCTAAACAGTCAAAAAAATGCAAAAATTGCATTATTATAAAAGTTATGAAAATATAAAGGTTGTAACGTTAAAACTTAGACTCAAAATCTGTTACTTTGAATTCGAGCTGACTATATTGTACTCAGTACCGAACTATTGGTGAAATCCCGTTATCAGTCATTATAATTCTATCTTTGGCTTAATTGTAATGGTTGGGCACATGTAAAATTATTAAAACAATTTCTTTTTTTGGTGCCTTTGAACTTTGAATTCAAGAACTAAAGTTGGTGCTTGGAATTCCATTCACATGCAAAAATTTATTCAAATTTACTTAGAGCTATTTAAGTCTCTGGAACTAACTTGTACGTCACATAAATATCTGCATAATTTTAGTTTCATATCCATTAAGTTTACGTCGATGAAAGACAAGAATCCCTTTAAAATATTCCATTCACTTTCAGTATTCATCTCAAGTCACCTTTAAATTAAGCCTAATCGGGAAAGAAATCAATTATGCAGCACTTCGTGTGCTCGTCACGTGGCAAACAAATTTAACCATGCCCATTTATGTAAATAATGGCCTCGCTTGTTCTTATTCTTCTTCTTATTACTCTAATATTACTGTTATAAGATCGTCGGGCTGAAACTGAAATTAATACTCCATCTATCCTAAAATTATATTAGATTAATCATAATATAAAAAGGACAAAAAGCAGAATATATTTTGAGGTAGATCAAAATGGAAAAATGGATTGTAATTTTCGGACGGATAGAAAAATATACTAATGTTAATATATTATGAGATGGTGGGGGTAAAATTGTGCATTAATTGCGGTGGACGAAAGACAAGTAGAAAATTTGCAACGTATAGTGTTAGTGTTAGGTGAGACTTTAAGCTGATGCGTGGACCTAAAATAAGTAAAGCGGCACTAATCTATGCGTAAGCTCTTCTTCTTTCTGTGCGCCGACGCGTTTTGCCAACAAAAAAGCAATTACATTATTATTAAATTTGTAAAGATTTAAAAAGAATCTTGAAAAGTGGATAACGAATCGAAAGTGATGGGCACTTGCCTACTTCCTCAATTAGTATTTTTTTTTTCAATTTACGCAAGGACAATATGTGCAATAATCTCTTACAGGTTTTATTTTTATTTTTTCTTTAACCTATTCTTTTATCAATAATTCGCTGAAAAACTCCAAAAAAAATGACATTAATAGTTAATGTTGTCAGTAAAAAGATAATAAATTTATAATCTTATATATTAGCCTATCAAGCATATAGCTGATCTCAGCCCGATGGTTAATTTAATTTCTTAAACTGGCGAAGATGATGAGCTCACACATTTTTACTGAATTGTAAACTGTTTTCATGTTATAATGTTTACTTTTTCAGAAGTATACGACGTACATTTTGCTCTGTTAAAAAAGAATTTACTATGATAGGTTATAAGTTTATAGCATCCTCTTTTATATATATAGTAGAAGACTGAATCAATCAAACATTTCTTTTTGTCATTTTAGGGGTATTTGTATTTCGTATAAAAATATAGATAGCATTATTTATTTTTTTAACAAGTTTAGAGAGACAATAATTATTAATTAATTCGGAAATAATATGTTAAATTATAAAAATTTATATATTATTTCTTAAATTTTTATTACTTTTTAATATTCCTCTTATCAATGATAATTAAGGGTAAAATGAAAAAAAAAAACTATTTTTTTATTCTTTAATTTTATAATTAAGGGTAAAATGAAAAAAAGAAAACTATTTCATTATTCTTTAATTTTATAAAGGGACAACTAAGTTGAAACAATTTTTTTTAAATAAAAAAATGCATCTTTTCATAGAAGATAAGGGAGTATTTAAATCGACCAAAATTTTTTCTTCTTTTTAGATTATATCTTGTAAAAAAAAAAATCTTTCAATTAATATATTTTAAATTAATGATGTCAGTCTAATGGACAAAGTCGTAAGATATAGGGTTTGAGTCCGAAAATTTTTAATAATTGGAGAAAGTTTTAAATATATAAACTTATTTTTTATAATGACTTAATTTTTATATATCTATTAAGTACCCAAACACATTAATTCCATTTAAAATAAATTTATAAAACGAAAATATATGCTTTTAAAGATGATTCATATTAAATGTTATTTATTTATTGAAAGAAACGTTGATCCAACCTAACAATAAAAAAGTTTAGCAAAACAGTCAACCGGGGAGGTATTATAAATGTATGATCCCTTAGAGGCTAGAGCAACCCCAAGCAAGCACAAACCGAGCAAATCGGCCTAATAATTCATTTTTGTCTTCTTGCTCTTTGGCAAAGCAAACAATTAATTCATTAGTAATGGACAGTTTTCAATATTCTTCTTTGGAATTAAGTATGGCCACATTCAAATTCCAAATATGGTTGGCAATATTTTTGTTGGGTACCGGAATTGGGTCAGCTCAATTATCTCCTACTTTCTATGCAAAAACATGCCCTAATGCCCTTTACACCATTAGGTCAGGTGTTAGCGCTGCTGTCTCCAGTGAGGCTCGCATGGCGGCTTCTTTGCTCCGCCTTCATTTTCACGATTGTTTTGTCAACGCAAGTCATTTCTCTTTCTTTTAAATCTTTTTTTTTTCCTTTTTTTCATTTGTCTTGCATATTCCCGCATTCATTGCATTTATAAAATCGACTATATACTTCTTTATTTTTTTTCTTAAGATTATTTTCCATAATACATGTGTTGCATTCTGCCATAAAGTGTTCATGCATGAATCTCATTCAGCAAACTTTTCTCAAGCATTAACAGCGACTTTTATTTTGCTACATTTTGCTTTTCTCGTAGTCAAATGATCGAACTCTTACTTTATAGCTTTTTGGATATATAGAATAAGATAAATAGAACAGAACGCAGCCGAGATCACTGACTTTGTGAGGAATCAATTCTTTTTATATATATTCAATTGTTATTTTGCATGGGTTCCCCATATTTTCTGAACTTTAGGACCTAGGATTTTCCGACGTGCTACAAATGAAAATGAAAGATCCTAATATATCTGCATGCATGACTGTAATAATTAAAAGCTGATAATCAATAGAAGGTATAAGCCATTAATATTCTTAATGCAAATGATTAATAAAATTATATTATTTTAAATTGTATGTAATAAAACAGGGATGTGATGGATCAGTATTGTTAGACGGAGCATCGACTGAGAAAACGGCACCAGCCAACAATAATTCCTTAAGAGGATTTGAAGTTATCGATTCAATTAAATCCAAATTGGAGACTGCTTGTCCTGGTGTGGTATCCTGTGCTGATATCTTAGCTGTTGCTGCTCGAGACTCCGTCGTTGCTGTAAGACAAATATTAATTCATTTCCATCTTAATTATTTATTTAAGTAAACCATTATATAATCTTGTATTAATTTATTTCAGTTGGGGGGAGCTAGTTGGACTGTTCAGTTAGGCAGAAGAGATTCAGCCGCACCAGGTAGTGATGTTAATGACATACCTTCACCATTCTCAGATCTTAGTGTTCTTCTCTCTGATTTTTCCAAAAAAGGTTTCAATGCTCAAGAAATGGTCGCTCTCTCAGGTAATTAACTCAAAAATTCAAAATCTTTAATTGGGTTTGGATTCGAATATGAGACCTCACAGTGTTTAGTAATTGTATGTATGCAGGAGCTCACACAATTGGGCAAGCAAGGTGCCTAGTGTTTAGAAACCGAACATACAATGAAACAAACATAGATGCAACATTTGCAACATCATTAAAAGCGAATTGTCCGTCAACCGGAGGAGATAATAATCTTGCTAACCTTGATGTTAGTACCCCAAAGATTTTTGACAATGCTTATTTCAAAGATTTGGTGGGGCAAAAGGGACTTTTACACTCGGATCAGCAACTCTTTAACGGAGGTTCAACAGATGCTCAAGTCACAACTTACAGCAATAATCCTAGAACTTTCAGCACTGATTTTGCTAACGCAATGGTGAAGATGGGAAACATTAGCCCTCTTACTGGCACTAATGGACAGATTAGAACTAATTGCAGGACAGCCAATTAATTAAATCACAGTAAAAAAAATATTGCTTTTTCTTTTTGTCTCTGTCTCTCTTTGGAATCATATCAATATGTATGTAGAAAGTGTGTTCTAAGTAAAAGTTATGAAAAATTAATAATAATGTTTATGTAGCAAGTGTCTATCTTTATGTCTGTTGCTATTTTTATTTTTGTGGTCCAATACATAAATTAAATCTATTACCTGGAATTCTATTGCACTTCTGGCTTTTGAATGCCAATTTATCCTTTTAACATGTTCAGTAAATCCAATATAATAAAAAATTAAAAGTCTACATCAATATATGTGTCATTCACTAAAAAAAGAAGAAGAAGAAAAAAGAAAAGAAAAAGAATTAAACATTTTATTACTTCATTTGAGTAAGCTTTATGTTCAATCAGTAAGTCATATAATGAAACAAATTCTCATTATTTTGTGAGAAACTGGATTCAATTGGAGTAAATCTATGTGGAATTTTAAGGGGTTTTTTTTGTTAGCCCGGCCTAATACTCAAGTCTAACTGGCTCATAAATTAAAAATGATACGCTAAGTTGAGCCATAAATGCATTTTGATCCAAATTATATATTACTAATAAGTTTAAGGTATTCATTAGGGGTGTGCAGAATCGAACCGAACCGAATGGATTTTGATCTATTTGGTTCGGTTATTTTAATTTTTAGTTCGTTCGATTTTGAACTGAAAAAATTAATTTAATTGATTTAATTCGATTTTTGAAATTGAAAATCCAAAGGAACCGAATCGATCGAAGTTTATATATATATATATATATATATATATATATATATATATATATATATATATATATATATATATATATATATATATATATATTATAGTATTTAATTATCAAAATTGAAGCCTTAAATGAGTGATATAAATTTTTAGTAAAATCTACTAAAATCCATTAGATCTCGAGTTCAAATCCTAGAATCCATAGTTTTCTCTTTTTTTTTATTTACTTTAATTTTTTTCTTTTTTTTTTACTTTAAATTTTTTCTCGTTTTTCATTTTTTTAATTTAAAAGTTTTGTTTTGAACCCACAATTTTTTCACCTTTGTTTTCTCTTTTTTTATTTTAATTTTTTTCTCATTTTTTTACTTTAATTTTTTTTATTAAGGTATTTTTCTTTATGCCTCTTATCGAAACACTTAATCTCTTTATATATATATATATATATATATATATATATATATATATATATATATATATATATATATATATATATATATATATATATATATATATATATAATTGGGCTTAGATTCCCAGAATCAATTATTTTTTATTAAAAAATTATGCAATGAGAAAAGAAAAAGAAAGAGCAAGCTATAAAATTGAACAGAATAAAATTGTCGTCGGCAGGAAAAATTGGATGGGGAAGAGGAACATGTACATGTCACATCAGCAACCATACTATTAATCTAACCTGTTAATTTTGCTTCAACCATACAATAGTCAGTGATTAAGTGGTGTAAAGTAGCTATGGATTAGCAAGATTCGGTTCTAATTAAAAACCGAACTAGTTCAGTTATTTAGTTTGATTATTTGCATAATCGATTCCCTTTGTTAGCAAATTATGTAAACTATAATTTTTAAATTTTTTGATTAATAATTAAAAATTAAAGAAAATGAAAATTTTGAAAAAGTCATCATTTTTGTTTAATTTGATTAGTGATATAAATAACATAATTTTTGGTGATTTTTTTTTGCTTTTAATAGGATGATAATTAAAAATACATGAGCTCTTTGAAAATAAAAAGTAATGCAAAGATAATTGTGTGAGAGAACAATTAGCTGATTGATTTTGAGCTATAATAAAAAGTAATGACGATTGCGATTTGGTTAACATTCTACACAACGTGACTCAGAAACCGTTAAAATATTATGTGGATGTTAGCCTTAGCACATCATATAATCAGTTAATGATTCCTATTGTCTGTACTAGAAACCGTTAAAATATTCACAAATTGAAATCACTTAATTTTTTATTATTATATTTTCAAATATTAAATTTCAAATATGTATAATTATATTCTCAATCTAAATCATTTAATATTTTTATTATTTTTTAATGTTGTGTCAAATTTAAAATATGTATAATTTTTTTGTTGAAGATTTTTTAATGTATTTTTTAAAATATTATTTTAGTTGTATATTTTTTTAATATAATTTTGATTAGTATTTATTATAGATATAATATAATAAATTTATGTATATTATTTTAATTTTAATTATTTTAAATGAATTTATTTTATTCAATATAAATTAATTTAATTTATGAATCTATATAGGTTAAAAATTCAATAAAAAATAAGCTCATATTGACCGAGAACCAATTGAACCGAATTGAATCGAAATTAATTCGATTTATTTGATTTTGGTTATAAAATTTCGATTTTCGAACCGAACCGATCATTTGCACAACCCTAGACTATTCATTTTATCATTGAAAGAAATAATTAATTACAAATTAAAAAATATACATTTTTTATAAGCCAATGAATATATTGATATTAAGAGAGTACAATCAAGTCAGCCCCTGATAACAACAAACAAGAGCTGACAATTAATCCACAAACTAGGAGAAACAAAACCAAAAACTACATGAAATATCAGACTAAAGAAATAAAACCCCAGATCCAAGCGGATTAGGCTACGAACAACCAAAGAGAATCTCAACATCAGATAGTCCAAAAACCTCCAGCAAACCAACAGCAGATATCGCTATGCAGCAAAAAATAAGCCAAGATAGAAAAGAAAGCACCAGGACCAAACTAAGAAACCGTCCAGTAATGACAGGTCAGAAAGGGAACCAAACCGAGCAGAAAACCTCAGCAAAACCAACTAGAATATACTTTATTCATCGACAGGGTAGGACACAAACAAATCCCAGCTTAAGTAAAAACTAGGAACACGCAACCATCAAAATAAACTATTAACACCTCGTAACCAACTGGATTCCAAAGCTACTGCCAAAACCATGTCAAATCCCCTTAAAAAATAACTTCAAGGTCTATTGCTACATACAAAATCTTCCAACAAGGGAATACAACACAATATTCTCAGACAATTAAACAAAATTGAGATCTTGGAACTCATATCTGCAATAACCACCTCCACTAAAATAAAATTGAGCATAACCACTAGCACAGAGATGGCAAGCCCATATTCCAATAATGACCCCAGCAGAAAGAAGACAGTCATAAGCCCCTATCAGATATTGAAGCAACAGAGATACAGAATATGGCAACCAAATACACATGAACGTCTGATAGCATCAGCACCAACGAGCAAGACACCACACTTAGCAAGATACCCACTCTACAAAGCGTCCAAAAACATTAAAATAATGCCCTCCACTAGCCTAATTCAGATCAAGTTAATTGGGCAATTAGTTTAGACTTTCTATATGCTCCCTGCTTTGCTAGAGTATTCGCAACAAAGTTACATTCCCTTGGCCTTTGTTGAAATAACACATTACCAAGAACAAGTACATGGTTATCAATTCTATTAAAAATAGAGAAAAATTTTCATGGTTTATAGCACTCCATCTTTGTCATCCAGTGAAACACAACCAGAGAATCCAGCTCAAATATAAAACCTACTCTGTTACCAACATTATGTGAATAGTCATAGGATAGTTTCAAGGCCTTCTCAATAGCTAATAACTCTGCAAGATTCGAGTCAATATAACCCACAAAAGCAGAGAAAATACAAAGAAATTCACCCTTATAATTCCTCAGGACATCCCCCACCCCAGAAGGACCCGGTTTCCCAAAAAAGGAGCCATATTTATTCCACTTAAGAAGGGGCTCATCAGGCGGACACCATGAGACTTTGGGCCTGACTTTAACAGAAGAACGACAACCTGTAATAGCATCCGCTGCAAGATACAAATTTTAACCTTTAAGAAAATCGAACTCCTTGATATTATTGGACTTTCTAAGTTAATCTTCTGCCCATTGAACACCACTTCACTCCTTTCTAACCAAATGGACCATAGGGTGGCAAGAAAGATGATAAGCCAAATTTTACTCTGAATTCTTCCACTAACCAATTCCAGCCATTGAGGAAAAAATTCACTAAAAGAGCCTGGTACACACAAACACACTCCCCACCATTTTGTGATTTTAAACCAAGTCGAGTAGGCAAATGGGCAATGCAGTAGTAGATAGTCCACTGACTCAACTGCCTTTTGGCATAAAGGATAATCTAAGGCATTTCTATCAAGAATACCCCTGTTATAAAAAAAATTCCTTCATACATATCTTATTAAGTAAGACCCTCCACAAAAAGATGTCAGCCTTTGGAGGAACCAAATTTTTTCACCAATATTTAAAATTCACTGGTACTGCATGGGAGCTACCCTGGAATTCCTATGCCTTAACACAAGCAGAGGAGATAGAAAATACCCCTTTAGGATCATGCCTCCATATTTTCATGTCGCTTTTCACTCTAGAGAGCGAGACTTGACTTAGCAATATAAAAAGTTGCTCCACTAAACTTGATTCCCATGTTCGCAAACTTCTTCTCCACCTCAGACTCTAATGCCATATTCCATGTTGCCAAAAACCACAGTCTTGTATTAAAAATAGATTTATCCATCGATAGAGCAAATAGATGAGGAAAATAATTTTTAAGAGGCTTCTCTGTAAACCACACATCCAACCAGAACATGCACAAATCTTCTTTACCCATATATATCTTAATCCCATCTGAGAAAGGTGGTAATGCTAAAATCTTCATGATATCTTTCCAGATCCCAGAGACTTGGATAGATTGGAACTCAAAAGGATAAAAAGCTTTACCCAACCTATACTTTGCATTGACAACCCGTTGCCATAAAGAATGGCTATGAGGATTGAGATACCATAGGCATTTAAATAGAAGGCCAAATTTCCTTTATCCAATGGAGCCAATACCTAATACTCCTAATTTTTTTTTATCTTAACCAGCAAATCCCAACTAACAGCACAAAGCTTGCTTTTGTCTTCCGAGCCTTCCCATAAAAATGTTCTCATTAGAGCACCCATTTTCTTAAGAACTCCTGATGGAACTTGGAATATGGACATAAAATACAAAGGAAGGTTAGAAAGGGAGGTTTTCAAAAGAGTTACTCTTCCTGCAAAAGAAAGTAGTTTCCCTTTTCAACCCATAAGCTTAGCTTTAAACTTATCAATTATCGGTTCCCATGTTGTTATTCTATTTGGTTTTGCCCCAAGATGAAATTCCAAATATGAAAAAAGGCAAATTCTGAGTTCTACATCTCATAGGTTCATAACACAATGATAACCATTCCACATCAACATTAATACCGATTAAAAAACTCTTTAAAAAATAAATTTTCAAACTAGAAATATAAGCAAAGATCCTCAATAATCTCTTAACATTCAACAACATATACCAATTATCTTTCGTAAAAATAATAGTATCGTCTATGAATTGCAAATGATAGATTGTGGGCATCAAGCTATCTCCCATACTGCCATTAATCCCATCAAACAGATCTAGTTCAGATGGCTTTTTTAATAACTTGAAAAGACCTTCAGCTGAAATAATGAATAAAAAAATGATAGCGGGTCCCCTTGCCTTAATCCAATAGTCATAGAGATTTTTCAATATGACTACTATTGATAAATATGGAGACTCTAGCCAATGATAAGCATTCACTAATCCAGCCTCTCCATTTAGTCCCAAAATCCATTTGTTCCAACATAGAATCTAGATACTCCCAGGAAACAGAGTCAAAGGCCTTATAGAAGTCAATTTTAAAAAGCACCTGCCTAGCCTTGGAAGCTTGTAAGGAATGGTTAATTTCATTAGCCACCATTACACTATTAAGCATTTGATAACCCTTCACAAAGGCGCTTTGTTCTTCTAGAAATAACCTCTCCCAAAACCAACCTCAACCTGCTTGCCAAAATCTTTACGATGATTTTATAAAAATGGCCAAAAAGGCTGATAGGTTGATAATCTTTAACTTGATCAGCACCTGAAACCTTAGGAATGAAGGTAATAAAAGATGAATTAATATCTTTCGGTAATTTACCAGTAGTCCAAAATTTTTGAACCATCCCAAAGATTTATTTTCCAGTAACCTTCCATGCTGCCTTGATAAGCCTGAAATTAAACCCATCCGAGCCTGGTGCTTTAGAGCTATCACAACACCACACAGCTTCCTTAACTTTTTCCAGAGAAAAAGGTTCCTTTAACAACTGGACAGACACCACTAATAATTTTTTGAATGAATATTGAGGGAAGGCCGGCCTAGCAAGGTGTTTTTCTTTATATAGATCCTCAAAAAAATTCATGATTTCTCTACTAATTAAATTAAGTTCAGTAACCGATCCAGTAGGAGTTTGAATTGTCCTAATGAAGTTCTTCGCCCTCCTTTTAGAGGCAAAAACATGAAAAAATTGAGTATTTTTATCCCCCTCCATCAACCATTTTACTCTGGATTTTTCTCTACAAAGATTATTTGCTTCTAAGTTTGTCCCAAAGATATCCCAACAGCGGGTCCTTTTTTCCCATAGATAATTTTTTGACATCTCATTCAAGTCATTTATCTTCCAATTTGACATCTACTTCTTCGATCTCCCTTTTTAAATTATCAATGGCTTCATTAATGTCCCCAAAGACTGTTTTGTTCCATATCTTTAGCTTTTGCCTTAAGATTTTAAACTTTAAAATTATAACATGATTTCCTACTATCCCAGCATCTACCTACCATTTGTTAATCAGTTGGAGAAAGCTAGGATCCAACAACCAGCAATATAGAAACTTGAAGGGCTTGGGTCTAGTATCCATGGCTAGATTAAATCCCAGAATTGAAGAATGGTCAGAGATACCTTTTGGAAGGCCTCTCTGCTTGAAGTTTGGATAGAGCAACAACCATGAGCTATTTACCAAAAATTGATTAATTCTCCTTTTGCTAACCGAATTTCTCTAGGTGAATCTTTTTCCCATAAGTGGAATGTCAATTAAATCAGTTTTGCTCACAAATTCAATGAAAGCCTTATCCTTCATATTCAAACCTGCTTTCCACTTCTCCTCAAACTTAAGGATAGCGTTAAAATCACCACCTATAACAATAGGCACTAGGACATTAAATAAACTACCCAAAGACTCCTATGTAGTTCTTCGAACTTAGGGGAATGTACATTAATAATAAAACATTTAACTTTAGAAAGTAGAATAAACCCGTTTATTGCAACCCAATTAGAATTAGAATTCCATTCAATCTTTTCAAACAAATCTTTATTATAAGGCACCATTAACCCCCCTTGGTTACTGTTAGAATTAACAATAACCTAGTCATGATTAATAGATCCCTACATCTGCAAAGCCACTAATGCCGAAGGTTTGCTAAATTTTGTTTCTTGAATGAGTACCAAATCTACCTTATTCTTTCTCACTATATCAGCCACCACCCTTCTTTTAACTCCAGAATTGAATCCTTTAACATTTCATGATAATAAATTCATTATAAAACATATAGAGAGATCCCCACCTTAAGATCAATCTACAACAGAGGTTCCACTTAAACTTTACCTTGATATTTATTGATTTCACCTGCTTCCCAAGATACAGAGTCAGCAAGTTCCATATTGACCATTTTATTGATACAATTTTCCTTGCCTTTGGTCAAAATGATGCCTAAAAGAGAGGCCACTTCCCAAGTTTTTAAGGCTTCCATAAGGGCTAAATCACTTTTAAGTGGCTGCTCTTGGCTGAAGAAACATGAGTTTTGATTCCTAATACATCCATCAGAGATGGATTCATCAGCAATTGTTACCATTTGTGAATAAGACATATTGTGTATAAATCTTTAGGTTTCCATGACTTTACAAATTCAAACCATTTCGCAAGCCAACTAATTCCTTCCTCCATCATCTTTGATCGTTCCTCTAGTGTACAAAAAGTTAAAAGGACTAAGATTTCACCCATAGGGCGACATTGAACATTTCGGTAACCCTAGCTGAGCAAATTATCTTGAATGCTTAATGATTTTTCAGGGTAATACAGCCAGCCTACCAAACTCCTTTTAACAAACTAGAATCTTCTTTTATAATTTTGTATTGAAAGTTAGATGTGCCAATCCTGTCATTTACAGTTATATCATCTCTGCATCCTACTTTAATTGTTTTTTAATTCGAACAATCTCTGCATATGTTCTTCCATCTCTGACTTTATAACTTCCAAACATTTCTTTATTCACCCTAACTTCTCACACTCTAGTTGTCTTTTGTTCATCTGACTTTCCCACAAATCTCTCTAAGTTTACGTTAATCCTTTTATTCCCTAACCATGATCCGTCCAATCTTCTTAACATTGTTTCAATATTCTTCACACCTTCAATGGTTACGAAGCCAAATTTAGTGCCCCTTTTACTAAGTTTTTATGCCACAAAAACCTTTTTGACTATTCTAAACCAAGAGAACACCTTCCGAAGTCCAAATGCAGGCGAACCACTCGATAGATTATCCACAAAGACTTTGTGCATATCAGGTATCTTTTTGTATTGCTCAACATCCGGGGATGGAACAATGCTAGACCTAAGAGAACCCGACCTTTTGTACTCTAGAGTTGGAATATGCGGAGGGGTTTGGTACTGTACGGTGGTCGAATATGGAGGCTGGGGCCTCAGGATAGCAGAAGGGGAGGGTTTGGCAAGGGGAAGGGCAAATGACATTATCATTAATTATTCATAAACAAGTTTATAAATGGCACATATTTTAATTAAGATAATATCAAAAATTTGTTTCTAAAGAGGCATTATAGCAAATTGTTGGCATCAATTTAATTGGGGCGGATCTTAGTTTCGAGTGTTTCCATTTTTTCTACTTAACCCTTCATTGAAAAAAGAATATCAGGAATACAAATACTCTTACAAGAAATGCAACGAGATTGAAAAAGAAAAAAAAATAATAATAAAAAAGAATTCAAATATGTCTAAATTGGAGGCCGCCAACATTAATAAGAATTTTTAGGAAATTAAATGGACCTAAATATGTTAATGATTATGCAACCTGCAAGATCAATAATTTTTTGGGCCACATTTAGCTATGGAGCCAAGGCCCAAGGTTGTGTTTCAAGTTTTAGGCTCTGAAGTTGATTAGGCCCAGAGTTTTCAATTTTTTTTAAGGGAAAAATATAAAACTAAGTAATCCAATAATGTCGTACACAGTCGATTACCTATTTGTAAATTAATGTAATAATTCGGACTTGCTAAGTTAATTACCCAATCATTTTGTAATATTTATAATTAAAAAATAATGTTTTATTTGTTTTGATGGAAATGATTGAGAAAATAAAAGAATTGAACTTAAAATATGACTCTATTTATTTGTTTGGATATTGATTAAGTCGAGAAAGGAAATATAATTTTCAAAGGGGATTATCATTTCCCAATTGCTTCTTAATTAATTAATGGCAAAAATAATTTTCCATCTAAACTGTGAGAAAGCAAGAAAAATGAAGAGAGAAAAGATATAGATATAGATGGCAAACAGGTTGTGTCATAGATGCTTTAAAATTTTACATATCATAAATAGATTTAATCGGATAATTTAATGAGTTTTTGATGGATTTGAATAATAGAATAGAGATCACATGAATTTTATTTGAAATTTTGGTCAAAATTTGATAGATCTGGTTCTAAAATAGGTAAAATATCTACAATACATTTATTTATATTTATATAATTGCAAAATTATTTTTTATTTCCCAAAAGAAATTACATTTTCTAAAATAATAGAGCAAGGGAGAGAAATTTCATTTCTCAAAATTCAAAGAAAAGAGCCAAAACATTAAAGTACATTATTTTTGTTTTCAATTTTACCTATTTCCTTCATTAAAAGGATTTAAATTTCTCGTGACCAATTATATTAACCAAAACACAGGGCAAGTCTTACCACTTCCACACTTTTTTAAAAGGCATTAAAAATTGTAATAAAAAAGAGAGGGATAAAAATAAAAATATGACATGCCTAATGTAACTAAGGAATCTTCTCTACGATGTTTTCTACGCGGATTTTGACACTTCTGTTTGGTAAAAGTGGATAGCACTGTATGTTCTTGCATTTTGCTACAGGAACTAGGCTTTGCTTAGATAAAGTATAGAATTAGTTGGGATGTTCAAATATGGTGTAACCCACTCAATCCATTTAATCCAACCCATCTAATCAATTTTATTTATGTTTTATTGAATTATTATAATTCATATAATCCATTCAAAAAATCAAAATATATTTATATGGGTTATGGATTATTGCATAACCCTTAATCCATAACCCAACCATTTAATCAATTTTCCTAATATAATTATTTTATGGATATTTTTCTATTATAAAAATAATAACATCAACAAATTTTTATTGCGATTCTTTTAAATAAGCCAAACTATATACATATTACCAAAATAACGTATTATGAAATTAGAAATTAATTTTCATTCAAATATTGTTAATGAAAATAATCTAATTGAATTCTCTTATAAGTACTTAATTAAAATAAAAAGATACCAAATTTAATTACTTATTTCGCTTTTAATATTTATAATTGAACGATAAATCTATTCATTTTAAAATATACATATTTAATTGCATGCAGTATGCATTTTTTTTAATTGATTTTAACTTGAATAATCCATTTTTCCTGGCTTTGAATATGGAGTTTACTTTTGAAATACTTATATATCACCATAGTTTTTGAAAAAGGATGTAGTGATGCAATAGATGCCAACAAATGAAAGTAGTCATATGCGGTGTTTGTTTCCACATTCTGTTGCTTCCTATTTTTAAACACTCGATAGAATAATGGGTGCCATTATATATAGTTTTTGTTTGTTTCAATTATGGATTATTGTATAACCTAACCATTTAATTTATTCAATTTATTTATAATTGTTATTATTTTTTTCAATTTCGTTAGTCGATCCAAAAGAGAGAGAAGAGAATGAGGAATCGTCATTTAGACAGCTTCAAGCATGATGTGTATCAATAATATAATAAATTTTAAATAATTCACAGTGGAAGGAATAGAATGTTGAAGCCAAATAAAAATATATTACTGGATATTGGTAGGATTTTGAAGTTTTTTTTTTAATCTTTTTCTATGTATTTTTCTTTTTATTTATTTTTTTTGTGTATATTAATTAAACCATTTAGTTTTTTTTTTTAAGTTTTAGGATATTATTAAATTTTTATTATTTTTGAAATTTAAAAAAAAATAAAATATGCATGCATTATTTTAAAAAAATATTTACAAAAATGACATTAATGTTTTTATTTAAAAAATATAAATATGGATAATTTATAATGTATATGTTTATAACATATCATGAACAATTAACATAACCCACACTACTCAATTAGACCAGCCAATGCAATATAAAAATTTCAATTTATAATTTAATTGGATTTAAATAATTTAAAAATTTAAATAGGTTAGATGGAAAACTAATTATAACCCATCCAATCCATCTTTAAATACCCATAAGAAGAAAAAGATTAAAAAAAAGAAAAAAAAATGAAGTAAATATGTGCTGCATGCTTGTGCCTAGATAGGAATGATCACGGGCCGGTGAACCGCCCCGAATGGGGCGGGGAATCCGCGAAAAATTTTCCTGTGGGGATAGGAACAGGAAAAAAATATTCTCCAATTTAAAATTTGGGACGGGGACGGAAATTGTTGTCCCCGCTCTGAAATTTTTCCGCCCCCGAAATTTAATTATTAAATTTAATTATATTTATATAATTTAGTTTTAAATTATATTTAATTTTAATTTTATCAATTATTAAATTTTATATTAGTTTGATTTGTAATTGAATTTATATTTTTAATTATTAAATATTATATTTCAATTACAATTAATTATTAAATATTATATTTTAGTTATAATTAAATTTTTTTAAAAAATAAAAATATTTTTAATGCAGGAACGAGGATTCCCGCGGGGACGAGGATGGGGAAAATTTTTCTCCCGTAATACTATCGGTCCCCGCCTCGACCTTGCGCAGGGCAGTAGGTGGGGAGGCACTCCCCGCCCCTGCCCCGCCTCGCGATCATCCCTATGCCTGGACCAAGATACCACCTAAGAGAATGAACACTAAAATTTACATTTGCATGAATTGTATTGGACATGCATTGAATTTCATAGGTGAATGCAGACTGTCTCAAAATTCTAAGAAATAATATACAAGAGATAAGTGATAACCGGATTGTGTACCCATAATCCTTCGCGCGGTTCAGGTCACATGACATTCGGTTAGTTTTCGAATCTGAACGGGTTATTCAGTGATATCTTTTTGACAAGTCATACTTGGATAAGATCTCATAGTTATCTAAAAGAGATAGAACTCCTATTTCAGAAATCTAGTTCTGTTTCCTGATCAAACTACACATCTTCCTCAATGAGAATCTTACTTTAGTTAGGAATCCTAACTAAAATAGGACTCTTATTCCTATAAATAAGTAGGATATCAAGTATTTTATCTCTCGTAGCCAATTTCACTAAAACACTTTTTTTTAGATATTTAATAACTTGACTATCAGGGATTCCCCTCGTCAGATACTTACTGAAATTTTCTTTATTTTTAGGTACCTTTGAAGCCGCAAAGAATAGCGTGGCTCAAGTCGGACTTTGGTAACATCTCAGTAAAAATGAACTGTTATTATTTGCTGCGGTGAGGGTAGATTTCATCCCCAAAAATCATGAATCTTCGAGATCAAGACACTCCAAACACCTAGATTGGAAACGATCGAAACACTACATCACCACCTCCACGCATACCAATTTTTCCAACCCTGGAATCCACTCCCCAAGGTGCCTCTACCAATCTTCCAGTCGTCAACCTCCAATCTGCACTTCCCACAATTTCCATACTTGGCCTTACTCCATAGCTTGCCCAAGCCCTTTTAGCTACACTATCGAGTCTGGGTCAGCCGTCATCTCAAACTACCACCACCCTAAATGCAACCCCAAACACTGTAAATCAAAACATAACCCCTCTATTACCAGCCCCATCGCTCACAATTACTTTAACAATGGATGAGTTCGAGAAGCTTTTGAAGAAAGGTTGTTAAAGTATCAAAATTGCAATACTCTACAATATTAGGGCAGTTTTTGCTCTCTTCTATCTAGAAACATACTCTCAGCTCTTTTTTCCAAATGTAAAACTATCTAATTTTTTGAGGTATAATGGGAGCATAGATTGCCGAGCACATTTGGACCAGTTCCATCGCACCATAATAATTTATACTATCGAGGATGCTGCCCTTTACAGAGTTCTTTTGCAAACCTTGATAGAGTCTGACCAGATATGATTCAGAAGCTTGCTAGAGCACTCAATAGATAACTTTTAATAACTTAGTAATATATTTATAGCAAAGTTTGTAGTAGCCATTCAGCCAACTAAATTTCTTTTTGCTAATCTATATCAGGTCATCCAGAAAAGAAAGAGCCCCTATGCAATTATATAGAAAGGTTTATTGTGATAGCTATGAACATTTAGAATCTAAACATGGAGTAGGGATGCTCACGGGGCGGGGCGGAGGCGGGGAAGGAGTCCCCACTCCTCGCCCCATGCACTTCGGGGATTCCCCGCCCCTAAAACGGGGAGGAAATCCCCCCCGTCCCCAGCCCCGCGGGGATCCCCGTCCCCCGAATTCTTTTTTTTTTAAATATAATATTTTATAAATAATTAAAATTAAAATATAATATTTAATAAATAAAAAATTTAAAATTAATAATAATTTAAATTAATATAAATTTTAATCATTCATAAAATTTAAAATTAAATATAATTTAAAACTTAATAATTATAAAATTAAGTTATATTTTAATTTTAATTTTAATTATTTATAAAATATTATATTTTAAAATTAAAAATATATATTTTTCGGGGCGGGGATCCCCGCGGGGCGGATACCCCGTTTCCCGTCCCCGTCCCCGATTCTAGGACAGGGATTTTTTCTCCCCCGTCCCCGTTCCCGCGGGGGGAGAATTCGGGGATTCCCCACCCCGGTGATCATCCTTAACTTGGAGGTCATCATAAATGCATTCGGTAGGAATACGAGGTGTCAGGATTTTACTGACTTATTGAGAAAAAACTCCCATCTAACTTCAGCAAGTTTATAACTCAAGCTCATAAATACATCCATATGGATAAAGCTTGACTGTTAAAATATAGCACACAAGAAAAAAAGGACAATGAGAGTTTTTAGGGGATAGGTTAGGATAGAAGCCATTCGAAAAAAGGTGACTCTCGAGCTATGAAAGGGTTGAACAGAGCATATATGGTCTCAAAGCCATACTCAAATAGTCGAAGTGAAGAGTAGTTCACCAAATTAAATGCTTCCCTTGCATAAATCTTATCTTGAATTAAGAAGAACGATCAAGTCACTTAGCCAAAACCCATGCGAAATAATTCAAACAGGGATCAAAACCTTTATTGTGCTTTTTATAAAGATAAAGGTCATGAGATCCATGACTGTAGATAACTCAAGAAAGAGATAGAGTATCAAATTAAAAAGGGCGATCTCAAATTATTCTTTAAGGGGGACAAAGGCAATGATAAGTGATCACCACCTTGATAATCTAACAAAGAGGAAGGAAGCGGAAGGGAAACATTATGACTTGTTCGGCAACTCTAAGAAATGTAAAGCAAAAGAAGTCTTCTCACTCGAAATGAGCTCATCTGTAAGGCCTCAACATATACCCTATAAGGATATATGCATGTTAAAATGATGTTACGATCAATATATGTTTGGTTAGCTAATGCATTGTAAGTTGGGACCTAGAGGAAATTATCTTAAAAGAGTAGGGGCAATATTATCACTTTAAAATAAGTTATATATGTGCTTAATTAGAAGAAAATGTTAATGAAGGGTTCAATTGAAAAGAAAGAGAGAAAGTTTAAGGGAATAAATCACAAATTAAGGAGAAGTAGGGATCTAAGTGAAATAAGTTATGGACAACCAAGTGGACCAATGAAATAGTAACACTTAGTTTCCTTCGATCATTCTTAAAAGATGAAGAAATTTCAAGGGGTTTTCTTAAAAGGAATGGCTAGCCACTTTAGGGGTTTTAGGTAGCCATTCCTCTTCCTTATGTTTCTCCTAAACAAACCCCAAATGACCACTAAAAGGTTGATCAAGCAATTGGAGGATAGAGAAATTAGTGGTTAAGCTAATTGTAAGGTAAAAGCATTCTTTCTTTTCTTCTTATTTTGATTTAAGGGAGAAACAAATAAACATTAATTGAGTAAGTAGATGATTGTTTATGTTTATAATTTATGCTATATTGAAGGACAATCAAGCAAGGGCAAAGAGAAATAAGAAGAAGAAGAAATTTGAAGAAAGTGTGTGAAGCTTGTTAGGGGTTTGGCAGTCTTTCTTTCCTATACTATATGCTTGTTTAATTTAAGTGGGTTTATATGCTATAATTGCTTTTTGATTGATGATAGAAATAATGTTTATTATTGTTGTTGTAAGAGAAGGATGATTTGTGCCTTAGCTATTGAAGTAGTGAAAATCTATTTAGGGTTCGTATGAACTAGTTTTGGTATAAAGTGGATAACTCTTTCTGTAAATGTCTAATTGATATGATTCTAGTTGGAAAGAAAAGATAAGACATATATATACAACTTTGCAGAAGAAATCGATACCTAAATCTGTGACACCCTACGTTTATACATATTTTTGTACGTGGTAATATAATAACAGTAGCCTTGCATAATTACTAGCCCTAACTCAATTGTTGGATTAATTGTTAATTGACCCAGGGTTACCATCCCATTTTTCAAGTTTAATTCACTTTTACTGAATTACTTTTTACTTAGTATAAATTTCAGCAGCACAACGGCTTATAAATCATGCTACCCAAACCTGCAATTGGCCAAAATAACACTCCTTAATGATCTTCTCCACCTCTAATACTCCAAATACAATCTCAACAGTTCTAAAATTTCAATATGCAACACAGTCATACAACACGCATTATATTACATAAATAAGTTATCAAAATCATTGTAATTAGTACCATTACATGCCACATTATATTTACATCACAAGTCTTTTGATATTCCTATGCATATAATTACATAAACCACGTTCCAAAAACTTCATATGTACATGCCACCTTGCCTTCCTTTACACAACTTCAATTTACCTATCCATGAGTGCAGTCAAAACAAACCACGCACTAAACAACATTATCGCTTAGTGGTGGATACAACTATACAAAATTTCATCTGCTAACTTAATTTAAGTAAATTTACCAATTTATCCCTAAAAAAATATTTTTAACTAAATAAATTTGCAATTTATTCTTTTAATTTCACAATTCATTTTTTTCTCTAATGCATATTATTATATTATTCTTGTCTAATTTCACTTATTTCCTTATTAAGTGGAAAATTTCATTTAAGTCCCCCAATTTTTCTTTTTACTATAATTTATCGTAATTAACTCCAATTTTGATTATTTTAACTCCCTTTGACTTCAATTTTTTTATTCATAAATCACATTTTAGTCCCTATATTTACTATTGAAGCGGCAAATTACATTTTAATCCCTAAATTTTTAATATTTATGATTTTGCCCTTTTTGATCTATTTGATAAATCTTACCTCCTTAATCATACCTTGAGTAACAAATTACCATTTTAACCCTAGTTTATTGCGTAATTACTATTTTACCCTTTTTTATCATACTAACTCTATCTTTCATAATATTTCATACTTATTCACATATATAACACCATTTATGTTATATTTACCTTTTAATCCCTATTTTCTTATAAAATTATGATTTTACCCCTAGTAATAACTAGTGAAAATTCTCAAACCGGATAAGCGAGATGAGAACTCCGATCATTCTAATAAACTGGAAGGTTCACGCACGATGATGCAATACTAATTACTCTAGCGTACAAGGTAATAAGCCGGCTAAATCCCAATGTACATAATAATTATATCTCATGGTGAAATTATAGTAAACTGATGGTGGCACCGCGATATATGTGTCCCTATGGCTAGCTTTTATATCCTAAAATTCTGGATTAACCACTAAATACTAAGGGTAATGATAATTTTCATACTACGTTATACTTTTACACTGTTATTCATACTAATTACATTATGTTATCAACATTATGACTTTACTTGCATTCATTTAAGCTTGCTAGTTATATATTTCTCATGTATATGCCTAATACCATAAGAAAACAATTAAAACATGCCATTAACACCTCATACCTTATTCGACCACTTAGTGAACTCATACATACATAATATTTTATCTTCCATTTAAATGTCATACATAGTTTTATATCCATTTCAGTAACTAATATGGTGAAATATACCAAATTTCCTTAGCATTCTTAAGTTACTCAAACTTCTAACATTATGTACAATTGTACATAATTATGTACATTAGTTATTTTTACTCTTTTTCACTCTTAGCACATTTATTATGCTTTATATTACTTAATTCCTACTAAATATACCATTAAACACCAAATACCATCACATTATTATAACGTACATAATTAGGCCAACCTAAGTTCCATCACTTTCAAGGTAATTTCTTCACTTATTTGTGTTCATATCATGATTATTCATCATATTATTAACTTACATTAATTTATTTTACAATTTTACTCAATTATGTTTAGTTACATAATATAAATTCTAGGTTAAATCCAATAAAATAGATGAAATAGTATGTAATTTGTATCCACTAACCTCTAAATAGCTTGAAAATCCTCTATTCTTCTTTCTCCTTACCTTTGCCTTTGCTTGTTGTTTTTCTCTAAGCCAAATTTAAAGAGTGAAAATAGTAAGTTTATGCCATGAATTTGATCAAATAAAAGCTACTAACTAATTTTTCTAATCATGATCTACATGTCTATATAAAAATCCCCAACCAATTCTACTAAAAACTCATGAATTACCAAAACTAGGTTACCTTTCTCTCACTTCAAATTCTTGGTTTCCAAGCTTCTTCTTGCTGCAACTTTCTCTCTAGGTTAAATAGAATGTCTTTTAGTGTTTTTAGGTGAAATTTGAGTTTGATATTTGGTGGGAGGAAGAATAAATGAAAAAAAAGATCAAAAAGTGCCAAAAATGCCTAGGTTTGGATTTTGCAATAGAAAGGGAAGAGAAATGCAGATTTTTGAGGAGATTTAGAGATGTTTCTCCACTATTCTATTTTTTCTTTTATTGTATAAAATTGAGGGCCAAAATTTGATCATTTACTATGTGATCTAATGGCTTATTTTTAAGCCACTTGGCACCATTTTCTTAGTCCCTACACTCTAGTTAATTGTGATCTTGCTTATAGATGATCATGGCTTAATTTTAATGATATCTATATCTTTGAATGGTTAAAATAAGCTATTTAAGCCTATTAATTAATCTAGCCTCGATTTTTCACATTTTTTATGAAAATAATATTTCAGTTATTAGAATGCTCTGAAATTATACCCTACATGCATTAACGTATGTAGTACAATGTGGTTAAAATTTTAGGCCATTTCAAAATTTTTTATACTTTTGGCTTCGACGACAAGATCATCTGATCCGAAATTCTAAAATTTTGAAACTATCAGTTTTCACTTTCAATAGCTCATTTATGTTATTTCTAATAAGCCTATGTGATCGGAAAAATTTTTGAAGGTCTATGAAATATTTTTGAGTCCGGTCAAACTTGAGATCAACCCTTTCTATGGTACCAAGTAAAAACTTATCTATTAATTTTAAGGATCTATTTAAGATCAATTTCTTCTCAAATTATACCATTGAACTCCATTTAACATCTATTTTTAAAATCTGATGTTAGGTCAAACTGTCCATCAGGTTACCCACCCTCAAATTTTCCTGATCCGAGCACATTTAACCTTTACATGCTTTTAAATTTTTCTTACCTATTCAGCTCCAATCATTTCGAAAATTATCTTAGGGTAACTATTCATGCTATAAATCATGTTATGCATGTTAGATGCAAAATTAGGATGTTACAGAATCTGTCTCTAATGCCCTTGAAATTTAGCTTAAAGTTAAGTGATATCTGTTGCCCTGCTAATGGGAGCATTCTGTAATATTTCATTGATATTTTGAGATTTAGAGGTCATAATTGAGTGATTTTTTATAGTTTGAAAACTAGAGGCGTAGTGGAACAACTTTGTAAAAAGCCACTTTGGCTAAAAATACCATTTTTAGGTCTAAAAGTGCATACAAATTGAGATTGAACATCTTCTTCTGGGCAGAATATACCTCATGGGTCAACAGGTATGATCTACTGACCGTGACATAGCCCAAATTCAGTATAGAACTTAAATGACATCTGTGTCACGATCAGCAAGTATAAGCAATTGACCGTGATGTTTCCCCATCACTTCATAAATTTGACTTTTAGATCCCAAATTGATACCAAAGCATACCTAAACTTTCCGAAGCATGATTAGAGCATTTTAAACATAAAATTAAGTGTAATAAGTGACATAAAATGGGTGTAAAGCATAATAAATCAATGAAGTAAAGTTAAATACTAAGTCTTAATGCATAAGAACTTATATAGTTAATGAACATAAATGAATATAAATAGTTATGTTAGCAATGTTACATGCAACTAAATGAATGATGAGCATGTTATATTGCATCCTTTGGGTACTTGAATAAGAATGATGTGATATAGTGAAATGATTTCAAGCTATATTTAGTGTATTGATGCCATAATTCTAAATGTATCAAATGCAATATTCTGGAGTGATTAATGACTTATTAAGCCCTGAATTTCATAAAGTAGTGGATAGATAGGCATGCCTATAAAGGGGATAATGATCGCAGTTGCTAGTGTTGTCACCTAAGTGTGATTAGTGTTTCAATACCTTTTGATATCTAGTGATCTAAAATTTTTATATCTCTAGTGTTTGATACCACTTACCAGTATCTAATGTTTGTACCCGTATCCACCATTGATAGGAATTCAGGCGATGAAAGTGATTTGATTAATGAATAATGATAAGTGAACAATAATGTAAGTGTTTCAATGCTTCATGATAGTGTTAGTGATTTTCATTGAATAGTAAAGTGCGATTAAAGAATTGTATTGAAGTGTTACTAAGTGCATCATTAAGAAATGGTATTGCAATGTTTCCTAATGCAGGAATTATTGTTATAAGTGTACGTATTTTGTAACATGAAAAGGCATGCTATTATGTTATTTGTATTTAAAACTTCGATAAGAAGTTAATTGTTTTATTTTGCTCCCTATTGAGCCATTGCTCAGTACGAGTGTTCTTCCCATGTAGGTATACAAGTGTGAAGTATAAATATCGAATTCAATTCAACATCTGCAGGCCACCAGAAAGGATAGCAAGTGACGACTAGTTTTAGAGTAGAGTTATTTTTGTATAATGCTTAATATAAAGAATTTAGAACATATGTAATGAATTAATTTGTAATGATACTTTACGTATGTTTAATATATATCTATGTATGTGTAATTATACAAATAAGTTAATAAAGAAATATGTAAATAAAAGGTAATAAGAGCGAGCATTACATCACCTATTTTGATAGAGATTCAATTCTCATCAAAGGATGGAAAGCATATCCAGTTGCTTTATAATGATGCGCCAGTAGTTGAAGCAATGATCGGAGATTATTTAGTGTAGAGAATTTTGGTTGACGTAGGGAGTGCGGTCAATTTAATTACCTTGCAAGCCTTCAAAGCTTTTGGGATACCAAGCCCATTGATCGATATTTCAGGGCAACACTTAAAGGTAAAAGGGTTCAGTTAACCAACCCTTACAGCTCGGAGATGACTTGGTAGTAAGGTCGTGCATAAATTGCTTTATGGTGGTAAATATGTCGTTAACTTATATTGTAATTTTTGTTTGGCCTCTTTTAGCTGCAATGGATGCTTATATTTCTATATAGAAGTTAATCCTTAAGATTCCTTCCCCATATGGAATGGCGGTACTTCGGGGAAATCAAATAGTGGCTCGAGAAACATATGTCACTATGCTGAAAAAAGCAAACCAAGCATTACCAGTAGACATGTTGGATGTCCCTATTGACTCAACTCGAAAGGCAAAACCTGAGGATTCATTGCAAGAAGTAAAGTTATCGCCAAAAAAATGGTCAAAATAGCCTCAAAAAAATCTTGCTCGGACTTAAAGTCATTATTGACAATTTTATCATCTTATACAAATGTGTTCATCTGGCAACCTTTAGATTTCACTGATGTCTCTCTTGAGGTCATGTCTCACTCATTGAATATTCAGCCAGATTGCAAACCTATCAAGCAAAAGAAGAACAATCATGCACCTGAGCGAGAGTTAGCGACAGATGTTGAAACGGACACTTTGTTTGAGAATGGGTTCATCAGAGAAGTACTCTAATTAGACTAGTTATCCAATGTGGTGCTAGTGAAAAAATACAATGGCAAATGGTGAATGTGCATCAATTTTACTAACCTCAACAAAGTTTATCCCAAAGATAGTTATCCATTATCGAATATCAATCTTTTAGTGGACTCTATGGCTGGTTTTGAGGATTACACCTTTTTAGATGCATTAGCAGGTTACCACCAGATTCTTATAAGTCTAAAAGATGAGGGAAAATATCATTTATTACTCAAAAAATGACCTATTACTACATAGTATTGTCGTCTGGTCTTAAGAATGTTGGCAAAACTTATCAGAGGTTAATGAATAAGTTGTTTGCTAATGAGATAGATCGAAATAGGGAATTTTACGTTGATGATATGATTGTTAAGAGTAAAACCTAAGTAGATCTGCCAAAAGAGCTTAAAAAGACATTATCAACCTTAAGAAAATTCGACTTTAATTTGAATCTAGAAAAGTGTTCTTTTGGAGTTCAGTCCGATAAGTTTTTAGGCTTCATAATTTTCAAAAGGGGAATAGAGGCTAATCCGATCAAGATTGAAGCTATACTAAAGATAGAGCCATCAAAGTCAATCAAAGAAGTACAAATTTTGAACGAAACGATCACAACCTTGAGAGATTCATTTTTTGCTCGACTAAACAATGTTTACCATTTTACAAAGCATTAAAAACTTGAAGAACATTGAATTGAATCCAAAGTGCCAGTTAACATTCGAAGCCCTTAAATAGTTCCTTAGCTCTCCTCCATTGCTAAGCCAACCAAGGTTAAGTGAAACATTATTCCTATACTTGTCAGTTGCTAAAGGGGCCAATGGCTCAGTTTTGGTTAGAGAAGAAATGACTCAGTAGTTTCTTATCTATTACACCAACAAAACCTTCAAGAAGTCGAGCTATGATATCATATTCTTAAGCCATTGGCTTTGGCTTTAGTCACCTTGGCCATAAAGTTATGCCCTTATTTTCAATCATATAAAGTAGTTGTTCGAACTAACATTTATCTCAAGAAAGTCATATAGAGACTAGTAGCATTGGGAAGAATAACTGAATGGATGGCTCATCTAGGTGAGTTTGATATTTTGTATGAGCCTCGGTTGGTAATGAAGGCTTAAATCTTAGCTGATTTTATGGTCGAACTTCATACCACTCCTACTAAGCCAAGTAAGATTTCTTGCAATTTGTATATAGTTGGAGCGGTGTCCTCAGAAAGAGCTAGAGTTAGAGTTGTTTTGTCCAATCTTAGCAAGATTTCTCTTCGGGAATGGCTAAGATATCTTTTCCAGCATCCAACAATGTTGTAGAGTTTGAAGCATTATGTTTTGAATTACAGCTCGCCCTTGAGGTAAAACTAAACTTTCTAGTTATTTATTCTGACTCTCAATTAGTTATTAGTCAATTGCTTAGAAGGTTTAAAGCTAAAGAGCAAACAATGATAAGTATTGAGATCTTGTACTCAACTTTACTATCCCAACTAGAAAATGTTAGGAGTTTATGGGCTATCGAGCAAATACCTCGATAAGAGAACAAAGAAGCTGATTTTTTAGTAAAGCAAACATCTCTTAGTAACACTATACAAACATCAGATATTGTATAAGCTGTCATTGCTCAGTTATCCTATGAAACTTATTCAGTTCAGCTCAACGAGCAGATGGATGGATGGTATTTGCCGCTCTATCAATTTTTAGATACAAATACTCTTTCTGAAGACCAAACTGAGGCTAGAAAGGTTATTCAATGATCCAGCCTGTTTGCTATTTTGGATGAAAATTTGTACAAAAGGTCTTACTCGCACCTCTGGGCACTATGTTTGAGCTAGAAAGAGGGCAATTATATCTTAGGAAAATTCATGAAGGCATTTGTGGTACACATAGAGGCACTCAAACAATATCCCAGAAAGCTCTGTTGTAGGGATGTTACTGGCCAAAGCTGAAAGCTAATGCAATAGAGTCAGTGCAAAAGTGTGATAAATGCCAACGGTTTGGAAAGGTTATTCATCAGGGATCGGCTTAGCAAATCCTAATCTTCAGTCCATGGCCTTTCGCACAGTGGGGGATAGATATACTGGGATCTTTTTCTTTAGCTACCGGGCAAAAAAAATTCTTGATTGTTGCAGTAGATCATTTCATAAAGTGGGTTGAAGCCGAGCTCCTAAAAGCTATTACTCCGACAAATGTAATAAAGTTTATCCAGGAATCTAATTTAACCAGGTTTAGCATTTTGCACGTGTTTATCACAAATAATGGAAAATAGTTCGATCATCAATCTTTCTGAAACTTTTGTGAAGAGTTACATATTCAACTTAGATTCTCTTCAGTTTATCACCTATAATCGAACGACATTACCGAGATAACCAATAGGACCATACTGATAGGGCTAAAGAAAAGGCTTAATAAAGTGAAGGGCCTTTAGGTTGACAAGCTAAACAATGTACTTTGGATATACCGAATATCTCGTCATTCAGCCATAGGTGCAACACATTTTTTAACTTATGAAGGTGAAGCAGTTATTTCATGTGAGATTGGAATGTCAAACATAAGAACCGAGTAGAATAATGAAGAGGAAAACAAAGATTTGTCGTTACACCACTTAGACATGCTAGAACAAAATATAAAATAGGCCTAACTCCAAGTTGTAGTGTACAAGCAGCGTATGATATCATACCATGACCGCAAGATAAAGCCCAAAACATTTTGAGTAGGAAAAATCATTTTTGAGAAAGCTATTGAAACACAAACTATAGTAGTTGCTAATAAATTGAGTCCTAATTGGGTTGACCTATACGGAATACATGAAGTTGTAAACTTCAAGGCTTATCGCCTCAAGGATATATCCAAAAAACTTTTACTACACTTTTGGAATATTTAAAACTTGAAAGAATATCACTAGTAACACTCAGCCTAGTTTGGCAGTTTCACCAGAAACGCTATTATTTTTAACTCATTTCGACAGTTTTGCCAAAAGCACATTGTTTATTTTTTTAGTACAGTTTGGCAGTTTCTCCATGAGCATATTTTGTAATTTTATAGCTTAATTTGGCAGCTTTTCCTAGAGCATTATTTATCATTATTAGATCAATTCGATAGTCCCACCACGAGCATTTTTTTTGCTTTATGCTTAAATTCGACAGTTTCACCACGAGCATTTTTATATGTTAAAGTTTAGCTTGACAGCTTAATCCTCGAGCATATTCGTTAATAATAAAGCAGCTTAGCTCAATAGTTCAAACCAAGCCATGAGCATATTCATTACATGACTATCTATCAATTTACCTTAGTCATTTATTAGTTTGTTACTCAAACTAAAGCTCACCATCTTTTTGGCTAGTTTGGTTATTATATTTGAATTAACTCGGTATACTACTACTGATAAATTATTACTTAGTTTATCGGCGTTAGTTATCAATTACCTGAATAAGGGTAAAAACTAATAATGAGCTTAAGAAAGAGTTTTTGAAAATGAAATACATTCTCATAATAGGTGAATAAAATGGAGTTCTTCACAAAAGAAAACAATAAAAGCTAACTTTGGCTATTACATTTGGAAAAAAAATCATGGCTATTATCTATCTGGCTCGACCTCTTCTATCTAGGTAAAATCTTCATTGGAAAACTTATCCTTCACAACTCGGATAAGTTTATTTCCATATGAGTTGCAATTGTTGGCAGCCAGGTTATCAATTTTATCTTCAAGCTCGGCCAACTTTTGCTCCAGTTCAACATCGTTCTTCTCTGTAGTGGCCTTCTCTGCTTGGCTTCTCTTCGGTTCAATCTCGGTAGCCTAATGTTTCTCTTTCTCTTTAGCAAGGGCGCCCATTGCTTTAGCAATCTTATGGGCAACCTCCTTAGCTGATTTATTTTTAGACTCTACTATCTCTTTAACTTGAGTTTTAGCCTCGATAGCTTTTTTATTTACAGCTCTAATTACTTGCTCGACCTCCTCTAGTCTTTTCTAAAGCTCAATTGATGTTTTTTTTTCTTAACTGAGCAAGCCTAAAAGTCTACTAATATTACCGATCACAATATTGGATAAAATAAAGCTCTATATAAGAAATTATGATTAGCAAATCTCAACCAAGAAAAATTAATAGAAAGGAAAAAGAGATCGGAAGAATACCTCAACTTGATGTCTTTGCATGCTTGTGGACAAGAAATCCACCTATAAGTTTAGATAGGGTGCTACCTCATTGGGTATACAGGTGAGTAGTAAGCTAAAATTGTTAAACTCAGGTTGGAGGAACTATAAGATGGAGCATTTTGCTACCAAAACCATTGAAATTCATCTATTAACTTGTTGAGTCTTTAATTCTAGTTTAAGGGAGGGGGGAGATGATTCCTCTTTTAGCGTTCAAGAGGATAAAAGCTCAAGTAGCAACACTGAAGATCTATTTACACCCTACAGAGGAGAAGGATTAGTTGGAAATAATGTTGGCAATGCATCGGATATCGTAATTACAATAGAAGGATTGTTGCTCAAAGGGCTGATGAGAGGGGGATTTTGTGCCAAACTCCCATAAATGGCTACTGAAGCCAGTGCCGCACATGGTGCTGGAATGGGTGCCACACTTGCTTGTTCAATATTTTCTATGGCTTTGGCTCTTTTGGCCTTTAGTTTTTCACTAAAAGATTTTTTTTCTTGCTCTCATCATAACTGCAAAATAAGTACACAATAAGAAAAAATTAAATTTTATTTTAACATAACAGAAAAGGATTACCTTGTTTCTTATTCCAATTTCTTTGGGACAAGCTAGGATCTAAGAACTCGTAAATATCGAGTTTATTTTGGGTGAGCTCTCTATCGATCCAAAGTTTTTTCTTCTTTTTTGATCATCACTAGAGGGTTGTCATTTCTGTTAATAAATTGCCTCAAGGAGGTCCAGATGGGAAAATATTATTAGCTCACCAAGATAAAGAAATGGCCTTTTTATTCTTCAAAGTTTAGTTTCCCTAAAAAAACACCGTATCTAGTGCTAGCTTGAATATAATTATGGTCCTTCGTCATCATTCGAAGTCCAACCATATGTGTTGCTTTGAATAACCAGACCGTGAGATCATTGTAGTGCTCGGATGTCCAGTTAAAGTAAGCCAAACATTAGGGTGTAGTTGGCTTATGGTGAGGTTGTAGTACTTTAGAAAAGACATCTTGAATTGGATTGGAGGAATAGTGACTCCAGCTTGGATATCGATCTTATAAAGCACCAATTTCTTCTTATCATTGAAATGGTGTCCGCTACAACATAAGAGCTTGGAGCTCACAAATTGTACTAGTTTAATATTCCCAATTTCAACCTTAGATGGGGGAGATCAGTGATTTGGAAAGATGAGCTAAGTTTAGGAACTCGTAAATTAGCTCTCGATTGCCTTCTTGGTCTAGGTCTGTTCGGAGCCAGAGCCTCGGATATTGGAATATCTACTCAAGCAATTTTTGTGAACACAGTGTTCGATCTATTTTGGTATGGGGATTTGAAACATGGGAAGTTATATTGGCACATTCTCTGAAGATGCACTATAAGCTGAAGTGCTTGGTGTGCTATCATTTAAAAGACCCTCCGGAATCCTAATGTCATAGGAGCCTATTGACCCACTTATTTTGGCTATAAATAATCAGAAAAGTAGAAATATAGGAACAAAGAGAGAATCAAAATCACTAACCTGTGAAGATCAAGGAACAAAGTTGGGAGATAAGTGAAGAATGCAAATATGAAGAAAAGAAGGAAGAAATCAAAGAGCACATATGAACGAATGAAGAGGAGCAGAGCAAAGTAGAAAGGAAAGGTAAAAATACGACATAGGAAAAGTGAAAATGAGGAAGTGAGAAAGAGTTTTGTACAAAAATGGAAGCATATGATGGGTGACGTGTGCTAGAGTTAGATGGACTTAGTGTCATAGCCTGGAAGCATTAATGTCATTGCGCAAGAATCAAAGCGTCATAATCACAATTGTCACTTGTGAAAAACGAGGAGATATTATTGCTACAGTTATTATGATGAAGATCTAAAAGATGCCTCATTTAAAGCTGGTGTTAAACCTGATAGTGCATCAAATAGTTGAGATGTTCTTACGACATAAATATCTTGTATCTTGGGGGGACTTATATAACCGGATTGTGTACCCGGGCTCCCTCGAGCAGTTTGGATCACATGACATTCAGTTAGTCCCGGATCCAAATGGGCTATTCAATGATGTCGTTTTGACAAGTCATACTTGGAGAAAGACTTGTAGTTACCTAAATAAGGTAGAACTTCTATTTCGAAAATCTAGCTCAGTTTCCTTATCAAACTACACGTCTTCCTCGATGGGAGTCCTACTTTAGCTAGGAATCCTAGCTAAAAGCAAGACTCTTGCCCCTATAAATAAGTGAGGTATTAGGTATTTTCTCTCTCTTAGCTAATTTCAGTAAAATATTTTCTTTAAATTTTTGCCAACTTGACCGTCGAATATTCCTCTCATTGGAAACTATGTCGAAATTTCTTTATTTTCAGATATCTATGAAGCCATGAAGAATAGTGTGGCTTGAGTCTGGTTTTGGTGATAGCCCGGTAAAACCGAACAATTATCAATAAGTATCCAAAGGGATAAAATTTATATGAGGACTGTTATAATAACAAATAATAATATAATGAAATAATCATGTCTTTATTTTTGTAGCCAAATTGATGATATTGGAAACTCAAGAGAAAATATGCAGTTTCCTTTTTGCATGTATTGGAAACTGGCATGCTCTTCATATAAATTTACCATATAATTTGGTTCTCACCCTATTTTAGTCAATCTTGAACGGAAGGGGGCTTGTGAAAGGCTGAAAAGTATAGCAACAAAATTGATATTTAATTTTTTTTATTTATTATATTTTTAAGAGCTGTTTCCAATAGCATAAAAAAAAATCAAGTAAATGAAGTGGTTTATTGTTGATAATTGCGACAATTACTAATATTTTTGTTATTGTTGATTTAAATATTTATATACAACTGTCAGTTCCACGATAATTTTCAATGTAGATTCTTAATTGCCACAATTCAGCCAATGGATGAGTTTAATTAACAAAATGTCTCTTCTTAACTTTTTTTTTTTTTAATTGAGGAACTCTTTTGTTATATATAGAGAGAGAGTTACGGTTGACTTTGTGGATAAAAATACGTATTTCCAAATTTGAAACAAGCAATGCATTTATAATAAGAATCGGCTACCAAAAACATTATTTATCAAACTATCCAGTGCTCCTGAAAAAACGCGTTGAATATATCAATGCATGATAATGTATCATTGTTAGAATTAGTGCATTATATCGATTAAATTGCCCCAGCAGCTCAACTACTCTAATTACATTTGGAAAATACTTCTTCAACTTAACATTTCTAATTATTTTCCCACTCTTCATGCTTTGCAGCTTTTTTGGTTAAAAATAGTCTATATATATATATATATAATCGTAAGTTCTGTATCTTTTTTGATGAAAAAAGGAAAGTAGATATTCAAATTCGATATTTTGTAATATATTAAAATTAGTAATTAGCATCTACCCATGAAATGTTTTTAATTATAGAAAATTTTTCATATCATTAATAAGCCAAATCACGGTGTTTCATTTGGACCATTAATTATACCATGAAATTAATAATATGCAAATATTAACAAGTGAAATTAGACAGCCTGTGCATGACTAAATCAAATATATATATTACTTTTTTTAATGATTTTAATTATATGGAGACGGTACTTAGTTTTCTTGCTTGTATGTGCAAACTAGTTGGCCGAGTCTAATACACCCCATTCTCATCTATAAATATGACCTTCAAAACTCGGAACTGTATCAACAAAATCAACTAAGGCTTATAGTGCAAATCAAAATGGGTTCGATTGACATTTCCTCTCATCATTATGTCTTCTTTATATTGGCTCTTGCTACTGTGGCTTCTTCTTCATCTTCACTTTCTCCTCATTACTATGAGTACAAGTGTCCCAAAGCTTTGCCAACTATCAAACGAGTGGTGGAGGCTGCAATTAAGAATGAACAACGCATTGGTGCTTCTCTATTGCGCCTTCATTTCCATGACTGTTTTGTCAATGTACGTCCCCATTTTTCTTCCCTTATCTTGTATCATTTGCAACAATAAAGTTAAATTGAATTATCTTTATTGTATAATTAACAGGGTTGTGATGCTTCAATACTTTTGGATGATTCGCCCACAATTAAAAGTGAAAAATTTTCACTTGCAAACAATAACTCAGCTAGAGGATTTGAGGTGATAGACAGAATTAAGCAAGAAGTGGACAAAGTATGTGGGCGTCCAGTGGTTTCCTGTGCAGACATTTTAGCCGTAGCAGCTCGCGATTCTGTTGTTGCGGTATATTTTCCTTGCACAGACAAACATCTAACATTAAATAATGTAAAAGTATAACATATTAATTAAAACTGTGCAGCTAGGGGGACCCACATGGGCAGTTCAACTGGGGAGAAGAGACTCAACAACAGCAAGCAGAGCACAAGCAGACAGGGACATGCCATCACCATTTATGAACCTTCCTCAACTTACTAAAAACTTCAAAAAACAAGGCCTTAACGTGAAGGACTTAGTTGCACTTTCTGGTGGCCATACTTTAGGGTTTGCTCAATGTCGTACCTTCAGAACCAGGATCTACAATGGAACAGATATCGATCCGAACTATGCAAAAGAGCTTAGAAAAATTTGCCCACAAACAGTTAACGTTGGCGATTCAAATCTTGCACCTTTGGACCCAACTCCTGCGAAATTTGATATTGCTTACTTCAGCAACTTGGTTAAGAGAAAAGGGCTTCTTATTTCTGATCAACAGCTTTTTGTTGGTGGGTCAACTAATAAATTAGTGAAAACTTATGGATCAAATGCCAGAGCTTTCTCTGATGATTTTGTTCAGTCCATGATCAAGATGGGGAACATTAAGCCTTTAACTGGAACGCAAGGCCAAATTCGTGGCAATTGCCGGAAGGTGAACTAGAGTGACTACAATAAATAAATTGTTTATTTAAGTTTACGAGCAAATTATATTATAATACTACGAATTGTGTGATCTGATTTGGTTTATACTTCAATTGTACGTGCACTAATCTATTTCTATTTTTTGTTACAAGTATTCGTATTCCTTTTACATTTTTTTTTATTTTTTATAATAATAAATAAACACGTTTGTGCCTAATCGTATAATACCAGCTTTCTTTTAGTTGATAAATATTCAAGAAGAAAACTATATAGTTTGGTTTTTCTTATATAAGTCAATATTAACGTTACAGTAATAAATATTTAACTTGATAATAACTTTATTTATCATTCTTTTCTTTTAATACAATGATCAGCACTTTTATTCATTAGCAGTTATAATTAGAACCTAAACATTATTCAAATTCATTTAATATCAATTTGAAACATTTCACACATGGAATATTTTAAGAGATTTTACGTCGCATATTTTAAAATATTTTAAATTAGCATGACTTGACATATTAGTGGTTCAATAATAGATATATAATTATTTGGCTAAAGTGATTTTAATTGCAATATTTATATAGTTAGATGTACTTTTATAGGTGAAAAATGAGTTGGATCTAACGAAATTTGAATTGGATTATAATGAGTCGGGCAATGAATGGATAAAATTTTTACCAAGTTACAGATAGGTTGGATAGGATCATAATCCAAATTGGCCATTGTTAAACAAATATTAAATAAATTCATAATGTTTATTAGTTACTTTTATAAATTTATTATGTAAGGATTTTTTAGGAATTAAAGACATGATTCTTCATTTCTAGATTTATTGCAAACATAATTATGTGGAATTTAATTCAAATACATGTTTCAAACCATAAAATATCAAAAATAAGATGAATTTTATTCATAATTGAATTTTGCATTTTCAATTACATTAGCTTTCACTTATACATGAAAAGATTAGGAAGTGGTTGACCAAGTGTTTGCGGATCTTATTAACTTACCACCCAAGAATCAATTCCATATGGTCTTATGATCCACAGCTGACATCCCAACATATACATTACCCAAACACGATTTTAGTATATCCGAAACTTCTAATCATCTTCGTCTTCTGGACCCCCACAAAGCTTCTCTCTAACATTAATTATTTGCCAATACTTTTGACAATGTATTTGCAACAAGACTCTGTACATTCAATCATCCATTAAACTGTCTTAGTATCCTTAATTGTTTGAGGAGGTATATAATGGACCTAGCATTTTTCTATTAAAATCTATATTAAAGGGGACAAATAATTACAATTTAAAATTCATAAAAATAAAAGAGACAAAATGTTATTTTTGAAAAGTTTGGGAGGCAATTGCTCTTTTTATGCACCAAGTAGATCTGTCCCTAAATGTTAGGTTAGATTTGGAATAAAATTATCTTTTTGTTAAAATAATTTTTTATATAATAAAATGGAAGAATGGAACTCGAATTTAAAATCTCATATTATATTAGAATTAAATTCAATGCTGAAATGTCTAATTAAAAACTTTGTTTACGTAAATTAGTAAGGTAACAAATGCTTTGATATATAAGCACGCTATCGTATTCGTCAAAATATCTCTTAAAAAGTTTAAATATTATTCATATAAAATAAAGTTTAGTAATATTTGTCAGACGGAAAGGATCAGGTCTATTTTAATGGATTCGGTATCTAAAAGGATCGCATGTGCTCATACGCGTGTTTCTAATTCCGATTAACTTAAAGGCCACACGAATTGCGCTAAGCCCATATGGGTTGGGCTGCTTTTTCTAATTCAAAAGGAAAACGGGACCTTTTTTTTTATAAATAATATTTTTAGAAAAATTATTTAAAAATTTGGTGTATTTTAAACCGTAATTAGGGTTTTAGGGTTTTTTTAGCTTTCGTAATATAGTGTTACACAATCTGATAGATTGAGTACGGTAAAAATAATATAGAAAATAATACAAAAAAATTGGATTTCTTATAGAATTTGATTTCGCAATACTTGGCTGCATAATCAATTTATTGTAAATTTATATCTATTATTTTTGTGTTTCACAAAAACTGCAAAAACTACAAAACATATAAACCCTTGATAAAATACCTATAAAACCATTACTTCTCTTTTAAGTCTCTTTTAATATGCATGTAATAGATGAAAGAACAAGAAAATAACATCTAACAACTACTCAATTAGAAATCATAATTGGACTAGTTTCTCCAACTTGATAACTAGCTAAAGCAATCTAAGTCACATACATTTCACATGAATCTACTGATAAAAACACATATTAGTTACGTAATCTATCAGGTTGACTTAAATTCTCCTTGCCTTGATATTGATGCTGCCACCACTACCTTTGGTGCCGCCACCGCCACCACTACCACCATACATCCGGCCAACACACTGTCACCAAGGGTGGTAGTGGTTCCGATGGTAGCATCAATATTAAAACAAAGAAAATGTAAGTCGTCTTGATAGATTACGTAACTGATGTGCGTTTTTATCAAGTGGATTCATGTGAAATATTTACAACTTAGATGGTTTTAACTGGTGAAGTTGTAGAAACTAGTCCAATTATGATTTCTAATTGAGTAGTTGTTAGATGTTATTTTTTAGTTTTTTCGGTCTATTGCATGCATATTCAAAGAGACTTAACAGAGAAGTAATGGTTTGATCGGTATTTTATTAAGGATTCATACTACTGTAGCTTTTGCAGTCTTTGTGGAATATGAAATAATAAATTTAAATTTGCAGTGCGGTGATGCCGACAGTCAAGTGTTGCGGAATTAGACTTTTCAATAATTCAATTTTTTGTATTATTTCTATTGTATTGTGGACCGATTCATTAAATTCGGCAATATTATACTGCGGAATTTAAAAAAGGGCCTATATATATATATATATTTACACTCTCATATTTTTTAATTTTAAATGCCATTTTTAAAAATTTTTTATTTCATAATTGCTATTTTTTAAACTCCAATTTTCAAAAATACCCCACATCTCTATTTTTAATTTTTTATGGTGTTAAAGTCCGTGGTTATAGTTGCTATGCTCTGTTATTTTGTAAAGGAGAATGCCCAATAGCAGTAGACAGGATTTAAACTAAGCGTTGATAAAATATTTTTTAAAACAAGAAGATCACGTAATTCAAATTATTTGAATAAAGAAACAGATTTTGACCAATCACATGTTAGTTAAAAGGTTACAATTTCAATTACTCATTTTGATTGGATAGAAATACTCATTTCGTTCTGGGTAAATAGTATAAATTCAGTAGTCTATAAGATTAGAGTATTAATCAAGGTAAACCTCTTGCACTGCTACTTCCGGCCATTTATTAGAAAATTCCCCTTCTTTTATTTTTTTGTAATTTAATTATATATTTGTTATTTCAGATTCAGATGAACATCCCATTCAATTTTTAGTAGTTCAGTCAAAACACCAGTTTCCAAATATTCAAAATTTAGCAAAAAAAAAAAAGAAAAGAAAAGGAAAGGGGAGAAGAAAGTAATATATGAATCAATTACATGCATGCAGATCTTATTTTCACAATGGCCTGAACTAATTTATGTTCCAGAAGATGAAGAAAAGGATGAAGGGGAAAAATAAAACTTTATCTACAATCAGATTCAAATAATTCCACAACTATTATAGAAACCCCAGTTCACCTCTCTTTGATGCAATGCTGCTTCCTTCCTGAAAACCATAATATAGAAATTAGAATCTGAACGCCAAATAACAGCAGCAAAGACAAAACCGTTCATGCTTTACCTGCTTAATAGTTTAGTTTCTAGGGACACGCCTTCTCCAAGAGATTCAAATAACAACTAATGAAAGATGTGCAGGTTCTTATGTTCATGCATATGGTGAGAACATACCAATATATATGTGTACGTCAGTGATTGTTTCTTCCATATAGATTCAGTTCTTAGTTAACATTTAATTAAGTGATTGATTGTCATTATATATCCGTCAGTCAGATTGATGACATTAAATCACATGCTAATTGATCGGATTACGTATCGATCTGTCTAATCTATTTATTTTTTAATTATTTTTTTCTTATCTTTCCATCCTATGATTTTTTCCCTCTACTCAATTATTATCTATTTTTGTTGAAATAAAAAAATTATTTATTGAAATTTGCAACAAATCAAAAGTACAACATCATTAATTTTAAGCATAAAGCACAAAATTCAGAAAATTTAACAAAGCTATATATATATATATATATATATATATATATATATATATATATATATAGTTCTTAGTTAACATTCAATTAAGCGGTTGATTGTCATTATATATTCATTAGTCAAACTGATTGGACTAAATCACATGCGGATTGATTGGATTATAGATCGATCTATTTGTTGCCTTTGTTTTTTAATCATGTTCTTTTTCTTATCTTTCTATCCTTTGATTGTTTTTCCCCTTTGCTCAATTATTATCTATTTTTGTTGAAATAACAAAATTATTTATTGAAATTTGCAACAGATCATAAGGTAGAATATCAATAATTTTAATCATAAAACACAAAATTTAGAAAATTTAATAAAGCTAAACACAGTTTATATATATATATATATATATATATATATATATATATATATATATATATATATATATATATGAGCTTTTAAATTTTAAATAAATAATTGGATTGAATTATTTCTAAAATGTGCTACAGTTATTCATACTTCTAACATGAATCATAAAAGAGAAAGCATATATACAGACCCCACCCGCATCGCTCATACTTCTCAAGCATATTTAACACAATTTATTATTATTATTATTATTATTATTATTATTATTATTATTATTATTATTATTATTATTATTATTATTATTATTATTATTATTATTATTTTAAAATCCTTTTAGATTCTGTTTTATAAATCTGTTATATATATATATATAAACTGCGGCAAATTCTTATTTATATAAAAGACCTGCTTTTCAAGCTCCTTAGCCCTGGCTTCCGCCTTCTCTCTTCTCTCTTCTGCATGACGGAGCTGTACAACAAAGCTCATGCATAAGTAATAAATATAGTAGATTATTGCCAAACTCATTATTATACTAGAGAGGGAAATTACATGAAAACCTACTAAAAATACAATATATTTTCTTTTCACAAAATAAAATACAGTGTATTTTTTTTTTGTAAAACGTATTATACTTTATTGACTTTTGTACATGATAAAATACAATATATTTTCTTTTGATAAAAGAAAATATACTATATTTTCTATCATAAAACTAAATAAATATATTGTATTTTCTTTTCATAAAATAAATATTGTATTTTATACATAAAAATCTACTAAAAATACAATGTATTTTTTGACAAAATAAAATATACTACATTTTTTTCAAAAAAGAAAATACGGTATTTTTTCTTTTCATGAAATTCAATAAATATATTGCATTTTCTTTTCATAAAATAAATATTGTACTTTATACATGAAATCCTGCTAAAAATACAATGTATTTTGTTTTGACAAAAAAAATATTGTATTTTCCTTTCAAAAAAGAAAATATACTATATTTTCTATTCATAAAATCCAATAAATACACTATATTTTCTTTTCATAAAATAAATATTGTATTTTATACATGAAATCTACTAAAAATGCAATATATTTTCTTTTAACAAAATAAAATATACTGTATTTTTTTCAAAAAAATAAGCTATATTTTTATTCATAAAATCCAATAAATATACTGTATTTTATTTTTATAAAATAAACATTGTATTTTATACATGAAAGCCTACTAAAAATATAATGTATTTTTAAAAAAAAATAAAATATACTGTATTTTCTTTTCATAAAATCCAATAAATATAATATATTTTTTACAAAATACATTGTATTTTCTATTCATAAAATCTAATAAATATATTGTATTTTCTTTTCATGGCAATTAATTATAATAGTCATTATTATAATTATAAGAAAGCATATATAGCTGTAATGCTTTGAAAAATTTGCTTCTTCGTCACTAAGAAACCTTGAGTTTTGATAAGCATCTTTCTTTTCATAATATTATTTGTTAATAGCATTGAAAAAAAAAAAAAAGAGCACTTGATCAAACACTACATGACAAAATCTGCATGTTTCTATAAGGATATTTCAGCTGTTGACGATGGACAAATGAAGAAAGATTCAAGTCATGACCATGTTCATATATGGTTTAGGTATATTATCTTCTCAGTAAAATCACACTTATTGTATTTAGTGCATCCATCCAACATGTGCGACTCCTGATCTTGGGTTCATAGTTTCTTTTCATTAACATCTTTATTCAACGAAGATATGTATAGGTTGTTGAATCTTAGGCCGTTCCAACAAATCAATCAAACGGCCACTGATCTTTTTGCTCTTTTGGGCACCAATTCTGAGAATTATGAAAATGTCTCCAGATAGCGACCAATTTGTCGACTTATCCAAAATCAACCAAACAAAACAAATAATGTATAAAAACCTCAAATTATTAGTATGAAATAGTATAAACATTCCCCTCAATAGTAGAATTAAGTATGGCATCAGTAATCATGTGAAGTTTGATTTAGAGATTGTTAACGTCCATATCTCTGAATCTCTTGAAGGCGACTTGGAATGGTGGGATCAAACCGAAGGCTATGTGGATTCTTTGCGTAAACATAGTAGTAAGCAGAAACACAAGTGCCAATGCAACGGCAGAGTAGCAGTTAGCACACGAAAACAAGAACTCATCTGTGTCCCCTGCTATCGAACTAATTGCTCATGCAGAGAGAGAAGAGAGGGATGCTCGAAAGTAGACTGGTGGCTGTGACTTTTGGTGAAGTGGAGGCGAGAGAAAGAAAAGAGGGATAATTAGAGAAGAGTGAAATAAGATATTAGAAAGAAGCTGCAAAATAGAAAATAAATATATTGATGACAGGAGAAAATATACAGCAAGCTTCTTGCGACTATGAACACCTGCAAACACAAACAATAGACCGGTGGGTTTCCGACAAGGGAGCCTCCGACGGTCAAGTTAGAGATTCTGGGTGAGAGAATAAGAGTTCTTGAGTGAAAGAAAATTCAGTCCTTTTCATACTTGTTCCTCCTTCTTTTATAGGTGGGGTTACCACATTTCTAGGAGTTATTGGGAGGAGTTTCCCGTTTTTGCGGCCACTAACCCAGTAGCGGCAATTTTCGAGGGAACGTGGGTTAGTGGCGATTGTCCGTTCAACGTGGTGGAATTATTTTCGGGACCAGCCTTTTGCCAATCTATGGTTCGGCCATGTCTCCCTGAGGAGCTTGGCCTTTGGATGGCTCACCGGGTCCTATTTGGACAAAGTGCTCGGTATATGTCGGACCGTTAAATCGATCTAATAGTCCGGTTGTTATCATAAGTCCCCCCCAGTGCGCGACATTTATGTCTGCAACTGGCAAAAAATCACCGAACAAGTTTACTTAGTAATGCTGGATCTGAGCCATTGGCGACTGGGCCGAATGAGCTGGTTGCGGCAACTTGAGGCCTTAGGTTTTACCGAACTATGATTCGAAGTTCGGCGCAAAAGGTCTACATACTCGTTCAGGTGTTGGGGGGCCTATACCCAGGGTCGCCCTGTCATACGCGCCACGACAAGGTGACGTCGTTTCCCACGCGTGTATTTATTAGGGGAGCACTTATAGCTCCCTATTTTACTAGGAGTAATGGCTACTTTGCCATGCGTAACGGCTAGGAGCGCCTCGATCGGGGTGTGCTTCTTTAAATGCGCTCTCCCAAGGGCGGACAAGCCTACACGTGTGTGGCCTGGATTTATCGTGACTTCCTATATAAACCTCCTCTCCATCTGATCTCTTTCGTTTTTTGCTCATTTTACTCCGTCTTTGCTCTCTCTTCAGCGCTCGTTGTCTTGGAGCTTCGAGGCTGTTATCTTCTTTTCACAATCTTTCGTCTATTTTCGCCAGGTTTGTCCCTCATCCCCCTTTTTCATTCTTTGTATTTCGTGTTTAGCTCCTTCGTTATGAGTTCGGAGAGATCTTCAAATGAGGGAGTCAGGGCCAGCGGGGATGCTCCCAGTGGTAGTGTCCCGGGCATGAGTAAATGTTCTTCTTCGAGCGAGGGAGTTCAGCCTGTCGATTTAAGCCGGATTGCTATATCGTCCAAGAAGAAGTCTCCTCATCGACTGCCTGGAGTTGGAAGCATAAGTTCGAAAGTAAAAGAGGAGGAGCTCGGTTCTCTCCTTGCTCAACTAACTTTAGAGCCGGACTACTTCACCAGTAAACCCAGCACTTCACAAAGGGCAAATATTGAGTTCTCTAACAAGAGGAAGACAGCCATATACGAGGTGCAATTGGAGGCCGGTGTCCGTCTTCCTTTGACCAGTTTCGAGGTGGGCGTGCTGAGGTATTTTGATATGGCCGTCGAGCAACTCCACCCCAACGCTTGGTGAACTCTTTCCACCCTTCAGATTTGGGCCGTGGAACAAGGCATAGATCTTACTGTGAATCTTTTTTGAGCAACCCATGTGGTCGGTCTCCGAGCTGGTACCGAGGACTACAACTACATACAAGCTCGGCCTGGATATGGGGTGTCTACTGGAAATTCGAAGTCTTTGAAGAAGTGAAAGGATTGGTTCTTTCTAGTGGAGAGAGTGCGGGCCGACTTCCAAGTACGAACAACCTGGGGGAGATATACAAATCGAAACGACGGGAACTTATGGCTCTCCGATGAAGAGGAGTTAATCTTGTCTCGCTAGAGGGAACTGGCCCAGGACAAGTGGGACTTGAAGAACTTATTGGACCCTTGCAGTCCGGACTTGGTTCCTCGCCGAACAAAAGGTAGTGTTCGTTTTTCCTTATTTCGTGATATTGATGCGTTGTTTTAATTTGTTTTCTTTTTGCAGCCATGAGGAAGATGAGCAGGGCTGCAGAGATCATGAGGGCGAAAAGGCAAAAGTTAGCCGAAGGTTCTCCGAGCAAGCCTCCTATTGTAAAGGAGGTGGAGGTGGAGGCGAATCCTCCCTCCGAGGCTCAGACTTTGACGACCACTGTCGAGGTTTCTGGGACTCCAGTTGTTGAGGTCGAGGTTACTGCACCCTCCGAGCCACGAGACCAAGCTGATATGGAGCCGAAAAACCTCAGAACTTTGCTTCGCGAAATATTCGAGTTGTGGGAGACTATGGGGGACAAATACTCCTCTCATGATCCGGACTTCAACACCTTCGCACATGTAGCTTCTTGCGTGCCGAAGGAGGTCACTCCCCTCGCCGCCCTGAGTGCCGAACGTTTGGCTGATCGGCTGAAGAGGCATCAAATTGAGGTGAGTAGTTCGGATTTGTTAGAAGTGTTAATCTCTTGAATATGCCCTAATCTTTTTGTGTTTTGTAGGGATACCAACTGATCGGCGTGACTATAGCGAAGATGAACGATCTCATCGCGAAGCATCGACGAGTTGATTCTGACTTCGAATCTCTACGATCGAGGATGGCTGAGGTTGAAAAGAAAGCCCGTAAGGCCCACGAGCAAGCTGAAGAAAAAGTTCATAAGGCCCTAGAATAGGCTGAGGAGGCTATAGAGAAGGCGGCTGAGCTGGAGTCCATTTTGACTCGGGAAAAGGAGCTTACCTCTGCTCTCCAGGCAGAACTTGATCGGTTTAAGGAAAAAGAAGCTGAGTAGGAGAGGAGAGAGGAAGCTCGAGAGGAAAAGGATGCCGAGGTCTTAGCTGAGGAATGTATGGCGTTTAGCGCCAAAATATCCTTTGTTGTAAAGGAAAAATACCCCGAACTCGATTTGTCCTTTCTGGATGACGTGTATCCAGATGAGGACTGATTCCTTGTAACAATCTTTCTTTTTAATGAAAGTCCGCACTCTTTCTTTCCTTATTATGCTTCAATTTGCGATTCGTGCTTAATTTCCTGATATGCTTAATACTTGTAAAATGTCCATGCGTGTTGAGATAGGTTGCCTTGGTTTTTAGGTATAGCCTAAGATCGCTTACCCGAGCTTAGCTGATTAAATGAAGATACTGCTTGGTGAAACAGTTATTTAAATAATAAGTGTGGCATGGCATGTACCTTCTGTTCGGGATTTCGGCGTGAGGGATTTGGAACATCGGGCTGACCGTGACCATAGGTCGGTGTAGACAGCGTACTTAGAGGGATTGAGCGTCATTAGAGGTTCGGGCTTTTAAGATGATGATTCTGAGCCTCTTCTTTAAGTGCAATTGATTTTGCGAGTTAAGTTTTGCGGCGAATGATGCCGAGCTTAATTTAGTGATTAGACTATCTTGGTGAAGGTGCCGAGCCATATGCATACTTAGTCTTGATAATAAGTTTAGCGGCGTGTAGTGTCGAACTTGATTTAATGATAAGGCAATTTTGGCGGAGGTGCCGAGCCTTTTAACCGTAGGCATACTTAGCCTTATTGGTAAGTTTAGCGGCGTGTAGTGCCGAACTTGATTTAATGATAAGGCAATTTTGGCAAAGGTGCCGAGCCTTTTAACCGTAGGCATACTTAGCCTTGTTGATAAGTTTAGCGGCTTGTAGTGCCGAACTTGATTTAATGATAAGACAATTTTGGCAAAGGTGCCGAGCCTTTTAACCGTAGGCATACTTAGCCTTGTTGATAAGTCTAGCGGCGTGTAGTGCCTAACTTGATTTATAGACAGGGCTTAATTGGCGACAATGCCGAGCTTGCTGATATATCCTGCTATAAATTTGACAAAGTATTTTGCACAGGATATGTTGTTCATTAATCTTGTGTCCGACAGGCAGAAACATCTGCCGGACTTGCATTGAGGACAGAACATCATGGCAATCAACTGCGATAAAGATTAAGAAACAACGACACGATAAAAAATTAAAGAAGGTGAAACATGAACCAGTACAAGGTATGGCTCGATGAGTGTCGTGCTACTGGTAGTATGATTTGAGGTTGACTCCGTTCCAGGAGTGCGGTAGTCTTTTTCCCGCGACGTTTTCTAGCCTGTATGCTCCATTATGACTTACTTCCCGGACTATGTATGGCCCTTCCCAGTTGGGATCCAGCTTGCCTACCCCTGTCGATGTCTGAGCAGATACCACCTTTTTCAGTACCATTTGCCCGACTCTGAAGGACCTCGGCCTGACCCTACGATCGTGGTAAGCCGCCATGCGCTGCTTGTATGCCGTGAAACGTATCTGGGCGTACTCCCTCCTTTCTTCGAGTCAATCTAAATTATACATCAGACCCGCATTATTCTCTGCATCGAGGGAAGATGCTCAGACTCCCCGTATCCCTATCTCACAGGGAATGACTACTTCAGTACCGTATGTGAGCGCGAACGGTGTTAACCCTGTTGCTGACCGGGGTGATGTTCGATAGGCCCATAACACATTGTTAAGCTCTTCGATCCACAGGCCTTTGGCGTCTTCAAGTCATCTCTTGAGTCCAGATAAGATAGTTCTGTTCGTCACTTCAGTCATCCCGTTGGATTGCGGATAGTAAACCGAGGTAAAGTTCAACTGGATCTTCAGCTCCGAGCAGAAGTTCTTGAATGCCTGACAATCAAACTATTTGCCATTATCAGATATAATTGAGTGGGGGATACCGAACCTCGTTATGATGATTTTATTCAGGAACTTGAGAATTTTCACTGGTGTAATGGTTGCAAGCGGCTCTGCTTCCACCCATTTGGTAAAGTGGTCCACCGCTACCACCAGGAATCGCCTCTGTCCTTTTACTCGGGGAAAAGGGCCCAGTATGTCAATGCCCCACTGGACGAAAGGCCACGGGCTGTGGATCGGTTTCTGCTTTGCCGTGCTCTGGTGTGGAATGTTTGCAAACCTTTGGCATTTGTCACATCTTTGCACCAGAGTCTTTGCATCAGCCTCCATGGTCGGCCAATAATACCCCTGTAAGAGAGCTTTTCGGGCTATGGCTTGTGCTCCTTTGTGTGCCCCGCAGATGCCTTCATGAATTTCTCTGATGATATAATCCCCTTCTTCATTACTTACACATAAAGACCACAGATTGGAGAAAGATCTCTTGTACAGCTTGTCATCCATCACAGCATATAAGCTCGATTTCCGAACTATTTTTTGGGCTTGGGCTCGGTCCTCTGGCAAAGTTCCCGACCTCAAGTATTGATAAATGGGTAAGCGCCAACCTTTCATTGGCTCCTGAACTTGAACCCGATAGGTCTCGTAGGCGAGATAATGATGGAAACGATATCTGTATTGTCAACCGAGCTATTGTTACTAGCTTTCTTTGCCACAGTATCTGCCTCTGAGTTCTCTGATCGTGGTATCTGAGTGATGGACCAAGCTCCCCCTTTTTCCTCAATCCTGGCTAACAGGGTAGAGGTTAGCTCCTTATAACGGATCATTGTTAGATCTTTAGCTTCGAAATTCCCTTTCAGCTGCCTGACCACCAGTTGGGAATCGGAGAATATTTCTAAGTTGTCAGGCTTTATTTTTATTGCCAACTGCAGCCCGTAACAAAGGGCTTCATACTCTGCCACATTGTTGGAGGTTGGAAAGGTCAGGTGTGCCCTTGCCCGGATCTAGATCAACAACGGACTCATCAAAATTACTCCGATCCCTGCTCCCTCCGAACTCGAGGCCCCGTCAACATATAGCTTGCACGATACTTTCTCTGGTTGGAGAACAGGTTCGTGTAACTCAGCTACGAAGTCAGCTAACACCTGTGCTTTCATGGATGTCCGTGGGCTCATACCGAACATCAAATTCTCCCAGTCGGGCGGCCCATTCTGTCAATCTGCCCTAACATTCTGGCCTTTGTAACACCTTCCGTAAATTTGTGTTTGTCCATACCGAAATTATGTGCGCCTGAAAGTACGGTCGGAGCTTTATTGTTGTTGTAATGAGTGTGATGGCCAGCTACTCTAAGATGGGGTAATTGAGTTCGGGCCCCCGAAGTACTTTGCTAGTATAGTAAACGGGGAACTGTTGGCCATCCTCTTCTCGGACCAGCACCGAACCAATTGCACCAGTCGAAACAGCCAGGTAGATGTATAAAACTTCGCCCGTTAATGGCCTGCTGAGCAGTGGGGGGTTGAAAGGAACTGCTTCAAGGCCTGAAATGCTTATTGGCATTCTTCCGTCCAGGCAAAGTTCTTGAGGTTTTTGATGGCTCGGTAGAAAGGCAAGCACCGTTTTACCGAGCACGAAATGAATCTTCCCAAGGCTGTTATCCTTCCATTTAGCCTTTGTACTTTCCGAACTGTTCTGGGCAGGTCCATGGTCATGATAACTTTGATCTTCTCCGGGTTTGCTTCGATCCCCCTTTTCGATATCATGAAGCCAAGGAATTTTTCGGACTAGATTCCAAAGGCACACTTCTCGGGGTTGAGCTTCATGCTTGATTCCTGAAGTCTTTGGAAGGTCTCCTTTTGTAACACTCTTATCACTTCCGATCTAACTGAACAGTGCGTACAAACTGATCAACTTTTTTTTTTCTTTTAAATTAACTTTAAATGACACCAAAATTCGATATTACCAATTACTTAGGTATTCAATGACCTATAACTGTCCCGGGTTACTATTCACCTAATAAAAATTTGACAATATAACGGCTGTAAATCTAACTAACCCCCTGAAAAACAGACAAAATACAGCCTCTCAGAGGCACAAACACTTCTAAAACAATCATTCCATTTCTTCAAACTTCCATCAAACATCCAATAACTCAAAACAGATCATAACCACAATCACACACATATATGTTTACATATCTTTACATATCCAAATACTTATACATATCAGTCTATTTATATACATGCCAAAACCTACAAACTACAAAATAAAATAACTTCTTCATTTGTGCATCATTGCTTCCCGAACTCTGAACCTGCATGTAGCAGAAACTACATGCTGAGCATAAATTATACCCAGCGGTGACAAACAATCCTAATACTTTCTTTGCAATAATTATCCCTCAATTATTTTATGATCATGTGAATTAAATTCTAAAAATAAATACAATTAAACGCATTTTAATCAAATTCAAATAAAAACAGTTGTTTTTTCACATTATTTACACTTTTTTCTCATTTATTACATAACTTTTGACAAATTTCCACTTTAGTCTCCAAAATCTTGTTAAATTCAAAAAATGTCCTTTTTGTCTTAATATTTACAATTTTGCCATTATAGTAATTTATTTTCATTTTCAATGTACAAGTTTCTCCATTATTCATCATTTATTCTTTATTTCACTACCCTTTGGGTAAAATTACAGTTTAGTCCCTGTGCCATAAAAATTTTATCTTATTGACACTGTTAGGTCTCCAAAATTACTATTTTGCCCTTGTTAACCATTTCTTACTTATGTTTACTTATTAATTACCCATTTTGGCAAAATTACCATTTTGCCCCTGAACTTTTATTTTCTTTCATTTAAGCCATTTTTCCACTTTAAACTTCATTTTTATCATTCTTTTCATTTCTTTTAACTTATTATCACTTTCATGCCCCTAGTACAGTACCGACAGAAATTCTCAGACTGGATACTCGGAACGTGGACTCCATGGGCCACATATAGACTGAAAAATGATCTCAAATACCATTTTTCCACATAGCAGATACCAGATACAAACAGAAGTTATGGAGATCAGTGATCCTACCATAACTAAGCAAGTTACCATGACTTGCACCGCGGTACAGATGTCCCTATGGCTAGCCAATTATATCCTGAGCTAGGCTTTTACTGCCAGACTATTTCTAAGGGCACAATTTCACAAAAATTTCAATCAAACTTTAACTTTTTTGTTATTTCATTACTCAAAAATACTCGTGTTTATTTCTTTCAATTCTTTTACATAAATTGTGAATTATTCTACCATAATTCACCAAAATCATTCACTTTCTCATCAAATTGCGCATTATTTCATTTTAATTCCATAATTCCATTACTTACATAATTGAAAATTGTCTCTAAAATATTCATCTAATTTCTATAAATTTCATAAAAATTATTAAGCATGTTATTTCATTTCTAATATGATTTTGAAGCATAAAATCATCAAAATTTACAAAATACACCTTAGTTTTCTTTAATGCTTTATTCGGCCAACAAAGGACCCATGCCATATTTTCATGTAACATTTCATTCAAGCTTTTAAACACACTTATTTAAGGTCTCTTAACATTATTCTACCATTACTTTCAATTAAACATCATTTTATCACTTTTACCCTAAGTTACATAATGGGTATTTAACCAAAAATCAAAGGAAATATTAAGATTCATTTGTCACTAAACTTTCCTTCTTGCTCTAGGTTGCTTAAGCTTCCTTTTTCTTGCCTTTAGCCTTGGAAGCTTGCAAGTCACCTTGATTTCCTAAGGAGGCCGAAATTTCAACAGATCAAAACCCTACTTTCTTGACCTCAAATGCTAAAACTAACATCATAAATGAAATCTAGGCACCCAAAAACATAAGTTGGCACCTTAGAAAGAATTTAAACTCATTAATTTCACTTACCTCAATTGAAACCCTAAATTCTCTCTCTTAATTTTCCTTGATTTTCTTCCTTGATTTGAAGAGAGGAGGGCACAAAACTTAACTATGAAGGCAGAAATTACTATTTAATGGCTTGATTTAGTGTGAAATGGAGAAAGAATGAAAGAAACAATTAAGCAAAGGTGAGGAAGCTTGGGCGGCCATGGAGAGGACGTGGAGAAGAAGGTGAAGATGCTGGTCCATTCCATAAATTCTCCTCTATTTATATCACTCATTTTGGATAAAATGGGCTTGGGTATGTTAGTGGGCTTAATTAATTAATTAAAGCCCATTAACAACCTAATTTAAAGCCCAAAATAACTTCTCCTCTTTTCTCACTCCAAATCACTCCAAATTCGATTCCATAATTTTTATCACGTCAAAAATAGGTAGTACACAAAATTTAGGCTCAATCGGAGTCCGTTACTGATCCGATTCAACCAAATTGGTCCGATTCGATGACTGTCGACATCGCTGAAAAATTCATTTCTTTATACCAAAATATTCTACATGAAATTTCATCAAGATCTGAAAAATATGTCAATTTTTGGAGTTCATTTGCTATTTTTAAAAATTTATGCAAAATGAAGTCACCTTCCCTACCAGGGAAATTGACTCGCTACCTTTTTCGTATTTTTGACTTTCGGAGGCCTATTTGACCTCAATTTCACTTCAAATTTCAACCCCGGACTCACTATGACCAATACTTTCCGATGGTCAAATAAAATATTTTTTATTTTCGGATCCGTTTTACGGCCCGGTGCACTATTCACCATCGGAATTTACTGTTCACGGCCAGACCGGTGTTGAGGCCATTACAATTCTCTCCTACTAAAAGAAATTTCATCCTCGAAATTTACCTGTAGTGAAGAGGTGGGGATACTGATGTCTTATAGTTGCTTCTGGTTCCCACGTAGCTTCTTCAACATTATGATAGTGCCACAGTATGTTCCCTAATGGAACCTGCTTGTTTCTGAGTTGACGGACTTCTCTTGCTAAGATTTTCACTGGTTTCTCTTCATAGGTCATGTCATCAGTCACTTGAATCTCTTCCTGTGTAATCACGTGACTAGGATCCGATCTGTATCTACGGAGAATAGACACGTGGAACACATCATGTATCTTTTCTAGTTCAGAAGGCAACTTTAATCGATAAGCTACGAGACCCACTCGCTAAAGTATCTCATAAGGGCCAATGAATCTAGGACTCAACTTGCCCTTCTTTCCAAATCTTAATATCTTCCTCCACGGAGATACTTTCAGGAAAACTCGATCTCCAACCTGAAACTCTATGTCCTTTCTCTTCAAATCAGCATAGGACTTCTGACGATCCGCAGCTTCTTTCAATCTACCTTTAATGACCCGAACTTTCTCTTCAGAATCAAGGATCAAATCAGAACCTACTAACTTCCTTTCACTCAATTCGGTCCAACATAAAGGAGTTCTGCACTTCCTACCATACAGTGCTTCAAAAGGAGCCATTTTCAAGCTGGATTGGTGACTGTTATTGTATGCAAACTCTGCCAAAGGTAAATGCTTTTTCCAACTGGATCCAAACTCTAGAATGCAACATCTGAGCATATCCTCCAAAACCTGGATCACTATCTCGGACTGGCCATCTGTCTGAGGGTGAAAGGCTGTACTAAAATGAAGCCTCGTACCCAAAGCATCTTGAAAACTGTGCCAGAATCGAGAAGTAAACCTCGAATTCCTGTCAGAAACAATGGAAGATGGCACTCCATGCAATCTTACTATCTCATTAATGTACAATTCCGCCAGTTTAGACAAAGGATAGTCCATCCGTACGGGCAAAAAGTGTGCAGACTTGGTGAGTCGATCTATAATCACCCAGATGGCATCATGTTTCTTCTGAGTCAGTGGCAAGCCTGTCACAAAATCCATGGTTACTCGGTCCCATTTCCACTCTGGTACTAACAAAGGATGCAACAACCCTGAAGGAACTTGGTGCTCAGCTTTGAATTGCTGATAGATTAGACATTTACTTACAAATTCTGTCACATCTCGCTTCATACCTGGCCACCAATAGAAAGCTTTCAAATCTTGATACATTTTATTGCCTCCAGGATGCATTGCATAACTGCTATGATGTGCTTCAGTTAGAATACCTTTCTTCAACTCTTCCTGGTTTGGAACACAAAGCCTTTGCTTAAAATAAAGGCTCCCATCATCACTCAAGGAGTAATTCTCTACACTGCCAGTCTGAAGTCTATTCTTAATGCTCATCAATCGATCATCTTCTTTCTGAGCAGTCTTAACTTGATACACAAAGTCAGGCTTTACTTGTAATTCAGCTACTAGGGCTCCATCTGAAGCTAAACTTAAATGGACATTCATAGCTCGGAGAGCTGCAAACAAAACAATCAATTACTAATGCAAAACAATTACTTATACTAATTACTTAAGGGTATTAACATCACCTGACATAAATTTCCTGCTAAGTGCATCGGTTACTACATTAGCTTTTTCCTGGGTGGTAATCGATGTGGCAATCATAATCCTTGATCAATTCCAACCAGCGCCTTTGTCTAAGGTTAAGTTCTTTCTGAGTAAGAAGGTATTTTAAACTCTTATGATCTGAGAAGATATAGCATCTCTCGCTATATAAATAATGTCTCTAAATTTTCAGCGCAAGAACAATGACTGCTAACTCCAGATCATGGGTAGGGTAGTTCTTCTCATGTGTTTTCAACTGTCGGGAGGCATATGCAATCACCTTGCCTTCTTGCATCAAAACACAACCTAATCCATTCCTGGATGCATCGCTATAGACCACAAAATCCTTACCCGATTCAGGTTGAGTAAGAATTGGAGCTTCAGTCAACATACTTTTAAGTCTTTCAAAACATTTTTGACAAGCATCAGTCCACACAAATCTAACATTCTTCTGTAGTAACCGGGTTAAAGGTATTGCAATAGTAAAAAAACCTTTAATGAATCTCCTATAGTACCCGGCTAAACCCAGAAAACTCCTCACTTCAGTAACATTCTTGGGTGATTTCCATTGGATAATCGCATCAATCTTTGAAGGATCCACTTTAATACCTTCTACCGAGATTACATGACCCAGAAAAGACACCTCATTTAACCAGAAGTCACATTTACTGAACTTAGCGTATAACTGTCTTTCCCTTAGGACTTGCAGAACAATCTTCAGATGCTTATCATGTTCTTCCGGCGTTTTAGAGTAGACCAGAATATCATCAATAAAAACTACTACAAACTGGTCCAAATAGGGATGAAAAACCCTATTCATCAAGTCCATAAAGGCGGCTGGAGCATTCGTAAGCCCAAAAGGCATAACCAGAAACTCATAGTGGCCATACCTGGTGCGAAAAGCAGTCTTCGGCACATCTGCTTCTTTCACTCCCATTTGATAATAGCCCGATCTCAAGTCAATCTTTAAGAAAACACCTGCTCCCTTAAGCTGATCAAACAAATCTTCGATGCGAGGGAGAGGGTACTTGTTCTTAATGGTAACTTTATTCAGTTGCCTATAATCAATGCACAACCTGAGTGTACCATCTTTCTTCTTGACAAACAGGACTAGCGCTCCCCAGGGAGAAACACTGGGCCTAATAAATCCCTTATCTAACAATTCTTGCAACTGAATTTTTAATTCTTTTAACTCTGCAGGTGCCATCCTATAGGGAGCAGTAGAAATAGGTACAGTACCTGGAGCAACATCAATAGAAAATTCTACCTCCCTGTCAGGTGGTAAACCGGGCAACTCATCAAGAAAAACATCTTAAAACTCCCTGATAGTAGGTACTTCTGAAATTTTCGGACTGACTTTCTTTGCTTCCACTGCATAACACATGTAAGGCACACATCCTTTTCTAATCAACCTTTTAGCAGCAGTGGCGGATATCACATCGGACAGAAAATCAGTTCTCACACCTACCATTGTAACCTCTCGATCATTGCTAAGCTTTAAGGTGACTCTTTTCTTTCTGCAATCGACAGTCGCTTGGTGGGCGGATAACCAATCCATCCCCAAAATCACGTCGAACTCATGGAAAGGCAAAGCGATCAGGTTTGCCAGGAAGATGTGTCCCTGGGCACTAATAGGACACTGTCTGTACACTTTATCTACCACTACACTATGCCCCAGAGGATTGCTCACCAAATCATCTCGGTCCAAGCATTCCTCTTTCATCCCTCTATCCCGTATTAAGGCAGTGCTAATATAAGAATGCGTGGAACCCAGATCAATCAATGCATGCACCGAATCAGATAACAAGAGAAACGTACCGACTATCACATCTGGGGCATCCCCATCTTCACGTGCTCTGACAGCATAAGTCTGACCCGATACTCTCCTCTGACCCTGTGATGTCTGCCCAATAGGTCTGGAGGCTGAAGTGTGAGGGGCGGCTCCCCTACCACGACCTTTAGGAGCTGAGGATCCTTTACCTGATACTGGTGAATTAACTGAGGTAGTCTGCATGGCAGGACAGTCTCTGATCCGATGATCTCTGGACCCACATCTGAAACAGGCTCCTGTCAGAAATCTGCACTCTCCAGAGTGAAACTTACCACAGTGCTCACAAGCCACTGCAGAACCACTATCTCGGTCCTGAGGGGTACTAACAGTCGGAACTCTACCTCGAGATGCACCACCCTGACCTCGGCCTGCTGCTACAGGTGACTGTCCCTGAAATGCCTGAGATCCCTTTGCTTTCTTCCCTTTACCGCTGAACTGTCCCTGCTTTCTCTTTTGCTGGAATCGGGACTGTCTCTCGGGCTGCTCAGCCTGAGTCGTCTCTAAATTTATGGTTGCTTCCACCATAGCACGCAAGGTAGGATACTTCTGAGCTCCAATGATCTGTTTAAGTTCAGTATGCAGACCTCTTTCAAATCTGTAACACAATTTCTCCTCTGTAGCCTAGCCTTCATCCAGGTAAGCACTCAACCGCTCAAACTCTCTTTCATACTCTGCCACTGTCTTATTTTCCTGTTTTGATCTCCAGAAAGCCTCTTGCATAGTGGCCTTATACTCGGACCCAATGTACTTCTTCTCAAACTGGTCCACAAAGTACTCCCAACTCAACTGATCTGTAGGAGTATGTCTTCTGAATGAATCCCACCAAATGAATGTAGGACCCTGAAGTAATGCTACAATGCCTTCAAATTTTTTCTTCCAGTGGGCTGTGGGTTATCTCAAACAATCTCTTTATCTTATATAGCCATTCTTCAGCCACTGAAGGTGTTAAAGGTTCTCTACCAGAAAAGTCTTCTGCCCCCAATCTCTTTAATTGTTCCAGGATAGGTCTCCGCCTAGGCCGGACTGGCTGAATCTGTACTACTATCGGTTGAGGCTGTGCCGGAGCTAGAGCTGCCTGCAGTCACTGCTGAATATAGTCAGCCATCAAATCAAGGAAATTCGGCTGAGGGAAAAGAGGCGGTGCTACAGGAGGAGGGTTCTGTTATGGGGCCTCTTGTCGCCCAATATTACTTGATGCCTCACTCCTACTGTCAGCTGACTGTTGTCCTTGGTCAGTAGACATCTTTTCACTATAAAACAAAAGGAGCAGATGCACATTAGTTCCAAAACACCAATTTCCAAAAATAATTGGCATGTATATACAGATAAATCAATTAATACCAACTCCGATCTTAAAACCACCTAAACCTTTGCTCTGATACCAACTGTAACGTCCCCAGATGGCCGCTTGTCGATATTGTCCGCTTTGGGCCTTAGCCCTCACAGTTTTGTTTTTGGGTCTCTCCAAAAGGCCTCGACAAGGGAGAGGTATCCATAGCCTTATAAGGACTACTTCGTTCTCCCTCTCCAACCGATGTGGGATCCTTTGACTAAATCCACCAATATATGGGAGCCTTTGACTGACTCCACCCCACTAAGGAGGCTCAACACCCTCGCTGACACATCAGGCCCGGCTCCATGGCCAACACACTGATCTGGCACCGGCTCTAATACCAATAAAATTGTAACACTTTTATCACTCCGATCTTACTGAACAGTGCGCACAAACTGGTCAACTTTTTTTTTCTTTTAAATTAACTTTAAATAACACCAAAATTCGATATTACCAATTACTTAGGTATTCAATGACCTATAATTGTCCCGGGTTACTATTTACCTAATAAAAATTTGGCAATATAACGGCTGTAAATCTAATTAACCCCCTGAAAAACAGACAAAACACAGCCTCTCAGAGGCACAATACTTCTAAAACAATCATTCCATTTCTTCAAACTTCCATCAAACATTCAATAACTCAAAACAGATCATAACCACAATCACACACATATATGTTTACATATCTTTACATATCCAAATACTTATACATGTCGGTCTATTTATATACATGCCAAAACCTACAAACTACAAAATAAAATAACTTCTTCATTTGTGCATCATTGCTCCCCGAACTCTGAACCTGCATGTAGCAGAAACTACATGCTGAGCATAAATTATGCCCAGTGGTGACAAACAATCCTAATACTTTCTTTGCAATAATTATTCCTCAATTATTTTATGATAATGTGAATTAAATTCTAAAAATAAATATAATTAAACGCATTTTAATCAAATTCAAATAAAAACAGTTATTTTTCACATTATTTACACTTTTTCTCATTTATTACATAACTTTTGACAAATTTCCACTTTAGTCCCCAAAATCTTGTTAAATTCAAAAAATGTCCTTTTGTCTTAATATTTACAATTTTGCCATTATAGTAATTTATTTTCATTTTAAATGTACAAGTTTCTCCATTATTCATCATTTATTCTTTATTTCACTATCTTTTGGTAAAATTACAGTTTAGTCCCTGTGCCATAAAAATTTTATCTTATTGACACTGTTAGGTCTCCAAAATTACTATTTTGCCCTTGTTAACCATTTCTTACTTATGTTTACTTATTAATTACCCATTTTGGCAAAATTACCATTTTGCCCCTGAACTTCCATTTTCTTTCATTTAAGCCCTTTTTCCACTTTAAACTTCATTTTTATCATTTTTTCATTTCTTTTAACTTATTATCACTTTCATGCCCCTAGTACAGTACCGACAAAAATTCTCAGACTGGATACTCGGGACGTGGACCCCATGGGCCACATATAGACTGAAAAATGATCTCAAATACCATTTTTCCACATAACAGGTACCAGATACAAATAGAAGTTATGGATATCAATGATCCTACCATAACTAAGCAAGTCACCATGACTTGCACCGCGGTACAGATGTCCCTATGGCTAGCCAATTATATCCTGAGCTAGGCTTTTACTGCCAGACTATTTCTAAGGGCACAATTTCACAAAAATTTCAATCAAACTTTAACTTTTTTGTTATTTCATTACTCAAAAATACTCGTTTTTATTTCTTTCAATTATTTTACATAAATTGTGAATTATTCTACCATAATTCACCAAAATCATTCACTTTCTCATCAAATTGCACATTATTTCATTTTAATTCCATTACTTACATAATTGAAAATTGTCTCTAAAATATTCATCTAATTTCTATAAATTCCATAAAAATTCTTAAGCATGTTATTTCATTTCTAATATAATTTTGAAGCATAAAATCATCAAAATTTACAAAATACACCTTAGTTTTCTTTAATGCTTTATTCGGCCAACAAAGGACCCATGCCATATTTTCATGTAACATTTCATTCAAGCTTTTAAACACACTTATTTAAGGTCTCTTAACATTATTCTACCATTACTTTCAATTAAACATCATTTTATCACTTTTACCCTAAGTTACATAATAGGTATTTAACCAAAAATCAAAGGAAATATTAAGATTCATTTGTCACTAACCTTTCCTTCTTGCTCTAGGTTGCTTAAGCTTCCTTTTTCTTGCCTTTAGCCTTGGAAGCTTGCAAGTCACCTTGATTTCCTAAGGAGGCCGAAATTTCAACACATCAAAACCCTACTTTCTTGACCTCAAATGCTAAAAATAACATCATAAATGAAATCTAGGCACCCAAAAACATAAGTAGGCACCTTATAAAGAATTTAAACTCATTGATTTCACTTACCTCAAATGAAACCCTAAATTCTCTCTCTTAATTTTCCTTGATTTTCTTCCTTGATTTGAAGAGATGAGGGCACAAAACTTAAATAAGAAGGCAGAAATTACTATTTAATGGCTTGATTTAGTGTGAAATGGAGAAAGAATGAAAGAAACAATTAAGCAAAGATGAGGAAGCTTGGGCGGCCATGGAGAGGACGTGGAGAAGAAGGTGAAGATGCTGGTCCATTCCATAAATTCTCCTCTATTTATATCACTCATTTTGGATAAAATGGGCTTGGGTATGTTAGTGGGCTTAATTAATTAATTAAAGCCCATTAACAACCTAATTTAAAGCCCAAAATAATTTCTCCTCTTTTCTCACTCCAAATCACTCTAAATTCGATTCCATAATTTTTATCACGTCAAAAATAGGTAGTATACAAAATTTAGGCTCAATCGGAGTCCGTTACTGGTTCGATTCAACCAAACTGGTCCGATTCGATGACTGTCGACATCGCCGAAAAATTCATTTCTTTATACCAAAATATTATACATGAAATTTCATGAAGATATGCAAAATATGGAAATTTTTGGAGTTCATTTTCTATTTTTAAAAATTTATGCAAAATGAAGTCACATTCCCTACCAGGGAAATTGACTCGCTATCTTTTTCATATTTTTGACTTTTGGAGGCCTATTTGACCTCGATTTCACTTCAAATTTCAACCCCGGACTCACCATGAGCAATACTTTCCGATGGTCAAATAAAATATTTTTCACTTTCGGGTCCGTTTTACGGTCCGGGTGCACTATTCATTATCGGAATTTACTATTCACGGCCAGACCGGTGTTGAGGCCATTACACCTTTAGCTCGGTGCACATGTCTGTTGAAGCTTGGCTTTTGACGATCATGTCGTCCACATAGATCTGCATATTTCTCCCAACTGATCGGCAAACAGCTTATTCATCAGCCTTTGGTAGGTGGCCCCTGCATTCTTCAATCCGAAGGGCATGACCTGATAACAGTAGGTTTCTCTGTGGGTGATGAACGCCGTTTTCTCTTCATCTGAGCGGGCCATTGGGATCTGATGGTAGCCTGATGAAGCGTCGAGGAAGGCATACTCTTCAAACCCTGCTGTTGAGTCCACAAGTGTGTCTATGTTTGGCAGCGGATAACAATCTTTTGGGCATGCTTTGTTTAGATCGGTAAAATCAACACACATCCTTCACCTGCCGCTGCTTTTTCGGACAAGAACCACATTTGCAAGCCAATTCGGATAGAATATTTCCCTGATGAAACCACTATCGAGCAAAGTTGTCGTTTCTTGCTCGATGGCCAACCGCCTCTCTGGGGTATAATTCCTCTTCTTTTGTTTTACTGGCTTGCATTCTTGCTGGACATTCAGTGAGTGAACTGTTAAGTCCTTTTTCACCCCTTGGATGTCTGAGGTTCGCCAAGCAAAAACATCTGCAAACTCCCTGAGGGTTGAGAGTAGAGCTTTTTTCTCCGCCCTTGTCTTTCCCGCGAATATCTGAATCTTCTTGCCTGGCTATAGTTCGACTACCTGCAACACTTCTGTCGGCTCTGCCCTTCATTCTTCTTTCTCTGGTACATCCATCGCGTCGAGGGGCAGGCCTTGATTGGCACCTCTGAGCATGGTCAAGTACGTCTCCCGAGCTGTTTTCTGATTTCCTCTCAAAATGGCCGCTCCTTCTTCTGTGGGGATCTTAAGCACCAGGTTTTTCACGGAGACACAGGTGTCCACTTCAGATAGTAAGGGTCGGCTGAATATTACGTTGTAAGACAGCGGGATATCAACCACCCTAAAATCTATCCGGCAAGCACAAACCACCGCATCGTTTTCGAGTTGTATGGGTAGGTTTACTCGCCCTATTACCTGAACAGGTACTCCGGACAAACCAATAAGGGGGACACTGACTTCCTCGAGCGTGTGGTCCAACATCCCCAATGCTCTGTATGCTTGAGCTGTTATGAGGTTGATCGCACTCCCCGTATCGACTAGTATTCGCTGAACCAGGAAGTCTTGAATGACTGCTTCAACAACTAGGGCATCTGTGTGCGGATGTCGGACATGTGCACGATCGGCCACTGTAAATTGGATTATACTTATGGTCGAGCTTGTCCCCCGCTAGACGGACATGACCTCCTTGGACTTCCTCTTTTGGGAATGGGCTCTTTGCTCACCTTCGGCGATCATATGTATGACTCCAGCTGGTGTTCGCCTTCTACCATTGGTTCTGTTCGGTTGAGGAGATGGTGATCTCTGTCGTTTCCCTCTTTCGCCTTGCTTTGTGAAACGAGTAAGGGCTCCTTTCCGAACTAGGTGCTCAATTTCTCGCTTGAGTTGCCTGCATTCTTCGATCTCGTGGTCTTTGTCTCTATGAAAAGCATAATAGAGTTTTCGATCCCAGTTCGGGTCTTCCCTCATAGGTCTTGGCCAATTAACTTATCCGTTTTGTTTTAACCAAGGTAAAATCTATTCCCGAGATGCCGTTAGGGGTGTGAGTCTTTCATCTTTTTTGTTTTTCGGGCGGGGAGTGGTGATTGCAGAGGACCTGTTAGTCCAGTTGCCTCCTCGATATTTCTTTTGGTCTGCCCTGCTGGGATTTCCCCCTTCTCGGGTGAACCTTGTGCTGTCTCCACCCTCTTTCTCCGATGCCCATGATTTATGGGGGGCATTGCGGAGATGCCGAGGTTCATCCATGCAGATGTACTTGTGTGCTCAGGACATTAGCTCGGTAAAGTCGTTCGGGGGTTTCTTGCTCAAGGAGTCACTGAAATCCTGATACCTTGTGTTTCAGATTAAGGCATTAATGGCGACCTCCAAGTTTAGGTTCTGTATATCCATGGCTACATCATTGAACTTTTCTACGTAGGAGCGTAGTGATTCGCCCTTTTTCTGCTGTACCAGGTTCAGATCGACAGACACTTTGTTCGGGCGAACGGTGGCCACAAACTTAGCGACGAACATGTCACTGAACTGCTCGAAATTCTGAATACAATGTGATGGTAGGTTTCGAAACCAGATTTGGGCTGAGTCGGCCAGGGTTTGGGGGAAAAGTTTTCACAAGGCGGAGTCGTCTGCCATGAGGACCAGCATAGTGTGCTGGAACTGGTCGATATGAGCTCGGGGATCGGTGTTTCCATTATAGGTTTTGAGGTAGGGGAGGCGAATATTAGAAAATGGAGCGGCTAATATTTCGCGAGAGAGGGGTGATCGAAAACTGCCTTGATATTGAAGGGTAGTTCGATTTTGCTGCCTTTGGATTCTGTCGTCCAAGAGGCGATTGAATTATTCGGTAGTTAGGGTGATAGTGGAGTTGAGGTTTTGTGGTACTGTTGGGGAGGAGGTTTTCCGAGCGGGAGGCTGAGAAGGGTGAGGCATATTGGTGTTTTGCGAGGGTAAGGGCTGAGGTTGAGCCTGTGCTACGATTGCTGATAGCGCGGCGATGAGGGCTTGGGCCGATTGTGAGGTAATGGTAGGAGTAATGGTTGGGATTGTCGTGACTGGGGAAGCTGAGATCGGGTCGTTGGGTTGAGGGAGGAATTGCAGTGTTCCTGGTGGAGTGGGGTTGGACATTTGGTTTTCTGGCTGGGAAGTGTTTGGGTTGAGATCTGGGAAAAGGTCCATGTTCCACGCTCACCGCACCAAATGATGACAGGAGAAAATATACAGCAAGTTTTTTGCGACTATGAACACCTGCAAACACAAACAATAGACCGGTGGATTTCCGACAAGGGAGCCTCCGACGGTCAAGTTAGAGATTCTGGGTAAGAGAATAAGAGTTCTTGAGTGAAAGAAAATTCAGTCCTTTTCATACCTGTTCCTCCTTCTTTTATAGGTGGGGTTACCACATTTCTATGAGTTATTGGGAGGAGTTTCCCTTTTTTTCGGCCACTAACCTAGTAGCGGCGATTTTCGAGGGAACATGGGTTAGTGGCGATTGTTTGTTCAACGTGATGGAGTTATTTTTGGGACCAGCCTTTTGCCGTTTTATGGTTCGGCCATGTCTCCCTGAGGAGCTTGGCCTTTGGATGGCTCACCGGGTCCTATTTAGACAAAGTACTCGGTATATGTCGGACCGTTAAACCGATCTAATAGTCCGGTTGTTATCATTTAGGAATTTATTTTTGAATTTTATTAAATTCAATGTAATATATAAATTCAACGGAGCGTAATACATCACGTGTATATATGCAGCGTGTATGCATATGTATCATTGAATCATATGCTCTATACGTATATATCATTGAATCATATGCTCTTATCGGATCCAATAACACCATTGCTTTTTGACACTTTGAAGAAAAAAAGCTTTTTAACACATAAATAAAAGAACTAGAAAAAAAAAGCAAAATTTACATGGAACTTATTTTTATAATTTTTTTTTATGTATTAAGTGTTAAAACATTATTAGTTTGCTGATTAAGAAATAGCAGTTTAACCGATACATAAGTAAAAAAATTAAAGAATCCATTAATATCGGTTTTTAAAATCATTAACTATTAACTAGTACGTTACATTCGTTTAACTAATTCATTGGTTTCAGTTTTTCGATTTGATTAATCAATATTTTTTCAGTTAACTATTAAAATTTATAACAAAAAAATTATAAAAAATAGGTAAAATTCAATTCAATTTTAAATGTGAAAAAAAATTAAAATAAAAATTACAAAAAAATATAATTTACTAACTAAAATTCATGTTCATTAAATTAATAACTAATATTATAAAATAGATTTAATATTTGTTGAAAATTAACATGCTTAATTTTAAGTCAAATAAAATTTTGGATAATATTAAATGTTAAAATATGAATTCTAAAATATAAGAAAATATAATTAAATGTTATTATATATGATAAAAAATAATATATATAAAAGTTAATCAGTTTAATATATATATAAATATTGCTATATAATTAAAGATAATGACATAATATAAATTTAGTTTAAAGTATCATATAAATTTTATTAAAAATATTAAAAAATAAGGTATAAAAATATAATTTAAATATATTTTAAAATATTATTTTATGTAAATTTTAAAGAAAAATACAAAAAAATGAAAAAATTTTAAAGTATAAAAATAAAAATATAATATATATTATATATGAACAAGTTAACCGTAACTTAATAGTTAATCAATATTCTAAATGTAACACCCTCAACGGAAACAGTTCCTTCTGATACGAACTTAAACGATCTGACTGAATTTTTTTTTTTACACCGACAATCAATCTTATACAACAGATACATAACATTCCATAAAACACATACAAATTATAATCATTTACTGACATAACAAAAATTACTATTAATAAAATAATTCAAAATACAGTAAAGTCTTACCATCCTTAGCTGAGTATATACATGCTAAAAATACTTAAAGGTCTGGATAATACTTTTCTTCAAACTTCACTCTGCTGTGTACTATGCTCCAGCTTATCTTCAGAACCTGCACGCAGTAAAAACTACGTGCTGAGCACTAGATATGCTCAGTGGTAACTACCAATCCTAGAATTTCCAAGCTACGCATAATTATCATATTTATGCTAATTTTTACGTTAACTTGTCAATTTTTATTTTGTTTTATCAACGATCTTTAATAATTTTGACAGTCTTTTCAATTCATCAATATCATTTTTGGCAGGCTTTTTACTTTGGTTCTAAACAATTCAATTTACTTCAAAACACTTTCTTTCGTAATTTCAATTGCAAAAGTTACGTTTCTTTTCTTACTTTTGCTATTGCTCTTACTTGACTTAAGTTTGACTTTTTCTATTCAATTTTTTTTATTTAATCAGGTCAATACAAATATTAGTTCTTTGATAATTTATATTAGTATTTGCCATTGAAATGATAAATTTTATATTCACTACTTGATGTCTTCATTAGTCACAATTTATCCTTTTAATAGCAAACCTACAATTTTGCTATTCATTTCTTTATATCACTATAGCCTTTTAATTTATTTATCAAAAGACAATCATTAATTCTTTAACATTTAATGTCCAGTAATATTATTACTTAGCAACTTTGTAATTTAATCTTTATTTTTTATGGCAAATTACATTTCAGTACTTATTATGATCTTTAAACTACTAGTCGAAGTAATTTACGTTTCTTTACACTTAATGTGGAAATTGTGAATTAATTAGTGTTTCCATTTTTGTGAATAGTAACCATATTTTTGAATAGTAACTGTATATGTGAATAGTACTGTATACGTGAATAGTACCCAGGAAAAATATAAGAGATGATTTTATGTACTTTTATATGTAAATTTACATTTTAGTCCCTGTTCACAATAAAATTTTCTTTCTGAATACTTTAATTATTATTTGACTGTTTACTACCTTTTTACACTTTTTGGGGAAAATTATCATTTTACCCCTGAATATATATATTTTCATTTACTTTAGTCTTTTCTTTTTCACGATTAATCATTAATTTTCATTTTCTTTTTTCTTTTTACATTTTTACCACTATACTTTCTTTATGCCCCTAGTGCAATATGTCAGGACTCTCAAATAGGATACTCGGGACTGGACCCAAAGGTCCCACTGAGAGAGAAGTGATCCCCAAGGGACCATTTCTCAAAAACATTTCACTTTCACTGAAAACACTGAAGCCATGGAGATCAAAGATCATACCCATAGCAAAGCAAGTCGCCATGACTTGCACCGCGGTATAGGGTGTCCCTATGGCTAGCCAATTATATCCTGAATAAGAAAATCACTACCTGACTATTGCTAAGGGCAAAAACAATCAATTAATTTTTCAAAATAATTTTCACACTTCAATAATTTTTATAATTTCATTCATTTTCTTTAAACAATACATCTTCGTCAATTACACTATTTTTAGTGTTATTGACTATACAGTAAATTTTTCTTTTTAATTTCTTTTTCTTTCCAATCACTTTTGCATTACAATAATTCACTATAAACATTAATTATTCTTTCAATGTTTAGCTAATTATTTTCCCAATATGTTTTTCATATTTTGTGAATTATGTCAGGATAATTCACTCTTTTGGTTTCTTAGCACTTATTGAATTATTTTCTATTAATTCAAAATTTTACTTTTACAATCATTTTATTTACTTTTAGACTTTTAGCTAATTTCTTACTTTTTCTGTCTGAATTTACGTTTATTCGAAAATTTCAATACTTTATACGGATTGTGAATTATTTGTAATAATTCAAAATTTTATTCTACTTATGAATTCTTTTGGAATAATTCAATATGGTTACTTAACTTATTATACTTTTTATTTTCCTTAATTTCGTCATTTAACTTTTTCATTTTCTTTGTAGGGAATATAAATTAATTTGTACTAATTCACTAAATTTTGCTTGTTTATTGAATTATTTTTCAATAATTCAATATTTTCACTTAAGCATATTCACTATTTATTTTTTAAAAATATTCTCATAAATCACATAAATTCTATAAAAATTTATGTGAACAATATTCTTCATTTATTATCATTTTTACTTATTTTATGAATTATTTCACTATAATTCATCATTTATCTACTTATACTTGTTATTAGCTTCAAAATTCTTAAATAAATTCCATAAATCTTCTAAAAACTTATGGACATTATATTTTATGTTATACCTTAATTTATGGCTTAATTTCATTAAATTGCATATTGTACACATTCTTTTTCTTTAACATTGAATTTTGGCCCTTAAGGAATTTCTCCTTAAAAATTTATTTCAATTGAATTAAGCTTATATTTAAGCTTAATTAAGGTTCAATTACATTATATTACGGGAAATTTTAATAGACATATACTTTTCTGATTTTTCTTTAATTACATATTCAATAAATATTCTAAAAATATTCACATAATTTTTATAAATTCCACAAAAATTTATTCATGCATTATTACACATATACTATTAAATTAAGCCTTAAAATCACTAAAATACTTAACATTAATTTTTTTTTCTTCCTCATAAAATTCGGCCACTTCAATAAAATTCCTTATAAATTTTTTTCATCCAAATTAAAACATTCTAACACACTTAATTAAGGTCTAATTACACTATTATACAATCAATTTCAAATTTAATCAATTATACAAATTTTTCCTTAATAAACCCTAAGGAAAATCATTAAATTAAATGGAAATTACTAAAATTTAGTAGTCACTAACCTTTTTCCATGTATAATCTTCCCTTGAGCTTCCTTTTATTTACTTGAAAACATGAAAATTATTAACCATCAATAATATCCTTCCTTGGCTGAAATTTTCCCTCACAAAATCACCAAGATAACCATCATTTTAACTCAAAATAATTACAAAAATATACTCTAGGCACCCAAATCTATCTATAGATGCCTTGAAATTAAATTAAAAATCAAGATTTTACTTACCTAAAATTGACCTCCATGCCTTTAATCCTTGTTTTTCTTAGTTTTTCTCCTTTTAATCTTTGGTTTGAACTTAGATCCAACAACTAGAGAGGCTAAGGAACATTTCTTATACTTGGATCAAGGTAAGAAAGTGAAGAACTAAAGAAGAAATTTGCGAAAGAAGAAGAAAGCAAGGTTTTGGCCACCCAAAAGAAGAGAGAGCTGCTGGACGTGGGATTTTCTAGAACAAAGGAGTGGTTTCTTCCCCTTTATATATTCCATTCATTTGGGCTTGGGCTTGGGTTAGGTATAATGGGCCTAGATTAATTAATCAAGCCCATTAACTACCAAATAACATATTTTAATTCATTTATTTCACTTTCAAATTTCAAATCAATTCAAAAATAATTTCATAATTTTTATCACCCCAAAAATAGATTGCACGTAAATTTTCAGCTCAATCGGAGTCCATTTTCGGTCCAGTTCAATTAAATCGGTCCGATCCAAAAATATCGATATTACAGAAAAATTTCTTTTTGCACCCAAAATAATCTACATATAATTTTAGGCTTAACTGAAAATTCCTGCAATTTTTGAGGATCATTTACTATTTTTAAAGCCCTGATCAAATTGTAGATGACCGGTTACTATTTAAACCGAAATCATTATTTTTCTCTTACTTATAGAGGTCAAATATCCTTAAAAATACTTCTAAAATTCTCAAAATATATTCAATAAACTTCATGAATATTTTTGAGTCATTCGGAGACTATTTTTCGGTCTGATACATTTTTACCAGTCCGATATTTCAAATTTTAAAATTACCGTAACATTAATTTTTTATTACTATATGATTCTACATCACATTTAATATAAATCTGAAAAATATGGTAATTTTTAAAGATCATTTGTTATTTTTAAAGTCCCAGATAAACTCGCAATTAACACAAGTATATTTTTAACTAGAACCGTGACTTTTTCCTTATTTTTGACTTTTAATGGTCCATTTGATCTCATTTTCAGTCCAAATTATATCTTTGGACTCCAGCTAACTTGCTCTTTCTAATGGTCCAATAAAATATTTTTCGATTCAGGGAGATACTATTCACCTCGGTATCACTATTCACTTTCGGAAAGTACTATTTCTGACTAGCTTGATATTTAGGCCATTACACAAAAAGCTAAAACCACAATCAAAAATTTAAAATGTAAAAATTAAAAACCGTAACTGAATCTATTAGATTGGTCAATAAAAAAAATCGATTTCAATTTCTAATCAATTTTACGGTTAATCATATTTTTTACTTTTTTACTCACCCCTACTAGCAGTGGAACTCGAATTCTAAGATTAAAGAAAGTCAAATTGTAAAATTAAAACGTTATGATATTATTATTAAATTAAAATTTAAATTATAACGCATAAAATAAATTAAAAAAAGTACTATTATAATTTAAATAAATAAATATATTTGACTGTAGGAGTGTACATCGGTCGGGTTCGGGTGAACCCGACCTGATTAACCTGAGATTCGAAATATTGGATATTTTCACACCTGAATCGTCTTTAAATATATTCGGATCTCTAACCAATTAACCCTACTTTTTTTAGGCCCCGGCTAACCTCAAATCATTAAAAAAAATGCAATATCTCATTTGAAGAAGAAACTACATATGAGGTATACAATATTTCATTTAGATTTAAATCTCTACAGTAAAGGAAAAATGATTCTATTAAATCTCTGGTCAAAAAAATAAAAATATTAATCAGCATGAATATTATGGAATTAATATGTTTTGTTAAAAATTATTCATTTTTTACTCTTATCACTTGCCCAAGAAACTAATTTATTTTGGATTATTGTCCTTGTGAGGCTCTTACTTATACCCTAAAAGGATGTAAGAGAGAATACTCAATAAACTTATTAATACATGATTGATGGTAATGTAATGTAGGTAGGCACATAGAGGAAATTATTCTAAATGAGAATGGGCAATTTGATCATTATGCATTAAGTCACATATGAGCCCAATTGGGAGAAGATATGAATTAGGGCTTTAATTGAAAAAAAGAGAGGAAGAATTAGGGCTAGAATAAAAAGTAAAGGAGTTGAGGGGGCTAAGTGTAATTTGCTTAAGGTTGATAAATGAACCAATAGGAAAATAACACCTAGTATCTATAGACGATTCTTAAATTTATGGAAAATTTTGGGGATTTAAGGGAAAGAGGTGGCCGGCCAACTCAAAGAACAAAGAAGGCAGCCACTTTCTCCCTAACCAACCCCAAATAACTAATAAATAACCCCAAATTGCAAATCTAGCTAAGTGAAAGGAGAGAGAATTTAGTGTTTGACAATCTTAAGGTAATAACCTCTCTTTTTCTCTACTTCTAATTCTTATAATTATGTAAGGGATTGAGGAGGTATATGAATTTTCAAACATGTTAATTGGTGGTTTCATTATGTCGAAGAAGGAAAAGCCAAAGGCAAATAAAATATAGTGGAGAAGAATTGATGAGGTGATAAGCTAATTAAAAAGGTATGAGAACATCTAAACATATGCATATGTGTATTTGCTTCATTAAAATACATTTAGGTGATGTTTTAGAGGTGATGATAAGATGGAAACATTAATATAAAATATTGGAAAGTTATCTTCAAAATAGGAAAAATTTTTCCTAATGATTCACTGGACCTAATCACAATGTTTTAACTATAAAATGAGTTATAGAGATCTAAATTGCATGATTTCAGTTGGGTTGAAAACTAAAGTCATATATCTATATTTCATATGAGAAGTTGAAGTCTAATTCCCCCTATAAGATGATGAAAATTGAGCTTGATCTTTGACTATATCTGATACCCTATTATTGAGAGCAATCTTCCTTGTTTAATGAATATCAAAAGATTTACATATCCAAATGAAGTGATTTTTAATATTTTAGAAACTAGAAATATATAGGAACAATCTTATAGAAGATCGTTTTACTTGAAAAAGTCATTTAGTATATCTAAATCGATGTGCAATTTAAAATTTTGAAGTAGTCGACAGAATTTTGTGAATAGAGAAAATTTCAAATGGCCTATCATCCACTGTCATGCTCATGACAGTAAGTTTTTGTCTCCTATTTTTTCTTTTTCTTTCCCTTTTCCATCCCATTAGACTACCCCCATGTGTTGTGCTTATAACCGAACATAATATACCTTAAAACACAAGCATATGGAAGTTATAAATACCAATATGTGTGAGTTTGTACCAAAGTATGTATATGAGCATGCATAATTTATAATACTTCCATTAGATAGCGCATATGTATATACATGTTTACATTATTGAAATTATATGTTGATAGTTAAATTACACTATCATGATTATCTATGAATGTTTATATGTTTAGCTATGCAATATGATGTAATGAGATGAATTAGATATGATAGATGAAATAATAATATATGAAATGATCAATGCCTACACATAGAGTTTGATGGAGGATAGATAGACATGTCTATAGAGTTACGCATGCATCTTTCACAGTTTTGATCCCATTTGGATCCACAATATGTCTTCATTTGGGACCACAGTCTTGACCCCATTTGGATCCACAGGTTTAATATCCTTCGGGTATTCACATATTTGATACATACGGGTATCCATAGCATCCGTTATCCACACTCATAAAACTTAAGTAGGCATTCATAGAAAATAATAAATAGTGAAATGGATGTTAAATACTTGATATTAAATGATGATATGATACACGTGATTAATTTTACACTATAAAACATATGTGCAGTAATGCTTCTCGACTAATTGTGGTATGATTTCTAATTCATATAATGTATTTTATTATAGTTGCATACTATGTATGTGCATGAAAATGACCACTATGAGTGGTTATTTACATACTTATTGTTCTCCACTAAGCTGTATAACTTAGCACGGATATTCATCCGTGTAGGTACTCAGGATAGGCCTTTTCAGTAGGGACAAAGCCAATAGCAGTAAAGCCAACACCAGCTTGGAAAGAGTTAAAGTATGAAGATGATGACGTCTTTTACTTACGTTTTTTTTATTGTAAATTTTATATTTTGTTGAAGAAAAATGTAATGTAAAGGTATAATGTAAGTAATGACATTATTATAACTATGTTATACCAAGAAACTTCATCTTATATAACCTAATCCTATGTATTGATATGATTATGAATTACTGAGGATAGCATGAAACGTGAACACATGAAATATAATATGTATTGTTGTATGATAGATAATACACAAAGTAACAGGAATCAGTAAATGCTAGAGTAGTCCTCTTACAGGTCTTTATGCATTAAACCTTAAATGAAATTGAAAATATAAACAAAGATGAAGAAATAATTTTGTTTTTGAACATATGCTTATTTAATTATCAATACAAATTCATTTTCTTGTAAGCTATTATTAGTATTATTATTTATTATTCATTTTACATAAAAGAATAATGTTAATAAAATAATAACAGAAATCAAGAAAGATAATAAGGCATGTACTAGTGTTCACTTGTAGGCAAAGTTTGAGTAACAAAAGCTGTAAGAGCTCTGATATGCCCAACCGTTTAAACTTAAAGAGCTTATTCTTCATACACTCTTATCTCCATCTCCTCCCTTGCTTTCTTTTTCACTTTAACAAACATCGCCACCAAAAGCAATTCCAAATACCCAGATCTAATCAAATAAAAGAAGAAAAAATTTAAATTTATCAAAATTATCCAGATCTAATCAAACACAAGAAGCAAGAGATCGATGGGAGCAAATAGGATGAGAGAGAGAGAGAGACCGATGGAGGGAGGGAGAGAGATCGATGGAAGCAAATAGAATGAGAGAGAGAGATCGATGGAGGGAGGGAGAGAAATCAATGGAAGAAGAAGGAGAGAGAGAGATTGAGAAAGATCGATGGAAACGAGGAAAGAGAGAGAGGGAAGAAAGGGTAAAGTGAAAAAAATACTTTATATATATGTTACGTCGGATAGGGAGGATTTCGGTCTGAACCGATCCGAATTTGAACTTTTACCAATCTTTCAATTCGAACCGATGCTACTAATCTAAATAACTTCATCCAAATGCATCGGTTCAGATATGTTTTTTTGGATCCATCAGGTCGGATAAGATTTTGCACACCCCTATTTGATAAATTTCTAAACAATGTTTTGAAACTCGGTTTGATCAAGATGGTCGAACCGATTGCACCGTGACTTGATAAGAAAAGTAGGTTGGTCCAACATAAAATTCGAAAAATGAAAAAACTCGGATTGAATCAAATTGGACCAAAAAAATTCGGGTTGGGCCGATTGAACTGGTAAAATCGGGTTGAACCGAGTTGGACTTCAAAACTTTTCAGAAAAGATAAAAAATAAAAAATTAGAAAACGGTTTGCTTATTTTATTATATCTCATACGTGTGATTGGAAAATTATAGATTTATATAATTTGATTTATTTTTCTTATTATAATTAATCAAATTTTCATTTTTATCCCATTCAATCAAGCTTGTAAAATATGTTTGCATGAAATTATACGTTTTTCTGCATAGTTCAATGTTATTAATTACATCTATTCATGAAATTTACGGTAGTTTGTACATATATTAAATGAATTTATTTTAATGTTTGTTTTTGATTTTGTGTGAATTTATTTGGATATTTATTAGTTAAAATAATTTATTTGATTTTTATATTTACAAAATTTATTAAATTTAAAATTAATATTTTTATATTAATATTTGATAATTAATAAATTTTTTAATATATTTTTATATATTATATATTTATTTTTTTTGTAAGTAATTATATTTAAAAAAATAATAAAAATTTTAAATAAATTTCATAAAAATAATTGATTTATATCTCAGTTGACAGGCCAAGTAAATTTATGCATTGAGTTCCAAAACATTGTTTCTAAAACGTCCATATGCACACCGCGGATGTTAAGCACCCACAAAAGATTCTCATGGAAACCGATCTCTATTTCCATTCGCCACGTACAACCAACCCAAGAGAAAGAAAACAGAAATGGAAAAAGAGCGTTCCTTCTAGATCGGACACGTAAGCTGAAATTAGGCAGGAGTCAAATCCCCTGTTTTGTGTTGCCTGTTTGGGATACCATCTAGTAACCGATGACTCGTAGTATTAGTGTAAAAGAAACTTAAAAACCTTGTGCGGAGAACATACAATGCCTGTTTGCCCATTGGAAAACCACCATTCATCGCACAATTCAAAGCCAAACGCCCAAGAATTTTGAAGTTATTCATGGATAATTATATAAGGAGTTTTGTGAGCTACCTCACCCTTAACCAGAATTCACGTCCGTCATTATGTGGAGAGATCATTTGACAAGAAGATCAAGAAGCTTGTTTTCAACCTCGTCAAGGGCCATTCAATGGTGGGACCATGTGGGTATCGCTCCTAAAGATCCCATCACCAGTGTTACTGAGGCTTTTCTTGCTGATTCTGCTCCTACCAAGATCAATCTTGGAGTGGTATTTCTCTTTCTTTTTTTGATACCGCTGTTTATTTATGTAAAAGGGTTCTGTGTTTTTGATTTTGTTGTTCAAATTTACAGGGAGCTTACAGGGATGACGAGGGCAAACCTGTGATACTGCAATGTGTTAGGAAAGCTGAGTCAAAGATTGCCGGCTCTGAGTTCTTGTGAGTTTTTTTTCCCTGAATTTTTGTGAATTTTTTTTTTGTTATTATTAGTTCAAATTTCGTATCCTTTCCCCATAAATGTGGACTAATTGACTGCAATTGTGGAAGTTTCTTCCAGAAATTATATGAATCATGACAATGTTAACATTGGGTGCTTAAAATTGCCGCCCTTAAATTATAATTTTATATATAGTAGTAGAAGGAACATAACATTGGGTAGAAAGGCAGTTGGAGAATGATAATGCTCAAATGTTTATAAATATAATTTCCACAAGTTTAAGTTTTGTGTTTTATGCACTTTTTATTTGGGAATTAATCTATTATGCAGAAACCGTTTCCTTTTCCAACAACAGTGTCACTCATTCATCCCTCTTCCCGTGCTTCAAGTTTATGTTAGTATAACCAACTTTGAAGTGGGCTTGGCAGGGAGTCTATTTCTTCAGCTGTGAGTTCAAAATTGGTCAATGAGAGCGTTAAACTGGTTTATGGTAAGAATTCAGATGTTATAAAGGAAGGAAGGTTTGCAGGAGTTCAGGCACTCTCAGGAACTGGTGCTTGTCGCCTCTTTGCTGAGTTCCAGAGGCGCTTCTATCCTCATACTCGAATATACTTGCCTGATCCTACCTGGCCAAAGTATGTCTATTTCACATCCTTTTTAGTTCTTTTTCATATTGTTTCACTCCTAAAAAGAAAGGAGTACATTTCACTTCTGAGGTCCTAATTACAAATTTACGAGCACATTTTATATAGATAAACTAATGTATATTTCAATTAGTATGTGTTCCATCTCTAAGAATAAAATTGACCCTTTTTTTTTGGCAATGCACAGCCACCATAGTATATGGAGAGATGCTCATGTTCTAACAAGTACTTTTCACTACTACCATCCTGTTTCAAAGGGTTTGAACTTTACAGCTCTTTTGGATGATGTCAAGGTATATCATTATACAAGAATTTCTGACTTCTGTTTTTTTTTTTTCTTTTCAAGAGTAGTTATCAGCAGCAACAACTGTATAACATCCTAGTTCCGGGTGCTGAATCAATAATTTATTTTTACGCTGAGTTACTAGAAACACTGCAGATTAATAATTCTTGTAAACTATCGAAGCAATCATTTTTTTTTAATTTTGTTTGGTTTCTTATGTTTGATGGCTACTGTAGAATGCTCCAGATGGTTCCTTTTTCCTGCTTCACCCTTGTGCTCACAACCCTACTGGGGTCGACCCTACTGAAGAACAGTGGAGAGAAATTTCATATCAATTCAAGGTAATTATAATATAGGTCACAGTATAACACATTGCCAAAAATTACGAGTATCATCTCAAGTCTTACTTAAGTGAGTGGGTAGGTAAAAAATCATTTCCCCTTTTTCGACATGGCTTATCAAGGTTTTGCAAGCGGAGATCTTGACAGGGATGCTCAGTCCATCCGTATTTTTCTTGATGATGGACATTTAATAGGCTGTGCCCAGTCCTTCACGAAGAACATGGGACTATATGGACATCGAGTGGGTTGCCTGAGGTAGGCAGCTAATACCTTTCTTCTTTTTGATTGCCTGTGTGTGGGTTACTTGTTAGGTTTAATAACTCTTTTTTAATCCTCTATATGTAGTATTCTGGGCAATGATACGAAGCAAGCGGTTGCAATTAAAAGCCAATTGCAGAAGATTGCCATGGCTATGTATAGCAGCCCTCCTGTACATGGTATATTGCTAGTCTCGACTATCTTGAGTGATCCAGATATAAAGGCACTTTGGGTCAAAGAGGTGAAGGTAACATAAATTCTATCGTAATATCCTTTTCTTTCTTTTTCTTCTCAATGGAATGCATATGAACTCTGATAATCTGATGAGCCTTTTTAATCATACCTGCAACAAAAGGGTATGGCAGATCGCATACATAGAATGCGGACTAATCTGCGTGAAAGCCTCTATCAGTTAGGCTCTCCACTCAATTGGGAGCACATAACTAACCAGGTTAGTAGTTTACTGTTGATATTCAAGTCATAATGCTATGAGCGCACTGGACTATAATCATGAAAAAAAAAAAGCCGAAAAGCTTATTTTGTTAATGTCAGAAATTAGTTTTAAATTTAGTTCTGAGATTATACAATACTGCAGGTTGGAATGTTCTGCTTCTCTGGCTTAACTCCTGAACAGGTCAATCGGCTAATAAGCGAACACCATATATACATGACTCTTGATGGACGGATAAGGTAAAGTTCAACTAGAAACATGGCCGCATATAGTCTGAAAAGTTAAGTTATACTTGTTTAATTTTTGTGTTTTATTGATGAATTTGACATATTCTAAACTATGACTTAATGCGGAGATGTGCAGCATGGCCGGTGTTACTACAGGAAATGTAAATTATTTAGCACAGGCAATACATGAAGTCACTAAATACGGTGAGAATATGTATTCATTTCAGCAGTCTTCATCAGCTTGTTTGTGAGTTGGAGATGTCAAACCATATTCTATGCCAAGTCAACTCTGGAGATATAGGATGGTAGAATACGAAGATTAAAGAGAAAAACAGCAAAGTCTTTTCTTCGTTCTTTCTTTTTTTTTGTTATATATATATATATATATATATATATATATATATATATGATATTATTGTTCAATTTCCAGAGCAAAATAGGTATGGTTTATATCTATAAATTGCAGCATTTATTGAAGCTCTTTGTGGATTAAGTTGTCAAATTATTACCTGTTGATGTTGGGAGTTTCTTGACGCTGAATCTTTAATCAGTTTATTAATAATTTCATTAATCAATGTTTTATTTTCGATTAATTGTTGTATCAATTTTAATTTTTAATCAATTTTTTTGGATCGATTAATTGGTTAACCATTAAGAAATTTTAACTTATAAATTTAATAAATTAAACCATTTGTACTGTTATTTTTAATAATTAAAAATATTTTAAAAATGAAAAATATAAATTAGATATAATATTTATTAAAATATAATTAAAAAAATAAAATTTTCATAATTAATTATAAATGTTGAATATATTTGATATGAAATTAACAATAGATTATTAATTATGCATATATAATGAATAAATAATTATAATAAAAGATAATTTTAATATGAAAGAAAATATATCTCGATATATTATGAAAATTAAGCATAAATATCTTTCAAAACGTAGAATCACAAAATTCAAGATTGTCTGTTTTTCATGTCACCGGTCTGGTTCTCATCGATGCCACGCAAGTCTCAAAATGAAAACTCTTGTGCCACGAGCTAAAGACCCCAATGAAATAAAAGAAAATGTGCAAAAGCAATTCGGCATAGTTTTGGTATGGAGATTTTTTTAGCATCCCTAATTGCTGCATTTTTTAGCCCTTATATAGGGCTTCGATGAAGGAAATATTAATTTTCTTAATTATGATGAATTAAATTGGCAGTTACAAAAATTAAATATAGGAAATAATATCAATTATTAATATGTCAATTACCTAATTTAAATTAGGTAATTGCCTATATTAATTTCCACTAATAAAGACAGATTTCCTAATTATAGGAAATTCTAATATGAAACTAATTTCATGTATATTATTTTATATTCCGATATATTTTCATTTATATCAGGGTCAATTTTTCATCTTGTAAGTCATGAACATATCCCAAATTCATTCATCTCTCACTCACACATATCAAAATGATTTTCAGTTATTCTCTCCTATCATACAGGCAGATAGTTCGTGTAACCAGCATACGTCGAGAATGCTAGTGCTATACACCTGTTAGAGATATATAGCATCTCAAAAAATAATATCTTCTCACAATTGTATGCCAAATCCTAGATAGTTTTCTCACATTTGTTATTTTATCTCATGATGTCATAAAAATAATTTATTTATTCACTATTGTGTCTCTACTTATAAAGACTACAAAAGATTAACTGGTGAAATATGAAACCATCGAATGTGATGAAAAAACATCTTCATCATTTACTATATACCATCTATTATAGTCCAACTCGCTTTTCTAGTTAGGTTTGCCGGGCTGAAATTTTTTCATGACCCTTTAGAGACTAACTAAGCTAACCACACTGAACTATACTTCTAGTATAAGTTAAGGGTTCTGAGTATCGAACGATAGGATCTTACACTAGGAAAAATTTGAGATCATTCACATAAAATTCTCTTTTTTTGGTCAACTTGAGCACACATGATATGATGCATGTGCTATGGTATTCTCTTATTTTACTTAAAGGAGCACGCGTCTTATTATTATTTAACACCATACATAAGTATAAGGTTACGATACACTAAAGCATTCAACTTTATTTTACTTCATTCAGGACTACTTCTGACTTTTTAGATAAAATATGATAGTTACATTTAATATATCATATGATCATTCTTTATCATATTTTGAATCTTAATCCAAAGCACACAACCTCATGTGTGTCTTTATCTTGCACATTAACAAGACTCACCTTGTAATTTTTGTAAGACGACAATTTTATTTTGAACAGGTTCTCGAAATTTACTTTGTTAAAAAATCACATCGTATTAGATTTTGTTAACTTATTAACAAAAGTGTGAGTGGGTTAGTTCTCTGTTCAACATGCTCTACCTTATTATAGTAAATATTCACATATAAACATTCATACTCATGCATTAGCAATAATGAACTCAAATATTATTATTCATAAATAATAATATCAAGATATTATAGTATAAATAAAATCCTATGCAAACCCTGAGATCAAACATATCTCTCAAATACATCTTTTGATACAGGTTTAGTTAAGGGGTCTGTTACCATATCATGCATAGAAATATACTGAAAATTCACTTCTCCTCGTGCAATAATGTCTTTAGTGTATTAATACTTAATGCCTATATGTTTTGTCCTAGTATGAAATTTTGGATCTTTAATATAAGCTATCGATGCCTGATTGTCACAAGTTCCTCTGATGCAATTACATTTAGATGATCCATAAACCTTTTTAATCAAACTGTCTCTTATACTACAGTTAAGGAAGTGATAAATTCAGCTTCCATTGTTGAAAGAGTTACACAGGTTGGTTTCCTGCTACTCCACGAAATAGCACCCTTGCCTAGCAAAAAAAATATAACCTGATGTGGATTTTCTCTCATCCACATCTCCTCCCTAATCAGCATTCGTATATCCTCTCAAATGTAGATCTTTTCTTTAAAAACAAAAAGAACAATCAGATGTACCTTTGAGATATCTAAGTATCCTTTTTATCGCCTTCTAATGTGCTTCGCTTGGGCTAGATTGATATCTACTTACCATACCCACAGCGTAGCATATATCAGGCCTGGTAAACAATATTGCATATATCAAACTACCTACGGCACTGGCATACGAAACGTTCTTCATACGTTCTATCTGCTCTTAGTCTTAGGATACATGCTTTTACTAAGAGACTGATTCTTAGTAATAGGGTTGTCTATGGGCTTACAATTTTTCATATTAAATCATTTAAGAACTTTATTAATGTATGTCTCTTAAGACAGTGACAATAATCTTCTTAAGCGATCCCTTGAAATCTTAACTCCAAGGATATAATCTGCTTGACCCATATCTTTCATCTTAAAGTTGGATGATAACCAATCTTTGATAAGATTTAAATATTTTTTGTCATTTTTTGCTATAAGTATGTCATCTACATACAATGTTAAAATCACAAACTTATTTTTCGAGCTTTTGGAATAAATACAATGATCTTCATCAATCATGTTGAACTCATTCGACATGATTCTTCATAAAATCTCAAATACCATTGTATTGAAGATTGCTTTAGGCCATAGATTGATCTCATCAATCGACAAATCTTATATTCGCTGTTTTTCAATAAAATCTATAGGCTGTTCCATATAGTTTTTTTCTTTTAATCCTCTATTAAAAAAAGTAGTCTTTACATCTATTTGATGTACCTCTAGGTCCAAACTAGCCACCAAGGCTAGAATTGTAACACCCTAAGTTCATTCCTATTTTCTCTATATTCCATCTAAATCTAAAACTGTTATCAGCATATCATTCACATACATATACTCAATGTATATATATATATATACAAAAAATAGTACTCATAACATCATTGCATTTACACTACTGATTTTATTTATTACATGCTAGTCACTAATTAAAAATAGTCTAACTTAACAATTATACTCTTACTCATCCTGGATGTACATGCCATGCTGGTCTTCTATGATGTCTTCGAGTACCTGTCCCTGCACACAGTCAATAAATCGCGTGCTAATCAACGTTGTCACTTAGTGGTGGATACAACTATGCAAAATTTCATTCATCTAAATTTTTACTTCCAATATTTTTTTATAATTATCTTAAGCAATTCTATTTGTTTGACTAATTTTTTATTGATTTGTTATCACAGTTTTAATTTAAATTTATGCTTCTGCCCCTGCAATTTGCATTATTATTTACTGATCCTTGCCTGTCTCTTAATTTAAATTATCCTTCTTTTGTTACTTTACTTGGAATTCTATGTTGATTTACTATAATATATAAAACAAGTTTTCACTAGTCGAAGTTCGTTAGTTGTGAAATTTCATTTCTATTTTCTTACCAATCATCTTCTCTCATTAGCTAATTAGTACTTTTCCGTACCTCATTTTTCTGTTATTTTCTCATTTTCTCTTATATTTTCATCTAGGTTCTTGGTTTGGTTCGAATTAAAGTTTAAATTTTTATGTTTAATTAAATCAATATCTTGTTAACTATTTTCTCAAAACCGCTAGCTTATCCGTTGTTTCTTTTTGGATATTTTTCACCATGAAACTTTTATTTTCTTTTAATTTGATTCATAATTCTATTCTTTGCTCCATTTTATAGTTTCATATTTTATTTTTCTTCCTTAGACCATATTACAATTTCATCCATCACTTATAAAGATTCATTCAATTTCTCTTTTTACTTTTTCTTGTCTAAGTTTAATTACCTCTTTTGATATCAAATTACAGTTTAATAATCAGGTCCTTTATTTTTTTCATATTTTACTTAATTAAATTCTGAATTTATTTCTTTATCTTTACTTTCTCTTATACTTAACTCTTTATCACTAAATTATATATAATCTTCAACCGGATGTAACATTTCGGTTAGACCCCTGGGCTCACTACTCGTTATCCTTAATTGTACTTATCTTCGCTTCAATTCATTTAACCTTATTTACTTTTCTTTATCCTTATTATATAATTTTCCTATTTAATTTCATTTCTCTCCTTATTAAATAGAAAATCATAATTAAATCCTTGTAATTTTCTTTTATTATATAGATCCATAATTTATTCTTATTATACTATAATTTACTTTAAATCTCTTTATCATTCATTCATTCTAATTAATTTCACAAATTTCCCAAACCTAAATGAAAAATTTCAGTTTAGTCCTTAAAGTTGACTTTTCCTTAATTTGACCAATTTTGACCATAATTTTGATTGGTTTGACTTCTTTTGGCCTTTAATTTAAATTAAGTGCACAAATTGCAATTTAGACCCTGAAATTCTTCTTATGGTGGCATAGTATATTTTGGTCCTTGAAATTTTACTATTGACGATTTTATTCTTCTTAACTTATTAAATCAATTTAATTTCTTTAATTATTATATTAATATTCAATTTATGATTGTCTTTATTCATAATTTGCCTTTGGTCCTCATTTTCTCGTGTAATCAAAATTTTTGTCCTTAATTCTATCTTTTACATAATTAATTTATCAACTATTCTTTTTACACTAAAATTGACTTCAAATCTTCTTAATACCTATTTTCTTAATTAATTATGCCTATTTCTCTTACTTAATTGAAAGTTTCAATTCAGTCCCTGAGTTGTTTTTTTTTCAATTTAACTTAAAATTTGACTCATTTGTCTTTATTAGACTTTTATTAAATTTTCAATGTACAAATTACAATTTAATCTTTCAAATTTCACAAGGATGAAAAATTTACAATTTAGTCCCTAAATTTTTGACTAATTATATTTTTACCCTTTTTTTGTCTCATTTAACTATTTTAACTTCCTTATTCACTCTTTTTGCTTTAATTGATCAGTTTACTCTTGCTTTACCACGTAATTATGATTTTGCCCTTACTTATCACATTGATCTTATTTTTCACATTATTTATTATTCATTGACATTTATGGCATCTAATTCATTATAATTACTCTTTTATCCCAATTTTATATAAAATTATTATTTTACCCTTAGTTGACACAAGTGGAAAACCACGGACCGGATATGCGGGACAAGGATTCCAATGCTACTGATAAACTCATAGAACTAAATACTCATAGGACCAGATTACTTGGCATAACCCTGCATCCCTGGAATCAAATTACTTGGCGTGACCATACGTTCCCAATCCATGTGTGTGTTGGCAGTCTTAATATAATATCAGATCAAATCTCATAATTTTTTTTGCGGTATATATATTTCTATTGCTAGCCATACTATCCCAAAGTCCTAAAATTGCCCACTGAACACTAAGGGCATTGTTAAGTTTTATTTCTCATCACATTTCTGCATTATTATTTGTTCTCATTATTTTATTTTAGTCATATCATACTCCTAAACACATTCAATTAAACTCATCAATCATGCATTCATCACATAGAGGCTTATTATCATATAATTGTGACTAAACCATAATATTTACTTATATTCATCATTCGACCATCAATAGATTTTCCACTTATGAATTGTTTCTCATTCCAACTTCATGTCATACATAACTTTCTATTCATTTATAGTCATTTCAGGGTAACTTAAAATAATTACACATGATAAATCTCAAGTTTCATTAACTTCTCACGTTATGTAACTATTACATAATTAAGTACTTTCCTTATTTTTCGTTCTAGTCAATATTATTACATTTCTTATGCCTTATTTTGCCTAATTATTATTAATTACTCAACTAAACATCAATTATACACTTTACATCCCATTAAGTATATTTCGGCCATTATATAGTTCTTACAATCATAAATATTTTTATGCTTTATTCTATGATATTTATACTTTTAATATTTATTTATATGAAAATATACCTATTTATGCCTCATTTTTCTTAATATTAATTAATTCTCTACATGAACATCATTATGTTTCATACATAATTCCATACACATCTATTATTTTGAACTCAATTTCACTATAATACATTTAGTCACTATTATATTGCTAAAATTTCATTTAATACTTTATAAATCATCAAAATTCCACTTAATATTCTTAAGATTCCCATTCGGCCACTATAGCTTCTACCCTTAATTAATTATTTTTTTTATATATTTATGTTCATTTCATATTGAAATGTTCTCTTGTAATGTTGCCTTAAATTATTTCACACTATTCTTCCATTTCATATTGTTACATAATGTAAAATTTATACCAAAATTCACAATTTAAATGAAATTGAGTGTAGTTTGTATCCACATACCTCTTGGTGGTCTAAAATCTTTCCTTTCTTATCTCTTTCTCCTTCTAGCTTTCTCCTTTTCCTTGAATTTCCTTATTTGGCTGAATATGGAGAAGGAAAGCTCATGATTTTTTTATCACAAATTTAAGAAATTTAAAACTATAAATCAACTCTCCTAATCAATATCTACATGCTCTTATAATTTCTCCTACAAATTTCATCAAAATCTCACAAATCACAAATTTTTCCGTACTTTCTCTTACCTTTTTTCTTTGAGTTCTTGGCTTCCTTTTGATATAATCTCTTTTCTGAGTTAAATAAGAAAGAATTATGAGTATGAGATTAAATTTTAATTTGCAAATTCAAAGAAATAAAGCTTGATTAAATGAAAATAGAGGGAGGAGTGTGTGAAGGGGAAGCTTCGGATTTGTTGAAGAAAGAGGAAGAAAACGTTGGAATTTTAAGGAGATTTCCAGACATCTTGTTGCTTATATAGGATGCTTTAAGTGTGCAAAAGGAAGGGCCAAGATTCTTTTTGTAACTATTTAATCTAATGGCTTTAAAATATGCTACATGTCACCCATTCAAGCATGTACATATACCGTACTGCCATATGCTTGCACACGTCAGATCATGACTTCCTAAAAATTACTTCTGTGTCTTCTCATTGTCAGATTCTCGGGTTTGGCCCCTCAAATGACCCGATTTTGATTTTTCACCTTAAAAATTGAACTTTTGATCCAGAAGTCAAAATTCTCTGACATTTTTCCCTAAGTGTCACTATATATTCAAGAATATATGGTAAAAATTTTAGTTCATTTCAACATCATTTCAGTATACTTTTAGCTCCGACGGTTTATGCAGCAGATAATAAATTCAAAATTTTGAAATTGTCAGAACACTTAATTTTCACTTCTAATAGATCATTTAGGTTATTACTAACATATTTATGAAATCGAAATAATTTTTGAAGGTCAATACACCAATTTAAAGTATGATCAAACCTTCGATCACCCATTTCTACAATACAGGGTAAAAACTTCTCTGTCCCGTTTAAGGGTCAATCTAAGCTGATTTTCAGCTCAAATTGTACCACCAGATTTCGTTTAACACTTACTTTCATAAACTGCTCTTAGGTCAAACTGCTCATTAGGTCACCCATCCTTGGATTACCCTAACTTGAGCACGTTTAACCTTTATACTTTATTGAATTTCTCTATTTTCTTTACTCCGTTTGTTCTGAAAACTATCTCGAGGTTATCTTCTGCACTTTACAACATATCAAAAATGTCAGATGCAAGTTTCGGGATGTTACAAGAATTAACCTTATCGGCGTAAATCTAATAATAGGTGAAAAAGTCTCATCATAGTTAATTTCTTCCTGTTGTATAAATCTCTTTGCGACTAGCCAAGCTTTGTATATTTCAATACTGCCATAAGCTTTTGCTTTATTTTAAGAATCCACTTATTTTGAATTGGTTTATATTTTTCAGGTAGATCAACTAGTTTCTAAACATGATTCGATCTTATAGAATCCATTTCATCTTAAATTGCCTTAATCAATTTATCTCTAACTGGGCATGAGAGAGATTCTCTTACATTTCTATGCTCATCATTATCTTGTGATGTAATAAAAAGGCCTCATTTGCACCTTCGATCTCAAATCATCGATGCAGAACACTTTTCATTTTGGATTTTCACGGTTCCAAATCTTAATAGACATATCTTGTATATTCATCATAGTTTTAAATGCTCCCATTGGAATTGAGCTCTAAGCTTCCACTCAAATAAGGTTCCTCAATTTTCATACTTCCACTGGAGTTAGGCAAGCTTATCCCCGCATTGAAGGATGGATCCCGAACATCCGAACCATTGAGAAGAGAGTATTGACCTTTTTCATCAATTTTTCTCCCATTCGGATAAAGAGATCCGAATTGGTCATCTTCTTGAGTTTCATAAAAAGTAAAGTGTTAACTTACTTTGCCCAACTTCAGAAACTCATTTTTCAAAAATATGATGTCTCATGATTCAAATTATGTTACTGAGCCATTGGCTTGCTCACCCACGAACACATATCCTTATGATACATCAGAATGTCGCACAAATATACTATTTTTACCTCTTGGTCCTAATTTACCAAATTTATTTGAGGTATCATAGATATAAGCAACACAATCTCAAGGGTGTAAATGATTTAGGTCAGGTTGCTGACCAGTCCACAACTTATAAGAAGTGGAAGCAATAGACTTGAAGGGCATACTATTTAGAACATATATGACTGTTAACAAAGCATCTCTCCAATAGGAGATAGGCAAATATGTTTGAGCCATCATAGAATGTACTATGTTTAAAAGGGTTTTATTTCTCCTTTCTACAACATCATTTTATTGTGGAGTCGAGGAATAAAAAGTTGATATTCAATCCCTTTTTCATTTCATAAAACTTTAAATTTATTAGAAAGATATTCTCGACCACGGTCGATTCTTAAAGCTTTAATTTTCCTGTTTAATTGATTCTCAACAACATTTGTAAAAATTTTAAAGCAACTCAATGCTTTGAACTTGTGAGATATCAAAAAGAGATAACCATGCCTAGTATAGTCATCTCTAAAAGTGATAAAATAATAGGTCTCATGCCTTGCCCTAGCATTCATTAGATCACAGACATCGAAATAAATTAATTGCAAAGGAATTGTGGCTCGAGTTTTTTTAAGCAGTTTTTTAACTAGTTTTTCTTGCAAGCAATGCTCATATGTAGGTAATTCAATCTCATTTAAATCACCTAACAAACCTACCTTAGCTAACCTATGCATTCGGTCTTGCTTGATATGATTTAATCTAGCATACCATAAATTCACATTATCCTCATATGTATTCAAAGAAGAAGAAATTAAAGAAAAACTAGCTTTATTAGAAATATTATGATCAACATCCATAACTACAAAATTGTCCGAAATAAAACCAAAATCATAAAAAATATCATCCAAAAATAGGTTGACTTTATTATCCTTAAAATGCAAATCAAATCTAAGTTTCATCAAAGTTAAAAAAGAAAAAAAAGTTCCTCGAATATCAAGGGCATAAAGCACATTATGTAGGAATAAGGTCCAGCCTTTACACAAAACTAGTCTGTATGTGCCAATTTCTTGGACTATCACTTGGGCATTATTGCCTACATAAATTCACTTTGCTCAGCAGTTACTCATCGAAACCCGACAAAGGCTTCTCGATCCCTTATCACATGGTCTGTTACTCCTAAATCAACCACCCACAAAGGATGAAGTTTGGTTAAAATAATAGAACTTGATACATAAATTTCACTCACTTTTGAGTTAGAATAGTATACCTATTTGGGTACGGTGTAATTTTTAGCATAGTGACCTTTCTGCTGGCAGTTGAAACACTTTACCTTAGAAATATTCACTTTTTTTTGCCTTTAAATCCCTTTCCATTCTGCTTAACTTTTTGCTTTTTAGGCTCTTAAACCCTTTCTTTGCCTTTGCCATGGAAGCTCATTTTCTTATTCTGGTTTGACTTTTTCTTTCTAGAACTGGAGTGTGTCATATAGACTTCAGCATTGACCTTGATCGATGCTAACCGATCCTTTTCTAACTTCAAATACCTAGCGATATCCTTTAATATCTTAATGATATCCATGTGAGTCAGTTGCATTTTCATATGCTTCTAAATCCTTGGCAAAGAATGGATGACTGCTTGAATTTGTTGCTCATCAGTCAACTTATGACCTAGATCACCAAGCTCACAAATCATATTCTCCATCTTTTAGAGATATTTTCGCATTGTATGATCAAGCCTTTTCTGATAAGTATCGAACTTGATCGTCAAAGATCGAAGCCTAGTTAGAGATACTCCTCCAAACTTCTCCCGTAATGCGACCCACAGGTCAAATGCATTTTGATATGAGTGGAATTGTATGGTAATATCATCTTTCATCGCATTTAGAAGGATGATTCGACCAATGAAATTCTTCATTTTCCATACTGTATAAGCATCTTGGTCTTGCTTATGCTGAGATGAAGTGCCTTCCTTAGGTTTAGTCATAACAGAACTTAAGATTTCGATAGCCTCTTGCTCCTCAAGCACATACTGGATTTTCATGCTCTAGATTTTATAGTTGTCATCATTTAGTTTCATGTCTTTATTCAATTCAACGACTATTGATTTTGAAGCCATTTAGATCCTTTGATCAAAATAGAATATATGTTGCACATTATTAAGGAGAATATCACAATATATATTATTTACTATGCATCTAAAATTAAGATCTAATAAAGTTATTTATAGGGCTAAAAATTGAAAAAGGTTATTAATAATATCCAATTACCCTCTAAGTCCTAATATCTAACCTTACAGATTAAAATTTTATGCATAGTAAATCTAATTTATTGGAAGTTAAGTTATTAAACTTAATTGAGGATATTATTTAATAGAAGTTATAAAGCCTTAACTTAATAATCATGCAACTATTATACTCATAAAATATTTCATGGCAAATAATATTAAAATAATTACATTCATTATAGAAATTATAAGCGATAATAATATCCAAAAACAAAAATAAGCATACTTATTATTAAAATTCAATAGATCCAAAAAGAAGACATAAATTTCTCAACTCAAAACAAAAATAGGAAACATAATTTTTAACATAAAAGTCCTCAAAATTAAGAATAACAATATGACACTCATGTCAAAAATAGGAACCCTATGGACCCAAAACTATCCTAGTCACTAGACCTATTATCTTGATCTTAAGCATTAACTATAAGGGCACGCCATGTGTGTAATCATGAAACCATGGAGATTTACTATACGCTCACTTCTGAGCACCATCTCAGATTAAGTGTCATTCCTGAACACTTCTCGTTTCACTACCTTATATAGAAACTTAATAATAGAAACTTTATAACGTTCACTCTAACACTCAGCAAATAAGTCTTGGATAACAACATGGTAGCTAAATGATTCACACATAATATCATAAAACAACTTATCATTTCACTCCCTATCTAAGCCACCAACCCAAATAAAGTCATGCATCTTCCTATGCATTATGACTATATGATGCGCAATAGCATCAATGTCATCAATTTTGGCCTTTCTTAGAAACCTCATGCGATGGGCCTCTTGCACTCATGCATTGGCAAGGGTAACACCTTGAGGAGTATGTAGAACTATAAATGTCCTTATCATCGTCATATCTGTTACACATAATAGAATAAAAAATTGTTAGTACACTCATGTACACAAAAAAAGTGATTGAAACTCATTTCAATCAAATATAAGGACAATATCCACATATATAATTTTGACAAATTTAAAAATTAAAAAAGGTAGAAAACATATTTTTTAAGAATTTTGATAAATTTTTCAATAAAATAATTTTGTAGCATAAATTTTTTTTTAAAAATCACCAAAAAATAATAAAAATCAAATTGCCAAAATTTGGGTAAAAAATGGTGGCGGAGGAGCCCTCAAGCACCTACAAGCGTCGATGAGAGTGGCCTTCACGCGCCATACGCGTAATAAAGAAACCATGCGCCAACTGTGGCATTGTGCCACGTGGCGTGACCCCAATAGGCCACGCATCATCACGTGGCATGACGAACTGACATACGGTGGTCCCTCATTAATCCATATGGAAGCCACATACCACCTACTAAATAAATATACTGACACGTGGCATGACCACAATCTGCCATGTGATAGCTAGTCGTTGGCCCTTATTTTGCCATGTGGTATGACTTGTTAAGCCACGTGGCTGGATCCATATACCATGTTTTAGCCCATAGGCTACCACGTGGCATGACATATCAAGCCATGTGGTAGAACCCCCGTGCCATATGGCAACTTTTGGTTGGTCCACGTGGTGCCACATGGCATCAAATGGACCACCCAATGTCGTGTCAGCTGACACATGGCACTTCACCAGAAGGCCACATGTCACTCCCCTATTGGTCTTATATGGCTGAGTGATGTTTCACTCAACACGTGGATCTGGCATGTGCTCAAGATGTGCCTTCTAGCACATGTCCAGCGCATTGGTGGCGCGTGCAAGCCATGTGTTGCCTTCCTGATGGTTTCAAGCTGCCATATTTTTTCTAGAGGGGTTTTTAGGGTCTCTAAGTTTAATTGTATGGTCAAAAATAAAAAAATTCTCACTTAAAATTTTAATTACAAACTTTTAAATTATTAATTTTTTTCAGTGTCCAAAAATAAAAAATATATAGACCGTAAAAAATAATACATACAAAAAAAATCCAATATGCATATCAAATAGTCTCTTAATATGTCTGAATTTTCACAAAAATACAGATCCAAAAATAATATGCCGGAATTCAAAAAACATATCTCAGATACCAATGAAAGAAAATATATCTCGATATATTACAAGAAGTAATCATAAATACCTTTCGAAGCGTATAATCACAAACGTCAAGATCGCTCATTTTTCGCATCACCGGTCTGGTTCTCACCCACGCCATGCAAGCCCAGGGATGAAAACTCTTGTGCCACGAACTAAAAATCCCAACGAACAAGAGAGAAAATGCAACGAAGCAATCGGTAGAGTTTTGGTATGGAGATTTTTCTAGCATCTCCTAATGCTGAATTTTTTAGCCCTTATATAGGGCTCCAATTAAGGAAATATTAATTTTTTTAATTGGGATAAATTAAATTGGCAGTCACACAAATTAAATATAGAAAATAATGTCAATTATTAATATGTCAGTTACTAAGGCTGGCAAAATTAGCCCAAACCTAAAATCCAGCAAAAAAAAAAGACCCAAACCCAACCCAAAAAAAATGCCTATTGGACCAACCCAAAAATTGCTCACTAAATATGTGATCCATTTGAGTCTTGTTCATGATGCCCAATGGGCCACCTACAAAATGCTCAATTAGTCTAGCTATGATGCCCATTGGGCCAATCCAAAAATAACCCCGTTTAGGTTATCATATTTTTTTTACTGCAGTAATTTTAATATTATATTATATTGAGGGTTAATTTTATCAAATTGATTGATCCATATATGGGTTACATGCGATCCATCTGGGCCATAATATGACATATATGGGCCACCCGGTCCATCTCGAGCCCACCCAGGTCCAAAAAAACTTTATGTCATCATTAGAAAGTATAATTCATGACGAGTCCGGTTGTATAATTTGAGCTGAAATTGAGATAAAATAATCCTCAAAAAATCAAAAATAAAAATAAGTCACGGGACTAAAAATGGGTCAAACTAACTTTGATAGGATTTAAAATATTTCACGGACTTCTAAAAATTATTCAAATTATATGAAACATCTTAAAATAATGAATATTAATTTCCAGAAGTGAAAATTGACACTTTTGAAATTTAGAATTTTCGGAATAGCTGACAATATTTCGATCCTTGAAACCTATCGAAATGAACTTCGATTGACTCAAAATTTTAAAAGCATCTTAATTATAAATATTTAGAAATTTTTAGAATAATTTTGGTGGAAAAATAAAATAAGGATGGATAAGCAAATGACAAATGAACCAACATTCATTAAATCCATATGTTGGCTCAAACCTGTCCAATCCATTTGGACATTGACCTATTTATGACCCATATTTTTTGATCCATTTATGACCCACCCATTTATAACCTGTCCGTTTATGATCCAACTTAAATCTGTCCAAACCGTCCATTTGTCACCCTATCAGTTATCTAATTTAAATTAGCTAATTGCTCATATTAATTTCCACTAATAAAGACAGATTTTTTAATTATAGAAAATTCTAATATGAAACTAATTTCATACATATTATTTTATATTCCGACATATTCTCGTTTATATCGGGATCAATTTTTCATCTTGAGAGTTATAAGCATATTCCAAAATTTTTCATAATATTTATTTATTAAAAATATATATTTTTAATAATATTTTGAAAAATCATATACTGTAGTATTTATATAAAATATAATATATAAAATATATACAAATCGATTAATCTTTGGTTAAAAATTAACTATCAATTTTTTAAAATAAAAATTGTAGTTTTAAATTTTTATTTTTTTTAATTTAAAATCAATTTTATTTCAAATGAATATTTTATTTTATTTTTTTTAATCCTAGTTAATGGTTAATGCTTGCTATCAATAAGTAAAGTTAACGTTCTGAGCTTTTAGCTAATGTATTCTAGCACACAGGGTCCACAAGCACATGTACTGAGGTCTATGCCCAAATTGACAGCACTTAGCACCAGGCAGAACTGCCGACAAAGATGGAGATGGTGACCAAGTGGCAAAATGTAATTTGACATCCCCAACTATATATTCTTCCTGTCTCATATCAAATGTTATTATATTACTTTTTCATGAATATTAAAATAATAATTAGTTTTTCTTCTAAAATCTTATAAACAAGTATTGAAAAGATCAAAACATTATTTCTTATATTTAATGGAGATAAAATATAGTGGAGAAAAATATGTAAAAAAAAGAGATTTAATCAGGCTATTTATATAGTGTTGATAATAATAAAGATAATAAAATTAAAATAAATATAATAAATTTTATTTTGATTTATAAATTACTTTTTCTATATACAAATAAGTGTCTATCTTTTTAAAAATATCTTAATTTTACAACAATACTCTTATTACAATAAATATTTATTCAAATTTCAATGTACGACTAATATAGAAAATTTAATTTCCAACCAATTTTTGCATTAATTATTTCTTTTTTAGAAGGGCAAATTAATAAAACTTAGAGTAGTTAATAAAATTTTTAAATTTAATGAAAAATTAAAGTGAATATTTATTTTTTAATGGAGCGAATAGATTAATTTCGTGTGTGCATGGATTTGAACCGTCATATCATGCACGTCCATTTAATTGATTTGTCTAGATATACATACACCGTATCCATGCACCTACCATATCTCACTCAAAAAAAAATAACATTTTAAGTGGGATAAATTTTTTTAAAGTAATAATTTAAATGGTACGGAGAGAATGATTTTTTTTGTTATTATTATTGTTATTATTGAATTATTAAATTTTTACTTTAGCATATGTTTGGTCTAATTTTATATAATTTTAGATGAAATAATAGTATTATTTTAATAAAAGCAAAGTCCTTGAATTATTACTTTTTGTAATCAAGTTTTTATTTGAATTCAATAAGTGTTTAAGAATTTAATACAACATAATATTCCTTTTTTTTTATCTGTCACTTTAGTTGTTTTCACGAAAATTAAAAAATATTAATTAGACCTAAATTTAGTATTAAATTACGTGATTTTAACTAAATTATCAAATTTAATTGGTTTTAAATAAAATAACTTTTATTGAAAAAGAAAATCAAATTACATTGAAAGTTTAAAAATACATATAAATGAAATTTGAATTTTAATCAAAATAACCATATGTAAGGGAATGGAGGGAGTAATAGCTTAAAGACTCAATAAATAAAAAGGTATAAATTCAGGTATTAGATAGTACATCTTTCCTATGTAAATCTATAAGAAGGGCTGGATAGATATCTACCTTTGTTGACCAACACTGATATATCAGCGTATCCTGTTAACTGAATTTTTTTATATGGTGCTATTTGAACTTGTATCAGTATAATAAAGATGGGATATGTGTATATTTAAGCTTGAGAGCAACGATGTAGCTAGATAGCTACTTGATAGTCAGGAATTTTATCCTTGTCATAATGCCAAAACTGAAGATAATATAACTCCACCGTTGTCAACTGTTGCTGCTAGTTTTGTAAGTGGCATGCGAGATTTCTATTTTTTTTCTTATTTTCGTTCTATATTAATAAACCTATTCATATAAGTTCAGTTTAAAGCAATTAACTTTTTGTACTTTATAGTATGGATAATGTGTTTGATGAGAGTTTTGTGCATCCTAGTTGAGCGGAGCCATAATGTTCAATCTTTCTATTCTCATAGCTGATACGTGGGCTATCGTTTTTCGAATCTTCTTCTACTAGCAGGAGGTACTAATTAAGTGACCATTTTTCTGTAGTTAGAATTGAACAGTGAAAAGAGTCTTTTTTTGTGATTTTATATGCTATATTTTTCTATAGCTAAATAGTATTTTGGCCATATGTTTCTTGTGTTTTGTAGCCTAGATACCAAAACTTGAAGCAGATTAACATGAAATTTATGCAAGATATTCTATAGTTGATTGTCGTTCTAGTTTCAAATTTTAGACTGAAGGATGATTAACGCGATGTTGCGTGCTTAGGATATGTTTAATAATTTAAACTTTTCATTGTTTTTAAGAATGTTCTAAGAGTATTTAGTGTTGACTTTTATGTTTTTGGCATTGTAATTTACACAATATTTATATAAATTTTAGATAACTTTTTGTATAAATTATTTTGTTATATATTAAAATTATTAATTAATATATAACTTCAATTTAGATTTTATACTTTTATATTGACTTTATTGTGTTTAATTTGGGATTTACAAATACGAAATATATAATTTTTGCAAAAAAAATAGAAAAATAATATGTTACCGACGGAAATCCGTCGCTGCCATTCCAATAATTTTAATATTATACTAAATATATTTGCCGACAAAATTATCGACGAAAATTTCGTCGCTGTTTATGATAAAATAAATTTATAATTTATTCATTAAATTTTACCGACGGTTCACCTACAAAATTTTCCGTCGCTAAACTATCAACGCGACGAAACATACGACGAATTTTAAATAAATCTACCGACGGAATATTTTTATAAATCCGTCGGCAATATTTACCACCTGCGAGTGTTTTACAGATGGATGCATTCTGTCGGTAAAATAATAAAAAACCGTTGATAAGGTTATTTTCCGTCAGTAAAATCACAAATCCGTCGGTAAAATGCATTTTTGTGTAGTGTTTATTGTCACATCATCAGCTATGACACATTAGCTATGAACATCATTAGCTACAGATACATGTGGATTGCTGAAGTGTCAAATATGACACAGTAGCTGATGATGGTGATTTGTCTGCTGATGTATCATTTATGACATATTAGCTGATGACGTGGCAATAAATTTATCTCCATATGTATCCAGTCAAGATGGCTTTTTCTGCAAAAAAAAAAAATAAATTCAGTGACATTTAAGTCACGAAAAATAAATTAGTTACTTTTTGATGATAAGTCGTAAGTCTAATGACTGTAAATGAAATTGATCCAAACATGAGACGTGTCATGTGTGTGCAGGTATATAATGTAGCATGTTATGTCATTAATCCGACAAGAATTCTCGTCGAAAACCGGTGAATATGATTTTTATGTAAAAATATGAAAAGTTCAGTAATTTTTAAGTCACGAAAAAAATTATTTACTTTCGAATAATAAGTCGTAAATTCAGTGATTGTAGGTGAAATTGATCCACAAGATTAGGAATGAACACATTACACATAAGCTACATTTAGCGTGTATTGGTGATAAAATAAGAGGTCGTTTAAGATGGTTTGGACACGTACGATGTAGGTCCATAGATTGTACGACGTGAAAATGTGAGCATTTAATGGAAGAAGTTAAAAAAAAAAAAAAGGTAGAAGCAAACCAAAGACTACATGGAGAGCAATAATTTATGAGGAATCCCATTTGCTTAATGTTGAGTAGGACATGCCTTCGAATTGAAGGAAATGGAGACAAAGAATCTATACAGCCGACCCTATCAAGCTTGAGATTTAGGTTTATTTATTGCTGTTGTCGTTATCATCTTCCGGAGTCATCTTGCATCACTAAAAATCAGTAGCGGAGCAACATTCAAATGAGGGTGGGCACATGCACCCGTCAAATTTAGATTTTCTTGATATATATATATATATATATATATATATATATATATATATATATATATATATATATATATATATATATATATATATATAAGTATTTTTATCACTTCAATTGATCCGTAATAAGAAAATTTCACCTTTTCTTTTAATTTTTAATATTGTATTTATTAATTTTTTATTTAATTGATTTTTATTATTTTATAGATTATTTAGATTTTGTTAAGTTGAATGTGTATTTTAATACTAATTTTGAATAAAATAAAATAACTAATTTGAGTGATAATTGATTAACATAAAATACTTTTTTTTTACAGTATTAATATTAAGCTAATTATTCAACGATTTTAAAATATGAAAATATATATGTCGAGAACAATTGTGAAAATTATATATTTATTTGATTTTAATTATTATCTTTTTTTTTTAATTTCAAATGAAATATATTGTCATATTATAATTTATTTATTTTTAATTTTTTATATTAAAATTATAATATGTGCCCTTGCTGGCCCTGTAGTCTTGGCTCCGCCACTGCTAAAAATCATCTATTATCAATATAGATGATTAATAAATTAGTGTTAAATTACTTTTTTTTTATTGTCTTGCAGAATGTTTATGTAATTTTTTTACTATATATATTGACTTTTATTTTTATCTGTAATTTTTATATTTAGAATTTTTATTTTAATTATATAGATGGATTTTTTTTAATGAACCATACTATAGAATAATTGTATATGTTAATTTTCTTTAATGGTTAACCAATGGCATCTAACAGTTAACTAATTATTAATAAATTGAATTTCGATTTGAATTTTGAAAAATCAAAACTAATATATTGAATTTGAAAAATAAATTCTGTAATGGTTAACCCATTCATATTCATTCTATTTTTAAATTTGGTATACTATGCGGAAAGAAGGAAAAAGGAAAAAGAAAAAAAAAGAAAGTAGGGTCAAAGACTTATTGTTGTAACTTCTTCTCGTTAAAAGAAAAAGTATTAAATAAAAAAGTCAATAATAAAAAGAAGCAAAAGCAAATCTTGAGGAAGAAGTGTTTTGGAAATCTTTTTTGTGGTTAGGTTTTCATCTATTGGCTGGCTAGCAGAAAGAACAAAACAAGGATCTTCTTGTAGCTCTTTCTACCGTTTTATATTGTCTTTTGGTACACAAACATTGCAGCTAGTCTTGGGCCCATTATTATTTATATAATTCTCATTGGATTTTCTATCAATCCTCGATTAATCTTTCTTTATCAAAAGAATATATATATATATATATATATATATATATAAAACCAACAATATGCTCTTAGCCCTTAAGAAAGTACACACAGCTTCTGCCAATAAATTATTATTTTCCATCTCCCTATTTGTTGGGCAGTTACTAACTCCAAATATTAACAAAATTTTCCAAACTTCTTTTTATCAACTTTCACTAAAATATGATTAATCACACTGTATTAATTAGTAATTAAAAATAATTGAATTTCAAAACTTTTTATTCACTATAGTCTTGAAAAACAAAATAGAAAAATATTCAATAATGAGAAAGATTAAGAATTAACATTTTATTAGAATAACATGTAGTTCAAATAATTAAAATCTTAATTATTCTTTTAATCGATCATAATTCGAATTTCATCCCTATTTTCCGCACGTATTGATTTAATTATATATAAAAATTATACTTTATGACTAAATGCATAATTTTTTCCCTGTACTTGTACCAATTTGCCAAGCCAGTACTTAAACTCTAAATTTCTCAATTAGACACGTTAACTTGCTTAAATTGATAATTATAAAAACAGATTTCAACTGATCATCGTGTGTATGAATTTTACCATTGACTTTTTACCGTGGGAGACCATTTATTTCAATTCCATATGTATTACACTCCCATCTTCGGGTGTAGTACACGCCCTTGTCAACCCAGTATAATTAGTGCCACATGTAAAAATTTGTATTTATGACTATGGACTTAAACAAGTTTAGATGTTTAATTGGGAAAATTTAGAGTTTAGAGGCCGATTTAGCAAATTGGTACGAATATAGGGGATAATTTATGTATTCGGCCGACACTTTATTGATTAGTTGACATGGAATTATCAGTTAGTAATGAGAAAGATTTAAGAATTTAAATTATAGTGAGCATCCTCAATTTAAGTTATTAAGCTCAAATTGGTCATAATATAAAAAATATTTATCACAATATGAAAAGACTCGTATTAGACTGGAGATACAGATTTAAAAGTTTCCTTCCTCGAAATATTGTTGTTGGATCTTGACTCTCTCTCTCTCTCTCTCTCTCTCTCTATATATATATATATATATAAGAGTTCTTAGAAGTTGGGCTACATTATCAAGATCTGATCCTGCATTAAGCAGCTTAATAATAATGGATATTATTGGTAGAGATGGATCAAGACTACACATGCATGTATTAAATAAGTAGTAGGTGAATTAAGTTCGATTAATCTATCTGTCCAAAGAATGCCATCGGTATTTGATTAGTGATTATTACTTAATTAAAAATATAAACACTTTTAAATTTAATTTCTCATTTTGATATTTATATCTCTTATAAAAAAAATATCTGCGTAAAGAAATGAAAAGAAATATGGCAAAATTTGAATGTGTGATAAAAGGACAACGACGTCGGCACCCAAAAAGGGCAAATGCAATAAATTATAATTATTTCATGGTAGGAAACTGTACCCATCTTTCCTCTTTCCTTGGCCTTTGCATTAAATTATCACACGATGTGAGATAAGGACAATACGATTACTAGCAAATTATCTTTTAATTTTTTTAATAAGCAACTACCAATTGTGCCTTCCAAGTCTGTTCGTTTAAGCCTATCACTGGTTTTTCTTTGATAAATTATGCATTTTCTTTACAAGTTAATTTTCACGAGTCAGTGATTAATTATTTCATATTATAATTTCACTACAAAATCATGTGATTCGTGCTGTGCCTCCAAACTTTTATTGGCAATATTCTTGTGCTGTAACCATAAAAGACATCCCAACATTAAGATCTTCGAATTTCTGCAAGAAATTCATGGATTCAATATTTTGTATTTACTGTATGTGTATATTGCCTTTAGGATTTTAATTTTTGAACTATTCCTTGCTCTCGATCTTGGAAGATCCACTATACTTTCCTCGCAATTATTAGCTAGGGCTCTTAATCTTTCAAGTACATGGAAGGAAAAATAATTTCGAGTCCTGTTAGGCCGTGAGATTGAAAGTACAATTCATGATTTTTTTTGTCCTTTTGTAATTAATCACGCACGTTAAATTTGTTTTTTTTTTTCAGATATTTTATCACATTTTTCTTTATTTTTTGATTAAAATTGATGGCAAAATTTTTCAGAGGCTTCCAATCTTGTTCAATTCTTTTAAGAACAATAATAATAATAAGTTAAAGAAATAAATAAGAAATTAGATGGGATGGCAATGGTTTTTTTTTTTTAATTAAATGTCTTGGATTCAAACTGTAAGCTCTAAGTATTTTTTTTTTCCTTTTGGATCTGTCCGGTGCAAATCTAAATTAATGGAGAAAATGAGTTTTCAAAAAAGAAAACCCTACTCTAATCAGTTATCAATGCGATTCTGGGTGTAGAATTGGCCAACCCTTCTAAGCAAAATTGTCTCAGTTTTGGTAACCATTGAACTCATTACTAATTTTAGTGTGACCGCTCATGAAAATTTCATTCGATATTGTTACCCGTATTATTATAGTATAATGTAGCAACAGTTACGTAAACTAGACTTCTATTACCTTTAGATTCTACTGATAATTATTTGTCAGTACATTTAACAAAGTGAATTGGTTACTGAAAATTGTTTTCTAACACTATCTCTGTATAATAACATTGACTAATAGATATTTTTTTAAAAAAAATAAAAAAATATCCTAATGAATAATCATAGTGGTAATTGATGATTAAAAAGCATTTATAACGTCTTAAAATGGAATTACACCCTAATTTCCCTTTTGATTTTTTTTTTTCTGATATCTCTGGTTGTAATTAATGTGTGTCTATCCCTTATACTAAACAGATGGAAAAACATGCTAATGCAAGTGTACTCCTTAAATGGAAAAGCTATCAATATTACTCAAAAAAGAAATAAATACAAATTTCCACTGTCTTCTTCCCCAACATGGCTGCAACCTAACAAATTCCATTATATTTGAACTTTTAATAAACTTAATTTTATATCCAGAAGAAAAGAAACATACCAAATCCACGAAAAAGTCAAGAAAAGTTTATATAAAACTGGGTTGAAGAATTTAGATACATCAAAAAGGGACGAGCTACAAAACTAATTATAACATTCACCAATTACATTTCAATAATATAATTTTTATTAAGTTAATTCACACTTAAAAATCAAAACAAGATTACATAATATTCAAAAACAAAAATGATAAAAACATATATATTCAAAGGGTGTAAGTAAGTAGGCCAGATCTCCATGGACAACTAAATCATTATAACTATAAAACTAATAATTATTTTAATTACCACCAATAATTGCATTCTTTAGTTGCTCTTCTAGCTCTAAAGCACAAAGTTGAAGCAGGAGAACCAAAGCTCTCTGCATCTTGATCATACTCATAAACCCTCGAATCAAACGATGACCCACAGCTGGAAAATCTTCTCCTTCCACGATATTCTCTGTTGGGTGTAGATGGAAAAAAGCTCGAGATTGAAGAAGATGAAGAAGAGAAAGAGGAGGAGGAAGAGGGTACTAACGTAGAGGACTTTCTTGGATTGATTCTTGAAAAAAGAATGCGAATAAGATTGGATCTTGAATGTTTCTTGATTGGATTTTTATTGCAAGAATTTGAATAGAAAGAAGGAGGTGGAGTAAGTGGAGGAATAAGAGTACTTTCAGAAAAGGAGTATTTAGGATTAAGAGTACCAGGCTTAGACTCCCATAGAAATGGCACACCAACTTTTACTCTAAAAGAAGGGTAAGCCATTGAAGTTTCCTTTGAAAGAAGCCTCGAGAAGAACTTGTCATCTTCTTTAATTTGCAGAGATTTCTGTGCAAGATCTGAGCTACTACTGCTGTACATCTTTGGATTTATTGAATTTTTCAGTAAACTAAGAGAAATATGGAAGAAAGAGAAGAAAGATGCAATAATTCCTTAGCATTATATACATATTTATATAAATAAGAGGACTGTAACAATAGATTAATTGAAGCTGTGTGCTTAAAATATAATATTAACACATGCATTTCATTTATTTGGATTTTTGGTTGAAGATTTTTTAATTGTGATGTTGTATGGTACCCCACACTAGAGCTTTGATGACATAAAATTATTATATTAGTGACCTATATTTGGGGTATGAGTAATTTATTATCTACCCAATTTGTTTGAGTTTTTAATTATTATTATTATTATTATTATTATTATTATTATTATTATTATTATTATTATTATTATTATTATTATTATTATTATTATTATTATTATTATTATTATTATTATTATTATTATTATTATCTATTTTGCTCATGATCAATCAACATTTTTTTAGCATAGTATTCTGTTTGTGGGCTTAAAGCAAAAGTGATTGAAATTAAAGCCCCTTCTTACTTTGGTCCCTCGTATAATGAATTACATATTTTTGTAAAAAAAGGAACTTAAACAATTATAGATAATCGTATTCATATTTTGAATATATATCATTTTTAAATATTTAAAAAATATATTTTATTATCTTGTTTAGATATATTCAATAAAATTTTGAATTAATTGAATTGGTGAAATTCGAATATTAAATGATTATATATATATATATATATATATATATATATATATATATATATATATATATATATATATATATATATATATATATATATATATATATATATATAGAAAAGCTCTCCATTTAAAGATTTATATGATCTTTATCAACCTAAATTAACCTGAGTAGAAAAATTTTGATCGTTTAAACCAGTGATCTCGAGTTCGAGTAATCGTGGATGCAACAAATTTTATTGGAAGAGGTCTTCGCAGTTGCATCTAATAACATTTCAAGTGAAAATTAATCTAAATATATTATGATTTAAAGGTATCTCTCTTCAGTATAAGTGTGCTTAAAATACCATACTAAAAATACACACACAAAAATTTATCTGCCCTTTGATTTTAGTCCCATAGTGTATTTATTAGCTAGTCCGCCTTTCTTTCTTTTAGTCCCATAGTGTATTTATTAGCTAGTCCGCCTTTCTTTCTTTTTTTCCTAATTATTAATTCCTACGATGATAGCCAATGGTACAGTCGGTTTCATTTATACATCATCCTAGTCGTGGCAAAATCATAACTTTTCTTTAATTACAAAATAACTTGGGGCCTTTCCTTCATTTTTCAATTTAATTCATAAATTAAAAAGTTTACAATTTGATATTTAATTTTTATTTATATTTCAAATCAAGAAATTTATTATAAATTCTATTTAAATTTAATGGAATATTTTAAAATATTTTGTAAATCACTATACGATATTTTATTAATTTTGGATGTATCGATTCGAAATATAATTAAAAATTGTATGTTAAATTTCAAAGGTTTTTAGTTAAGATGAGCGAGTGAAAACTATGCATAAATTTATAATTAACTTTCGTTTTCTTATTACAAAGTGCTCCACGACTTTCTATCTATCCTGTTATAAATTAACTCTCCCTGTAATTACAATTACTTGCTGCTCTTGAGCTATGAATTTCAACCCTGGCGAGATGTATATTTTTTTAATTCAAATTACATAATCAAAACTTACCCATTAGACTTTGGCCAACTGGTAATTCAATTATGCTCGTATATATTATATATTTAATTAAGATACTATTATTTTATTTAAAATGTCAAAAAAAAATTATTTATTAATAATCCACAGATGGAACGCCACCAAACACGCTCTCCAGGGGAATAATTAAATATCAAAGGCCAAAACACAAAGTCTATATTTACCCGACGTACCTTTTTGAAAGAGTTTGGGATACGTTCATAATTATCGAGATAAAAAATTGATCTCAATATAAATATGATAATATCGAAATAGAAAATAATACATATGAAATTAATTTTATATTGAATTTTCCCTTCATTAGGGAATCTGTCATTTTTGTGTATATTAATATGGACAGTTATCTAATTTAAATTAGGTAACTGACATATTAATATAATATTATTTCTTTTACTTAATTTATGTAACCGTTAATTTAATTCATTATAATTAAGATAATTCATGTTATCTTAATTAGAGCCTTATATAAAGGCTAAATTTTTTCATTTGGAAGGAAGAGAAAAATTTGAATAACGAAACTTTTTCGGTTTGTCTCCACACTTATTCTCTCTTTATCTAGTGGAGTTTTTAGTTCGTGGATCTATACTTTTATTCCGTAGTTCGTGACACAAGTGTGAAAGGCTTGTTGGTAACGTGAAACATACGATTTTCGTTTCAACGATCTACGGATCAAGAGATATTTATGTTTACTTCTTGTAATATATATATATATATATATATATATATATATATATATATATATATATATATATATATATATATATATCTTATATTGGTATCAGAGCCTATATTTTTGCATTCTGGCTTATTTTTTTTAGACCTATATTTTTATGAAAATTCAGATATGATTCAGACTGCATGATATGCATATTAATATTGTAGATGTATGTAAGTATATTTTTGATATGTATATTTTTTTGTGTACATAAAAAATAATTTAAAAATCCGTAACTAAAATTTCAAGTGAAAATTTTTTATTTTTGACCATACCACGGAACTCAGGGATCCCGAAAATCCCAACCTAAAAAAATCTGGTGGCCTGAAATCATCGAGAAGGCAGCGTGTGGCATGCATGCATGTAACATCCTAAAATTTGCATCTAACATACATGACATATTTTAGAACATAAACAGTAATTCTAGAGTAGTTTTGGAAATAAATGTTGTTAAATAGAATAGAGAAATTTGGAAGTGTACAAGGGTTAAACGTACTCAGACTAAGAAAATATGAAGATGGGTGACCGGACGGAAAATTTGAATTAAAATCAAAATAAAAATAGATATTAAATGGAGTTTAGTATCACAATTTAAGATGAAATTGAGCTCCCATGGGTCCTCAAATCAGACATAGGAATTTTTACTCGATATCAAAATTTAATAAACTGTCCTGCTCTTCTTGCTAATATTTGTTCATGAACCCAACTAGGTAAATCTGGTCACAACCTGCTTTTGCTCAAACTAAATATAATGTATTAAGTTTTTTGAAAACTTAATATACTGTATTGAGTTTAATAAAACCTAATACACTATATACATTTTTTGTTTAAAGGTAAAAAATATGAATATATAAGCAATTTAATTGCATTGCATTTACTTTTGACAAAACTAATACACAATATTCAGTTTTTGCTTAAACTAAATACAGTGTATTGAGTTTTGACAAAATTCGATAAGCTGTATTGAGTTTAATAAAAGCTAATACACTATATTTAATTTTTTCTTGAAAAAAGTATGAATATACAATCAATTTATTTACATTGAATTCATTTTTGATAAACCTAATACATTATATTAAGTTTTTGCTAAAACTAAATATAGTGTGCTGAGTTTAATAAAAGTTAATATATTGTATTCAATTTTTGTTTAAAACTAAAAACTATGAATATATAAGCAATTTATTTACATTGAATTCACTTTTGACAAATCTAGTACATTATATTCCGTTTTTTTCTCAAAATAAATATAATATATTAAGTTTTGACAAAATTTAATATAATGTATTGAGATTAATAAAAACTAATACATCGTATTCAAATTTTCCTTAAAGTTAAATATGACTATAGTGTATTCTATTTTTTATTAAAGCTAAAAAATATGAATATATAAACTAAAAAAATATTACATTGAATATATAAGCAATTTATTTACATTAAATTAACTTTTGACTAACCTAATACATTATATTCAGTTTTTGTTCAAACAAAATATAGTGTATTAAGTGTTGCCAAAATTTAATACACTATATTGAGTTTAATAAAATCTAATATATTGTATTTAATTTTTGTTTAAAGCTAAAAATTATAAATACATAAGCAATTTATTTACATTGAATTCACTTGTGATAAATCTAATACACTATATTTAGCTTTTGCTCAAACTAAATGCACAAACATTGTTAAAACTCAATACACTATATTTAGTTTAATAAAACCTAACAAACTGTATTTAATTTTTGTTTAAAGCCAAAAATTATGAATATATAAGCAATTTAATTACATTGAATTCACTTTTGACAAATCTAATAAACTATATTAAATTTTTGCTCAAATTAAATATAGCGTATTGAGTTTTGCCAAAACTCAATACATTGTATTGAGTTTAATAAAACATAATACACTATATTTAATTTTTGCTTAAAATTAAAAAATACAAATAGATAAGCAATTTAATTACATTGAATTCACTTTTGACAAACCTAATACAATATATTCAATTTTTTTCTCAAACTAAATATAGTATATTAAGTTTTACCAAAATTCAATACATTGTATTGAGTTTAATAAAACTTAATACATCATATTCAATTTTTGTTTAAAGCTAAAAAAATATAAATATATAAGTAATTTAATTAAATTATATTCTCTTTAATAAAATATAATACACTATATTCAATTTTTGCTCAAACTAAATATAGTGAATTGAGTTTTGCCAAAATTCAATACATTTTATTGAGTTTAGTAAAACTAATATATTATATTTAATTTTTTCTTAAAACTAAAAATATGAATATATAAGCAATTTAATTATATTTTATTCAGTTTTGACATACCTAATACAATATATTCAGTTTTTTCTCAAACTAAATATAGTGTATTGGGTTTTGCTAAAACTCAATACACTGTATTGAGCTTAATAAAACCTAATAGACTATATTCAATTTTTATTTTAAGCTAAAAAATATGAATATATAAGAAATTTAATTATATTGTATTCTCTTTAATAAAACCTAATGCACTATATTTAGTTTTTGCTCAAACTAAATACAATGTATTGAATTTTGCCAAAACTCAATACATTGTATTCAATTTTTTCTTTAAACTAAAAAATATGAATATATAAGCAATTAATTACATTGTATTTACTTGTGACCAATCTAGTACATTATATTTAGTTTTTGCTCAAACTAAATGTGGTATATTGAGTTTTGTCAAAACTAAATATAGTATATTGAGTTTTGTTAAAACTTAATATACTGTATCGAGTTTAATAAAATTAGGGATGATCACGGGGCGGGAAAAATCCCGTACCCGTGGGTACCCGACCCGAACGGGGCGGGGAATCCCCGATATTTTTCCCCATGGGGGCGGGGATGGGGATAAAAAAATCCCCGGGGTGAAATTTGGGGCTGGGGCGGGGAAGGGGGTCTCCGCCCCGCGGGGATCCCCTAACCCGATTCATTAATTACCATAATATCCCTATATTTTAAATATTTACATTTTTTTCATCGACTATAAATATCTCAGTTAAACCCTAGGCTCACTCATTTCTTTCTTTCTCCTGCCGACCTACGACCTTTCTTCTCTTCTCCCTCTCCTGCAACGACCTGCTGCCTTTCTTCTTTTCTCCCTCTCCTGCCGACCTGCTGCCTTTCTTCTCTTCTTTCGGCTCATCTTTATTTCCTCGATCTACTTGGTTTTGTTTACAACTGATAGTTCGATTTTCAAGGACTTGTAATCTGTTGCTCGGCTGATTTGGTAAGATGGTGTTGTTCTGTTTGGCTCAATTTTTTTCTTTGGTCTCAGTTTGTTTTCTAGGTAGTGGCTCTTAGAGTCTTAGTTCAGATCTAAAGCTTTTGCTAATGATAACTTTTTTGAGGTATAAATACTGCAGGTGCGCCCCATGGGATAGAGCACTATAGTCTTGTTGGGTTGGTGTTGTACTCTGGGCAGGTAAGTTCCAATAACTATTCTTGTTCTGTGCTTACCTTTTAATTGGTATGCATAAGTGAATCACCATCCATTATTTCATTGTGTTTAAAGCTTTAGGCAACATCATCTTTATCCAATTATGCTGCCAAATATTGATTGGATGATCCTTTTAGATTTATTGAAGAAGCTTAGTTTTTAAAATTATGAGACTTTCAGAAAAAGAGAGGGGAGAAGAAAAGAAAAACAATAATTCCATTTACAAACTTCGTAGGGGAGAAGCAAAATCCTCTCGTTTTTTTCCCCTTAATTTTATGTTAGCATGTTTGATTGTTCTTGTTAGTGTTTTCTTATGGTTAAGTTTTACATTGACAGTGATTACTTCTCAAGGATTCTGATAGAAGGAACTGCAGTTGAATCTCTTTACTGAGATATGAATGTTTTGAAGGAACTGCAAAATTAAAGATCTCACTCAGTTTTTACACCTTCTAGTTAAATAAATATAAATTTATTATCAGTTATGCTTCTTGAAATTTTATGATTGGAAGATATATCATTTTATCTCTGTTTTTGTTGTATATTTTCTCTTCATTTTGTTGTTGTTTATCTATTTTCAGTATACTAATGAAGAGATTGCACGATACTTGTAGTGGTGGGTGAGAAGAAGTCCAAGTTTCGATTGATCCTTGTTGAGAGCAGGATTCATAGGCTTGCACGATACTACAAGAAGACAAAGAAGCTTCCTCCTGTCTGGAAATAGTAAGCCTCTCTGCCATGTACTCAACTTGTATTCCCTACCTGCAGCAAGTGACTGGTCAGGGCTTTTATTGCATGTTGGGGCATAATATATTTCTTTAATTTGTTTCATTATTGTGGTGTTTATGTGCTGCAACCTTTTTGGATTTGGTTTGACCAAAGCTTTTTAACACTTGGAAAGTCAGATAATTAAATCTTTATAGATGTTTGCCTATGGATGAAGAGTGGCAAATGGCTGCTCAAATTTGTGAGAAGTTAAAAATATTTTTGGATGTAACTGAAATCTTTTCTGGGACAAAATATCCTACTGTCAATCTTTTTTTTCCAAAAGTGTGTGAAATTAAGATGGAATTGATGCAGTGGGTTATTTGTGGGTGTCCTTATATTGAAGTTATGGCTTGCAAAATGATTGAAAAATTTGATAAATATTGGTCTCAAATTCATGATATATGAGTGTGGCGACTATTTTGGATCCTAGGTACAAGACTAAATTTTTGGAGTGTTATTATCCTCTATTCTATGGAGATGAAAAAGCAAAAATAGAGGTTAAAAACATTAAAAAAATTTGTTATAATTTGGTTGATCAATATTCATCAAATTCGAAGTCAAGTGAAAGTGGTGTTGTAGCTGACTCATCAAGAAGTTTTTCTTCTCAATCATCAAGCTATAGTGTAGGGTCGTCTTATATGCGCAAATTTGAATTATTTGTTGCTTCATCTGAGTCTCAAAGTGATAGCATGCGCACTGAATTAGACCTTTATTTGGAAGAGAAACTGTATCCACTTAAAGATGATTTTGATGTATTGAGTTGGTGGAAACTGGCTCTTAAGTATCCCACATTGCAATTACTTGCACGAGATATGTTGGCAATCCCCGTATCTACGGTGGCATCTGAATCAACTTTCAGTACAAGTGGAAGGTTTATAAGTAGTCATCGTAATAGATTGCATGCTGACACGGTTGAAGCATTAATGTGTACACAAAATTGGATACTAGCTTCAAATAAAGGTATGTGAAAATTGACTGTTTAATTGTATTTAATTATTGATTTTGCTTTTCTGACTATAGTTCATAATAATAATTTATAAATAACAATTGTATTTAATTATTCATACTTTTAGGTTCTTCAATTGCTCATCCACAATGTTACACAATGCTTGAAGATATGGATGAAGATGATGAGGTAAATTATAAATGCATTTATTTTGAATATTATAATAATAATTGTTGTTATCAATTTCAATTTACTTTCAATTTATATATAAATATATAAGTAATTTATTATACTTGATTAATTGATATTTCAGGTTAATACACGACGGAATGGAAATGTTTCAAGTGAAGTTATTAATTGTTAATGAATGAATGTTATTTTATAATTTGAATTGTATGGGATTTTTATAAATATTTTGTATTTGAATGGTATGAAACATTTTTAATTTTAAGTTATTAATTATTAAAATTTGTATTTTAATTTTATGTGAAATTTTTTTAAACAAATGAAATATAATTTATAAGAAATATTTAATTCGGGTCGGGTAGGGGTCGGGGAATTGAGGGCAGAACGGGAAATTCATCGGGGGACGGGGATCCCCGCGGGGCGGGGACGGGGGGATTTTTCTCCCCGTGTTCCATGCGGGGGCGGGGACGGGGAATCCCCGACTATGCATGGGGCGGGGAGTGGGGACTCCTTCCCCGTCCCCGCCCCGCCCCGTGAGCATTCCTAAATAAAATATAATACATTCTATTCAATTTTTGTTCAAAGCTAAAAAATATGAATATATAAGCAATTTAATTACATTGTATTCACTTTTGACAAACCTAATACATTATATTCAGTTTTTGCTCAAACCAAAAATAGTGTATTAAGTTTTGGCAAAACTTAATACATTGCATTAAGTTTAATAAAACCTAATACACTGTATTCAATTTTTCCTTAAAGCTAAAAAATATGAATATATAACCAATTCATTAATAGCAATAAGAAAATTATTTCACTTTATTTTCGATTCCAATCAATTTTATTGTGCAGGTAACATATATATTTTTATCGTAATAGTTTAAATGTTGCGTTAAAGTAATTGAATAATACGCTATAATTTTTTTAAAGACAGTATAAATTTATGCTTATTATTTATAAAATTGATAAATCTAGATATTTAATGAGATTTTAGGCATCGAAATAAATTTTGAATATATTAAACTAACATATTCTTAATCAGGGGATTGAGGGGAACCAAGAAGAGGCATTCTTAAAAAGAAATTTGCCATTTTTAAAGAGATATAGCCCTTCATGTTTTGCCTACTTATAGAAAGGTATTAAAATTTTATCTCCATTAATATCAAAATCTTTTTTTTTGGTTGCCACTTAATATCAAAATCTTAGTTGCCTTGTGAGGGTGGATCCAAATCAAATAATGGGTTACGGAACTAGGATTCCTTATTTATGCATGCTTCTACAAGCTTGGTTTACCAAATTTATGAGTGATTTTACAACCTATAACTTGGATTTTGCCCCTGTAAGTTCTGCTAAAAGAAAAATATCTCAGCTTTGTCCATGTATTTTCACTTTGGCACCACAAAACAAGCACTCATTCATTAAACTATAGTTTATAACGAGAGCTAAAATGCAAATTAATTTAGTTTATATTTTGACATGAGATAGTTTAGAAGTCTCACACGTCAATATATATATATATATATATATATATATATATATATATATATATATATATATATATATATATATATATATATATATATATATATATATATATATATAGTATCAGAAGTCGAAATGCACAAACATTTTCAAGAAATATCATACTCTTATGTTTATAACATTCAGCTTTTTTCTTAAGAAAATATTGAACTTTCATTAAAATAAAAAGAGCACGAAGCAGTCGGAACCAAAATGCTCTACCCTCCGAGCCATCCTATATTTAGTTACAAGGAAAGGGTGAGGTTTATTAGCACAAGAAAAATTCGAGTTTCGCACAAACATTCTATCAAACAAGTGGTGCGTTCGATGAAAACTAGAAATTTAAAAAGTCTCAACAGGATATAGCTATAGTAACAATAATTATTAATAACATGAAATATCAAGGATGCTAAGAATAAGCAGGCCCCAGTGATTCAAGGGGTAGCATTAAGATCAAAGATGGAACCGCCGTTGCCAATGGAGTGTTTTGGAAATCTTCTATGGTTGGCTACGGCAGAAGGTGATATAGAAGCTTATAAGTCTTATGGAATTGTGGATAGAATGAAATATTCCACAAGAAATATAAATCCAAACTTTGTAAGGAAGTTCCAAGACTGTGGTAAACACTTTAATTCGATGAAGAAGTTTGCTGAAAAAAATTCAAATACATTTGAGAACAATTAAGACTCTTAAATTAGAATATTAGGCATTTTTGTAAGAGTAATTTAAAAAAATGGCAATTATGAAAAAGAAAATTTTAAAAATAATATTTAAGAAAATTGAGAAATGCGGGAGTGCAAATTTAAGAAACGGAAACCTAATTATTGAGAGTTAATGGAAAAACAAATACAATGAACCATTTAAGAAAAAGTTAAGTGCAAATTTAAAAAAAGTTTAATAGGATAGATACGAAAATATTGAAAGAAAGTTCATTTTGATGGAAGATAGATATCCAATCAGGTTGTACATATTCTGCTCTACAGATAAAGAATATGCGAGTTTTTTAGTGGGTCTAAGAATAAACACTTCGAAATTCAAATTAAATTTCTAAAAAGATAAATAGTGGAAAGATCAAAAGTATTTACCATTAGATGTGGGAAGCTGTTTACAGTGCTCATGTTGTTGACTTGTTCCAAGAAATGTCACAGCTAAGAAAAAAGACATGGCTTGTTTGAATGTATCAAATTACCATGGTAAGTTTGGTCAAGCAGGGCCCATATTCAAGATCATTGACTTGTAAATCTTCCTTTTGGGCTCGTGTCTTGACTTGAGTCCGGACTTGGCATAATGGGTATTATTAAGGCAAATTATGGTTTAAGCGTACTTAAAGTTTCACTGTACAACATGGAACCGAAACTGGATTCAAGTATAGTATAGACTCTATATTTCTCTCTCATTTTTCATTCTCATACTATAATTTATAGGAATAGCCTGTCAATTACTATAATTATACATATATAGATCTTAGTTCCTTTTTATTATATTTATACTTATATATGAAAAAATAAAAAGAAGAAATAAAAAGAAAAGAAGAAGAAGAAGAAGAAGAAGAAAGAATTTGCCTCCCTAACCTATTCTTTGCGTTCACATATGGCTGTGCTAAACAGAAAAAGAAAAAGGATGAACGTGTCTTTACTCTCTTTATCCATTATAATTATTCAGCACTCTTTTATTTATTATTTGACAGAATGTCTATTTTATTCAATTTTTTTTTTATTATAACACGGAAAATATAAGAAACAAATTCAAAAACTGCACCTCTGTTGGCCCCCTTCCCTAATTAGCCCCTTGACTTTGTGAAAGAAATCTGTCCAAATTTGATTTATAAATTTTAACAAAATCCACGTGTAAATAATTAACTAGTTTTTCAAAACGAATTAATTATTCTTTAACTAGTTTCACTTGTGTACATTAGAAAGAAAAGACATTTTTCTTGGTTAAGCCGTGACGTCAAAGAACTTATAAAACTATAATTATAATTTTCTTCAGAATGACATAATAATATTAGCTAATAAGATCAAACTGTTCATAATAACATTTCGTCTTCTTCAACCATTTATCCCCATAATTAAAACCAAACGTCCTCCCAACGTCTGTTAAAAAACAAATTAATACTTTTTTATTCATAAATTTCCAGCTTGTCGGCATCACCTGCCCAGAGCTAACCTTATCAATTAATCTCATTCAACAAAGTCATCTATTTAAGGCTGCACATCACCATCAAGTGATACTGTAAATTATTTTTTCTAGTGTTTCTTGAATTAATTAATTAAAGACCCCGTCCTACAAGACTGCTTCTTGTCGGCGAAAATTGTTGACCTTTTCTCGTAACATTATCAGACAGAAATTGTCCATATTTTATGTATATTATATATATATACATTTACACATTTCATTGGCATATAGCAGCACTTTATTTCATTACAAAGATGTTGGCATTTTGGTTTTTAATGGTGATCATTAGAGCAGCTAATTCTCAAGACGTAGTAACTGAGGACTGCCCACAAATGTGTGGAAATGTTGAAGTTCCATACCCATTTGGGATCAATGATACATCAGCTGCTATTGTGAACCCTAAATGCGCATTCAATAGCTCCTTTATGTTCTTATGCGACTCTACTTTAAATCCTCCTCGCCTATTTTTTGGACAAAACATGCCAATACATAATATATCCGTAGATGAAGGAACAATCTCTGTCCGAATCGACTCAGCGTTCAATTGCTACAACAAAACAGGGCGGATCTCAAATTTTACACAGTCCATCAGGTTGGGAAATGGTCCGTTTAGATTCTCCGACTCGCGCAACAAGCTTACTGCCATTGGCTGTGACACCTTAGCCTTGATGCAGGATAGGCAGGCCAGTTTCGGTAGTGGTTGCGTGTCCTTGTGCAATCGAAATGTAACTCTTGAAGGTTCCTGCTCGGGTTTTGGATGCTGCCAAACTTCAGTTCCTCAAAGTTTAAAGACATTGGTTATTAGTCTTGGAAGTGCATCTAATCATAGCAGAGTTTGGGAATTTAATCCTTGTGAATTCGCCTTCCTAGCCGATCAAAGGACTTTTAATGTTTCCGATCTTCAGCTTTCTGATAGGCCTTTTTCGACTAAAACTAATGAGATTGTGAAGTCTGACGTTGTTATTGAATGGGTTGTCAGAGAAGAGACTTGTGAAATAGCACAATCAAGTTCAAATTCTAACGCATACGCCTGTGGGATCAATGCTAATTGCTCCTACTCCGAAAATGGCCAGGGGTATCGCTGCCTATGCAATGATGGATTTAGAGGAAATCCTTATCTTCCTCGAGGATGCCAAGGTACTTCTAATCAATCTTGATTATCTTTTCCTGTTTTCTTATATTTTGTGCCATTTTGGTCCTAACTTCCTTTTATATAAATAGACATAGATGAGTGCGAGGAGCCTGAAAAGTACCCATGTGATGGTAGTTGCAAGAATACCATTGGGAGTTACAGATGCGAATGCCCTCTTGGGATGCATGGTGATGGTAAAGTTGGTTGTCAAGGATTTCGAATCACAACTATTGCTGCAGGTACTATTCTATGCACTTCATCTTCATTTCGCTGAATGAATTTTTCAGCAGAGTTAAGTTTTGATGAATTTGTCATTTATTGCAGTTGTTGGAGCTGTTCTGTTTGTCGTGATTATTGCTATCTTGATGGTGATATTGTACAATAGGCGAAAAAAGGAAAAGAACTTCTTAGAAAATGGAGGGATGCTATTAAAGCACCAAAGAGTAAGAATTTTTGCAGAAGCAGAGTTAGTACGGGCCACAAAGAATTATGATCAAAGTCAAGTCCTTGGTGAGGGTGGTTTTGGTTGTGTTTACAAAGGAGTATTGTCAGATAATACTCTGATTGCTGTAAAGAAGCCCAAAGACGAAGACAAGACTCAAATAAATCAAGAGTATCAGCAAGAAATTGGCATTGTTTCACAGGTGAACCATAGAAATGTGGTGAAGATATTAGGCCTATGTTTGGAGACCAAAGTTCCATTACTAGTTTATGAGTACATTTCAAATGGATCACTCTTTCACCATATCCATCACAAGAAGTCTACTATATTAACCAATTGGAGAAATCGATTACGAATTGCTGCTGAAACAGCACTTGCTCTTGATTATCTGCATTCTTTAGCAGACCCACCAATTATCCATGGAGATATCAAGTCATCCAACATCCTTTTAGATGATAATTACACTGCAAAAGTATCCGATTTCGGAGCTTCAGTGCTAATATCCCCAGGCCAAGCTGATATAGCTTCAAAAATTAAAGGAACTTTTGGGTATCTCGATCCCGAATATCTTATGACAGGTTATTTAACAGAAAAAAGTGATGTATACAGTTTCGGGGTTGTCCTTGTTGAGCTTTTAACTGGAGAAAAACCAAACTCAATGGCAAGATCCGGGGAAAAGAGGAACATTATTCAGTATTTTATTTCGTCACTGGAAAGTCACAATCTTCGCAACGTACTTTGTTTTGGGGTAGAAAATGAAGGTGAGATAGAAGAGATTGAAATTTTTGCAGATATCGCGAAACAATGCCTTCGAAGTAGCGGTATAAAAAGGCCAACCACGAGAGAAGTTGCTGAGGAGCTAGGCAGATTAAGAAAATTGCACGAGTCTTTAAGTAAATTTGATCAAAATAACGTAGAGACTGAACATTTATTAAGTGAATCATCTTACAGTTCCATTGACATTGGAGCTAAAGAGATGAACCAACCTGAAATCCTTAGTTTCGGAACATCAGAGCTGGACTATCCTACTTATAGCATTTGAATTTGTTTCCTCGATTCATTTTTTTTTTCAATTGAATTTTCTTCTTTGTAAAAAGAAAAAAAAAAGTTAGTGATCCTGATAATCTCCGAAGTTTCATTAATTTTACAGTTCATTAATTGCTGATTTTGTTGGTTTGTAGGTATAGAAATATGATATAATTTATTCTAATTGTCACTGAATATGTAATCAAATATAACTTTCTAGGTATACAAAGTCAACTTCTTTTGTCTAAATAATTGCATTTTTAGTTCTTTTTCTAACGACGCTAATCAGTGATGTTTATATAAGAAACCAAGCATCAAACTAGGAATGTAGGAACCAGACCGGACCAGACCAGCCAGCCGCACTGGATTGATTGGAAACTATTATTCCTATTATTTTGAAAATTTAGAATATCTATACTAACTGTTATAATTTATCAAAACATTCCCTCACTTTAATGTTAATCAAAGTATCTATTAAGCTTGATGTAATGGAGATTAAATTCTGCCACAGAAAACAATGCCAAATTCGAGCTGATTCAATTCAAATATCTCAAAACTGGAAACTCATCTCTTACTCTATCCAGGCTTAAATTCAATTGGACGTATAATATATTATAACACTCGGATAAAGAGAAATAAAAAAGACAAGTTTTAGTTACACTTGTTGGCATATAATTGTTAAAGATACGTCTACCTTTGGTTTCAAATCGGAACAGAATCAGTTGAAAGATAAAAGCCAACCAACTTAATTTATGATTAAATTATTTATTCAAATTCAAATGGCTTGTTTATAGCATTTTGTTGTAATTGAAATTTATTTTGTAATTATATATACCTCAACAGCTCAAGTAATAAGATAAGCAAAATTTATTCCACTTTGTAAATTCTTTTATGGTATCAGGAGTGATCAAATTTACCTACAATTTTTTTTCCTCTTTTCTCATCAAGGCTTCCAACAGCATAGGTAATATCACTCATTCTTCTCAAAAATCTCTTGTTGCTATCAATGGCTCTCAATTACCTTTAAAGCTTACCATCCAAAATTACTCTACTTGGCGAGCTCAAATCACTCCATTACTCAGAGGACATAATCTCATGGGTTATATTATTGGCACCATTAAATCTCCCTCTATTACCATCACAAAGGACAGTCAATGAGTATACAATCCTGATTATGAGTTTTGGGACTGTCAAGATCAATTAATTTTGGCAGCTATAATATCTTCAATAACTTTTTCAGTCATGAACACAATTGCAGATGCCAAGACCTCGGCGGAGGCATAGACTAAGCTCCTAGTTACGTTTGCTAATAACTGATCAGCCACTAGAATTTTGTCCTTGCGAGACAAATTATCCAAAACAATAAAGAGAGAATCTTGTCCTATTGCAGAGTATCTACACATTGTAAAGTCAATTGCTGAAAAACTTTCTTTATGTAGCAGCCCTATTGCTAACGTGGATGGACCTTGTGGTACATGTTCTTGGAAGAGTTGGTCTTGAATTTCATGATATTGCTGCAGCTATACATTCCAGAGATAAAGCAATTTCTTTTTATGAACTTCAAGATAAATTATTAGCCTATGATCTGTATTTTAAACAAATCAATCCTACCTTTGATCCCACTCCAATCACCGCCAATCATGTTCGTAAAAACAACAACTTCAAGTCCACCTTGCTAAAGCAAGGTAATCTTGGTAAATTTGTTAACAATTTTCAGTCATCTACTAATTATGGCTTTTCATAAGAATTGATACACTACAAGAAAAATCTAATATACCGACGGAATTGAGTGAAATTCCGTAGGGAAAAAATGCCGACGGAAATTAGCGACGGAAATTGGCGAAGGAGATATGGTTGTAGGCATTTTTGCCGACGTAATATTTCCGTCGGTAATTCCGTCGCTAAATGAAGACCAATTATTGTCGTCGCTGGCCTTTTTTACCGACGGAAAACCATTCTGTAGGCAATATTTCCTACGGTACATATATTCCGTAGGTAAATTTGCCGACGAAAATAGCTATTCCATAGGTAAATATGCCGACGGAAATAGCTATTCCGTAGGTAAATTTGCCGACAGAAAAAGGTGTTCCGTAGGCAAATTTAGCTTTTCCGTCGGAAATATTTTGCTACGTATGATATTTTCCGTAGCTAAATGTACCGACGAAAATAGACATTCCGTAGGAAAATTTGTATATTTTGGCTATATTTTGACAAAATCTCAAAATTTATTTTATTTATTATTTAATTTTCTCTCAAATTTTAATTTTATTTCTCTATATAGTGAAATGGTAATCAACAATATAATATATAATATATAATTTACAATAATAAATTAATAGAAATCAAATAAGAACATCAAATTTATAATATGCAATAATATATCATTTTCTTACAAGTCTTTAAAGTATAAATATTAGCCTTAACATTGCAGTCAAATCGTCATTAGTCCCAAAAGTAATAAAATCTAAAACCCTATTATGTCGGCGCAGATGGATTATCTGGATGCTGCGATGTGCTGCCTTCCCCCTTTTGGCCAGTAGTCTTTTCCTGCATAGAATAGAGATAAATTACCTACAGTTTGAAAAAATTTTAGGAAGATTGCATCTAATTTTATGATATTTACCCCCTATTAAACAAAAAATAAGTCTCAACCAGACAACCATTAATGAGGCACCAAAAATCTTTTTTACAAAATGAATTATCATAATATAAAGATTACAACTAACAGCATCGAAAAAGACAACAAATGATTCTAAACAAATGGCAGTCACATAGATATAGAATAACAATCCTACTTTTAATTCTATTTCTATACATATATATACAATTACTATAATCATCATTATTATTAGGATGTCATATTTTACAAGTTAAGCTCACTCCGATTGGTAATTTGCATTCCTAACTTCCATTCCATATTTAACATATATTAGGTGATGCTAATTTACTATTTATTTAGTAAAATTTTCGGCAGCATAACAATTTAAAAATCATGCTTTCCAAACCTGCAAATAGCAAATTTTACACTCCCAATTAAGGTCCTCCACCTCCATAACTTCATTCACAATCACAAAATATGGCAATAACAAGACATACATAGTAACAAGACATATAATCTAATAGAATTAAACGAAGTGTTTCTAAAAGAATGGCAAGATCCATCAAAAGCACAAAATTCAAAATATAAATGTGAAGTTTTAATACTTACAATTTTCTGTGTATGGTCCTGGTGGGTCATAGATCCACCAGTGTGCACATGTAGACTCTCCCCCTCAGGTCCTCCCCTTTTGTTACTTGAATTTCGCTCAGAAATGGATTTAGCCTCGGGCGTTGACAATAATAAACTAATTAAAGTCTACATGTATCTCAAATTCCTGATAATAGAGATCTTTTGTCTCCTGAGAAAGATTCTTCCATAAATAACTGTTAAATTCAATTTTCTCCTTGAATTTGGAGGAGATGCTACGAGAGCACAATCCAGACGGGACCAACCTATAATAGATATCTAGAGGTTAAGATAATTTTCATATTAAATACTATAATCTAATGTATAAACTATTACTTCAATCATGTATAGCATAATTTTTAACCTTTTAACTCACATATTATTGACAATGGTAATGTATGTCCGTCCATCAACTCCTTTTGCTCCGAGCTGCATGCCATCACCTCCATCCTCAGCTGCTGTTTCTGTTTCCTCATTTGCTATAAATGCATTGTCATGTGTGGGAGTAGATGTTTCATCAATAGATGGTGATGGTGTAGATGTAGCAGGGTTTTCTGATGGTGAAGTACTATGCAGGACAGGTGAATCTGCAGGGATTATTGATGGAGAAGGTGATGCCTCATATGGTCGTGCATAGGATGCTCCTCCCGATGGTAACCTAAGCCTTGGTGGTAACATACCCTTCTTTCTCTTCGGTGGCATCTTTTTGAACCTGAAATATATGAAATTGAATATTTCATATCAGAACAATATTAAGTAAATAGAAGGAACAATATAATGTTGGCATAATAATAAATATAATCATATAATATTAAATTACTTATACCAATTAATTGCTATCATCAGTCAAATATAAATCAAAATCACCATCTTCTTTTTCTGAAGAATTAGAATCAAAATGTTGCGAACATGCATAGTCAATAAAGGCTTGAACTCCATCAACAAACTCAAGATTTATGAAACCATCTGGCTTTAATCGTTTATACATCCAAGATCTATCAACATTACTCATTTTTTGGTAGTTGTTATTTAGCAAAGATAGATTCATAATTAGCTTTAAGATTTAACATTTTATGCATATTTTAGGCATTAAAAAAATAAAGTATATATCTAGAGTTACGATGCATACCCCAATAAAATAAATGAGACAAATATAAAACCAATAAAGGTACCTTCAAAATACTTAGATCAGATGTTAGGTATCATACACACTGGTTGTGTCAACAGGTTTAGCTTGAATACCAGCCACCCTATCCTTTAATTTGTGTGTTATGATCTTTTAATCAATGTTTGTGTCACCATTATGTGCTCAGACTAGTTCAAATATTCCTGAACAATAAAAAAAAGAAAATAAGTTATTTATCATTTACAGTTTAGATAAATACAAGCACGTCTCATAAAAGAGAATATTTCCATAGTATTGCATGATATGCATTGAGGTCTTAAAAGTACCTTTCTATTAAGCAAACAAAGAATGAAGCACTTCAGTCGAACATGAATAGAAAAAGGTAGCCGGGACAAAGATCAGTTCCATAACACTCTTGATACAGAATAGCAACTACTAGCCGAAGACAACCAAACACTTGGGAAGAGCAGCTAAACAAAAGACCCGTCGAGATTCAGAGCTGCTGAAACAAACAATCAGCATCAGGCAGTGAGAAAAGAAAAATAAAATGCTATAGCCCCCTCTGGATCATTAATTAATAATAATTTTTTTAACGAACATGACCCCATAGATTAATGAATTAGGAAAGAGAATAAACTATTGGTATGTTGTCAGTCCACTCAAAAATTAAATTAAAATAATCATGCAGTTCATAGATTCCATATGTCATTTTCGGTGACAAAGAGAAAAGAAGCAACGGAAACAAATAAAATCAAAAGAAGATTGTGAAACCATTTATGTTGACCTTTTATCTTATTCTTAAATTAATATTTAGAAAGTACTTCATGGTAGCTATGCATTAATCAGAATTTGATTTAATTTTTAGTCCATGACTAATTTAATTCTCATCTTTTTTTTAAATGTCATGCTATACGCGTGTCTACAGCCACCTTATAATAATGAGAAAGAAAAAAGAAGTTTTTAGCTGCCACTTTCAAAATGACAATCTCAGTGCATATGCCACATTAATGATAGAATTAAAACAAAGTAAAAATATTATATCATTAACTTAGTTCATAAATAAAAAATTTCCAGACAAGAAATTTTGAACTCTCATGGTTTAGTGATGGAATGCAAAGGGTTCAAGTTCAGCTACCTAAGACTAACCAAAATACTTAGTTCCTTGTCAGTGAATTCTACTAATTCATCTAAAGGACTGATGGAGACTTCTTCAGCTACAACAGATCTTATAAAAGAAAGAAGCATTCATGACAAATTAAGCATATGAAACAAATAACGGAATTCAAGTGTATCGAAGGGCAGGTACATGGCAACTAAACAACATTTAATTTTCAAAATATCAAGCTTCAAACAACCTGTAACTATAAAAATCACCTTTACAGCTTGAATAACTAAGCAAAGAAAACTCAGCCCGCATTATACCCAATTTACTCATAAGACAGGAAGTAGCTAAAATTAAGTTGTGACTTGTTCAACCACATGTTCCGTCCATTTCAAGGTTCTTCAATCACCAGACCGTGGAAAGGATTTATTCCTTCAATAAGTTTGACGCAAATACAATTGGCATACGTGTTAATTAAATAAATTAAATTTGACACATCACACGGAGCAAGCTAAGGCAGCCTTCTTACCTTTTTCTCTCACTCCCAGGATCAGTACACAATGAATGGCCAACAAAGTCAAAACTCAAAACCTAACTAGAACTTGCCCTTTCTTAAAACAACTGGCCTATATTCACACAAAAATAAATAAATAAACTACGATAATGATGCATATCACTGGAAGAGAAATTTCATCACAATCTCATATATTGCTCTCTACACCAACTGGCCTCTTGGGTCTTTTTAATTAGTGCAGGAGATATATATATATATATATATATATATATATAGAGAGAGAGAGAGAGAGAGAGAGAGAGAGAGAGAGAGAGAGAGAGAGAGATGAACCAGATCATTCATGGGCCCCAACGTATAATCCTTCTCTTTCGATTCTCGGTCTCATGGGTCTTTCTTTAATAGCTGCAAAGAAAAGCAAGAAACAATATTACTGCTCCGACCCTTTACCTGTGACGCTGCTTCTCTTATTGTAGCCTAACAGATCTTGAACAAAATCTTTTGCAGGTGAGCTGTTATTTTTGTTCATTTTGTTTATAATTAAAGTTCTAAATTTCCCACCTTTAAACAAGAAAACGAAAACAGAGTACTATGCAGGTAAGGACACTCCAAAACGGAAGCTCAAAAAAAAATATGAAAAACACTTACAAGCTGAAAAAATGAGCAGAACTGTCAAAGCCAAAACATTTACACTCGGATTCAAAGGATCAAGCTTGGATCTGAAACAAAATTCAGGTTTTTTAGCGAAAACCCAAGCTCACTCATGAATCTCCATCTAAGTGCAAAGAGTGAAATGATGACTTAAGGGAGAACCGGAATAGCCAAAAACAAACATGAAGGAGAAAAACTCAAGAGGAAAACCTAAAAGAACTGTGAAGTAGATCTAATCAAGCATGACAAAAACCCATGGAGTGTATCAATTTGTCTTTGCTTTTAGGGTTAAGAACGGGGGAAAGACAAAGAAAAAGCACAAGAGAAAGATAAAATAAAAGACTGAAAGGGTAAAAGAGACTAAAAGGTATGTCTGCATACTTCAATAAAATTAAAAGAATTATTTATTTATTTTTAAAAAGAAAAGGTTAATTTCAAGAAACTAAAAAAAATAAAACTTTTTTTATTAAGAGAAATAATTATTTTTGAAAAGAAAATGTTGATTTCAAGAAACTTAAAAAAAATAAGTATATTCATAATCTGATCATTAATTAAGGTAGACCTCAATTTATTAGTCAGAAATTGATCATAAATCAACTTAATAGCAAGCTACAGATAATACAAAAGAAGCTATACAATATAAATATAATATTTTTTTAAAAATTTTTTTCGTATGCAATAACTTGCTATTAGTTTTATTTATTAGGAATTGATAGATTCTGATTCAATAAAATTTACGCTAGACTGTAGAGTATTTGCCTTTGTAATAATAAAAAACTAATCAGAATGGCTACCTCAAATTCAATTGACTTTTAATCACGAATTTTGTTTTTGATATTAAGCAACGCCGGAGCTAGAATTGTAGTGAGAAATTTGATTCAATAAAGTTAAAATTATAATAATTTGTAAAACTTTATTCACATAAAAAAAATTGAAATAAGTACAAAATTTCTCTTCAAAATATTTCTATTGGTACAAATTTATCACTGAATTTTATTTTTCTAAATATTCTAATATATTGAAAAATGTAAAAATTTACCAATACAAGAACAGATATAGACATTTTAAATGGTGAAATATATAAAGGGTTTATATTTACCAACTCAAAATGTTGGCTTTTTACAGTAGTTATTCACTTGATTTTTTAATATAATTAAAGGGTTGGATTTTGCACTTGTTTTTTTGTTTCCTTACAAGGGTATACCTTACGTGTTTGACATAAATACAATCAATTATGATTTTGAAAATTTTCATTGAATTTTGAAAATAAGCTGCAAATATATTGACCGCAGCCCGAGGAATATAATTTAGAATAAGCAACACAACCTCTAGTGTCAAAAAAGGCCCTAAAGAATCAACAAACTAATTACATACTTTATTTTCTTTATACAACAAAAAATAAATTATAATATAGTCCTATCCTGGCAAGTTGAAGATAATTAAGTACAAATTAGATTTTCCTGAGGATAAGACATAACATCTAATGTCTTCGACCTAAAATTATGTCAAGAACATTGACATACCTCAAGAGCTTAAAATGATAATAATGAGAAAAATCTTCACTTCTTGAAACTTTACGATGGAGAAGTATGTTTTTTTTAAACCTCAAATTTAGTTAGTTTAGTAAATTTCATTTGTATTAATAAATTGATGAACGCCATAAATAAATACATTTTTTGTACAAATGTTACGAAAGCATTAAATATCTTTGGGTTCAATGTTGTTCCATTGCATAGGGTCTAATCATGAATAAATAAAATGCAGATATAAAAAGATATCTTCTAAAATAAACTAAATTACATGTAATTAATGAAATAATCAAATTTAAACATAGTACTATTTATAAATCATTATTAACTTAATCATATTATGAAATAATCAAAATTTATATATTATTTTTTAAAAAAAAAATTTTAAATAAAATAAAAAATATAACAATTATAATTTATAACAATAATTGACTTTTATGAAAATTAAATATTCCGTCGGCAAATTACCTACATAATATTATTTCCGTAGGTAAATACCGACGGAATATAATTTCCGTCGGTAAATACCGACAGAATATTATTTCCGTCGGTAATTACGTACAGAAATAATATTCCGTCGGTAAATTTCGTGGCCTATTTCAGGCTCAAAAATTGGCGCCAATTTAACGACGGAATTTTTTATTTCCGTCGGTAGATTTTGGCAGGATAATTTCCCTACTTTATTTACGACGGATTTTTTATTCCGTCACAATACGCATTTTGTCTACAATTTTCTCTACGGAACAATTTTTTCCGTCAGGAATAAGAATTTTTCTTGTAGTGATAGGTGTGAATTATAGTATATTTTTAGTGTGTTTTAGATGTATAATTTAGTTAAATTTACTTTTAATTAGTAAAATTATGTGTTTTGAGGTTTAATTATAAGTTTTGATATTTTTTAGGGCTAAATTAAAGAGAAAAAATACTAAATTGAAGAAATGAGAAGTTTAAGGGCAATTTTGTTATTGCAAGAAAAGCTGTCAAAAGATCGTGAGTTATAGAAACTCATCACTCGGCTGAGTGATGAGGATCACTCGGCTGAGTGAGCAGTTCATTCTCCTAAGTGACAAAATCACTAACCCAAAGAAGAAAAGCAGCTCACCCAAGCAAGGGAATCACTCTCATGAGTGATGAAAGAGAAAACACGATTATAACTTTCTATTTCAACTCAAACTCAATTCCTCTTTGGTTTAGAAAATTTACAAAGGCAAAACTTCTTCTTTTAGCAAGGTAATTCAACTATAAAAATACCAAAACACCAGAATTTGAAAGAGGAAGTGATAATTACAAATTTTTCTTAGTTTTTCATCTAGTTTTCTTTAGTTAATTTTGTACAATAGTTTTTTTCTTTTTTTTAGTTTGCAATTCTCTTTATTTTAGTTGTTTACTTTACTTTAATTATTCTTTTAATTTTCATCATGTTTGGTAACTAGTTTTTCTTCTTTTGCTAGAATACAAAGGGAATTTGATATTTAAGAAAGATATTCTTGATTCAAGATATCATGCTTTATTCATCTAGCTTTTCATATTCACTTGTGTTTCTTTTGTTATTGAGTCATTGCAATGGAAGTTGAGGTGGATCGTTCCTTTAGCAATAGAATTTCAGTTATCACTTTGCCTTTAATTCATGTCAGTCTAATCTTAGTTTTTGTTTTATTTTATTTTAGTTTAATTCTTGTCTTTTGATCAAAAACTTGAGAAAATAATTTCAAATTAATTTAATTCATACATACATATTTTGATTAGCAAGCTATATATCCTTGGATATGATATTCAGGATTGTAATCTTATTTTCCTATATTACTAGCCGATATAGTACACTTGCTAGATACCGGTCAAGTTTTTGGTGCCGTTGTTGGAAAATAAGTCAAGTTTTTTGTGCCGTTGCCGGGAAATAGGTCAAAAATTCTTCTAGTTTTAAGTCTTAGACTTATTCGCGAAACTAACTCTCCAATCAGAACTTTGATACTAAATCAAAAATTCAATGTCATTTTTGTATAAATTTGGTCATAGTGTCAAACAATGCTTCAAGACTAGAGATTACTTCAGAGATCTCTTCACTAGAAATCCACAAGCTCATTATTCTCATGCAAATTCAAATTCAAATCAACAAAGGTTGCTCCACACTGGCGCGTCTCATCATGTCTCCAATGATTTGTGAAATCTCTCTCTCCATACACCATATAATGGCAGTGATGAGCTACAACTCATAGATGGATCATGTTTGTCTATTTTCCATGTTGGTTCCAGTATTATTTCCCTTCCAAAAAATTATGCCATTTCTTTAATGCTCTTTGTGTACCGTCAGCTAAAACTAATCTCATTTTAGTCTCTCAATGTGGTGATTCTAATCAAGTATTCATTAAATTTTTCTCTAACTATTTTCTTATAAAGGATCAATTCACGAGGAGATTTTGTCCAAAGGCCAAACTTATCAGTCCTTATACAAGCTCAACTCCATCAGCCACTCCAAATCTCCTATTTGTCTCAATATTTCATCTTTCATCAACCTTCTAGCTCCAACATCTTAGTCATCCTAATTTCAGAAAATTTTTAATTTTCTTTTCTCTAAGTTTTCTCTTCCTGTATCTTCATTAAAAGAGGGTGTTTGCAATCCTTGCAAGTGTAATAAAAGTCACAAGTTATCTTTTGTTGTTTTATCTTTAATAAGTACTCGTCCTCTTGAAATTGTATACTCAGACTTATAGGGGCCTGCTCATGTGCAATCTCAAGATGGTTTTTGCTATTACATTATATTTGTGGATCATTACACAAAATATATTTGGTTTTATCCTTTAAAATTAAAGTCTGATGTTTATAATCTTTTTCCCACATTTCAAAAGCTTATTGAAAACACCTTCAATGTCAAAAAAAAAATCCATTTACACTGAGGAGGTGGAGAATATATTGCTCTCAAAAAATATTTTCAATCTTATGGCATAAATCATCTTCAAACACCACCTCACAATCCACAACATAATGGTGCCGTTGAACATCGTCACCATCATTTGGTTGAAACCACGCTCACTTTGCTCTAAACTGTGTCTTTACCCAATTCTTTTTGGTCATTTGCATTTCAAACAGAGGCTTAACTCATTAATCATCTTCCCACACCACTTCTCAATTTTTTATCCCCTATCAAAAACTCTTCAGTAGAAATTCCAACTACCAGTCTCTTCGTCTCTTTGGTTGCCTCTATTACCCATGTCTATGCCCTTATATGAAGTCCAAGTTTGATATCAAATTTTTCCCTTGTATTTTTATTAGTTATTCTCTTCACCAAAGTGCTTACATTTATTATAATTTCAGTTTAAGTAAATATATTGTGTCACGTCATGTTTTATTTTTAGAGAATCGGTTTACTTCCCAAACACAACCACCTCAAGCATCTCAATTTATGTAAAATTAGTATGATATTTCATCCGTTGATCCTATTCAAACTATGATTTTATTTCATTCTACTTC